>CM040430.1:41657654-42020680 GCA_022702705.1 Papilionanthe hookeriana x Papilionanthe teres | reverse complement strand
ATTTACTTCGTTCAGTTACGTATTGCTTAGATCAACGGTTTGTTATTGGGTCAAGAATTGACCATTTTGACCAAAGTTGACTTTTTGGTCAAAAGTTGATTTATTAGGTCATTGGGTTGGTCATTGGGTCAGCAATTGACCATTTTGACCAAAGTTGACAGGGTGGTCAAAAGTTCACCTATTGAGTCAATAGGGTGGTCATTAGGTCAAAAATTGACTATTTTGACCAAAATTGACTTTTTGTTCAAAAGTTGACCTATTGGGTCAATGGGTTGTTTATTGGGTCAAGGATTGACCATTTAGACCAAAGTTGACTTTTTGGTCGAAAGTTGACATGTTGGGTCAATGGGTGGTCATTGGGTCAAGGATTGAACTTTTTGACCAAAGTTGACTTTTTAGAAAGTAATTGACTTATTGGGTCAATTGTTGGTCTTTAGGTCAAAAATTGACTATTTAATCAAAAGCTGGCCTATTAGGTCAATGGGTTAGTCATTGGGTCGATGATTGACCATTTTGACCAAAGTTGATTTTTTGGTCAAAAGTTGACCTATTAGGTTAATGGGGTAGTCATTAGGTCAAAAATTGATTATTTTGACCGAAATTGACTTATGGTTCAAAAGTTGACCTATTGGGTCATTGGGTCAAGGATTGATCATTTTGACCAAAGTTGGCTTTTTGGTCAAAAGTTGACCTATTGGGTCAGTGGATTGGTCTTTGGGTCAAGGATTGACCTTCTTTTACCAAAGTTGACTCTTTGGTTAGAGATTAACTTATTAGGTAAATGGGTTGGACATTGGGAATGGACCATTTTGACCAAATTTACCTTTTGGTCAAAAGTTGACCTATTTGGTAAATGGGGTGGTCATTAGGTCAAAAATTGACATTTTTTTACCAAAATTGACTTTTTTGTAATAAGTTAACCTATTGGATAAATGGTTTGGTCATTGGGTCACGAGTTAATCATTTTGACCAAAGTTATCTTTTTGATCAAAAGTTGACCTATTGGGTCAATGGGTAGGTCGTTGGGTCAAAAATTGACTATTTTAACCAAAGTTAACTTATTGGGTCAATGAGGTCATTAAGTCAAAAATTGACCATTTTAACCAAAATTGACTTTTTGGTCAAATGTTGACCTATAGGGTCAATGGGTTGGCCATTGGGTAAGAAATTGTCCATTTTAACAAAAGTTGAACTATTGGGTCAACGGGGTGGTCATTATGTCAAAATTTGACTGTTTTAACCAAAATTGACTTTTTGTCAAAAGTTGGTCATTAGGTTGACTTTTTGACCATTTTGACCAAAGTTGACTTTTGGTTAGAGATTGACTTATAGGTTTAATAATTTGACATTAGGTCAAAAATTGATTTTTTGACCAAAATTGACTTTTTGTTCAAAAGTTGACATATTGGGTCAATGGGTTGGTCGTTGGGTCAAGGATTGACCATTTTGACCAAAATTGACTTTTTGGTTTAAAACTGAAATATTGGGTCAATGGGTTGGTCATTGGGTAAAAAATTAATCATTTTAACTAAAGTTGACTTTTGGGTCAAATGTTTACCAGTTGGGTCAATGGGTTGGTCATTAGGTCAAAAATTGACTATTTTGACCAAAGTTGACTTTTTGGTCAAAAATTGATTTATTGGGTCAATGGGCTGGTCATTGGTTCAAGGAATGACCATTTTGACCAAAGCTAACTTTTTGGACAAAACTTAACCTATTGGGTCAAAGTGTTAGTCATTGGGTTAAGGATTGACCATTTTGATTAATGTTGATTTTTTTGTCAGAGATTGACTTATTGGACTAATAATTGGTCATTAGGTCAAACATTGATTATTTTGGCCAAAATTGAATTTTTTGTCAAAAGTTGACCCAACTTACCCGTTGGGTTAATAATGGGGTTGTCCTTGTGTCAGAAATTGACAATTTTGACCAAAGTTGACTTTTTGGTCAAAAGTTTACCTATTGGGTTAATGGGGTGGTCATTAGGTAAAAAATTTACTATTTTGACCGAAATTGACTTTTTGGTAAAGAATTGACCTATTAGCTCAATGGGTTGTTTATTGGGTCAAGGATAAATCGTTTTGACCAAAGTTGACTTTTTTGTCAAAAGTTGACCTTTTGGGTCAATGGGTTGGTCATTGGGTCAAAGATTGACCATTTTTACCAAAGTTTTCTTTTTTGTCAGAGATTGACTTATTCGGTCAAAAATTGGTCATTATGTCGAAATTCACTATGTTGACCATTATTGAATTTTTTGGTCGAAAGTTGACTATTGGAGTGCATGGGATGGTTAGATTCGAGGATTGATCATTTTGACCAAAGTTGATTTTTGGTCAATAGTTGAGCTACTGCGTCAATTTGTTGGCCATTAGGTCCAAAATTGACTATTTTGACCAAAATTGACTTTTTGGTCAAAAGTTGACCTATTGGCTCAATAGTTTGGTCATTAGGTCAAGGATTGACCCTTTTGACAAAATTTAACTTTTTGGTCAAAAGTTGACCTATTGGGTCGAAGGAGTGGTCACTGTGTCAGAAATTGAACATTTTGACAAAAGTTGACTTTTGGTCAAAGTTGACCTATTGGATCAATGGGGTGGTCATTAGGTCAAAAATTACCTATTTTGATCAAAATTGAAAATTTGTTCAAAAGTTGACCTATTGGGTCAATGTGTTGGTCATTGGGTTAAGGACTGACTATTTTGACCAAAGTTGACTTTTTGGTCAAAAGTTAGTAGCTGGGTCAGTGGGTTGGTCATTGGGTCATGGTTTGACCATTTTGACCAAAGTTGACTTTTTGGTCTGAGATTGACTTATTTGGTCAGTAATTGGTCAAGAGTTAACATATTGGGTCAATGAGTTGGTCATTGAATCAAGGATTGACCATTTTGACTAAAGTTGACTTTTTGGTTAAAAGTTGACATCTTGGGTCAATGGCTTGGTCATTGGGTCAAGGATTAACCATTTTGACCAAAGTTGACATTTTGGTCAGAGATTGACTTATTGGCTCAATAATTGATCAATTGGTCAAAAAATTGGCTATTTTGACTAAAGTTAAATTTTTGGTCAAAAGTTTACCCATTTGGTCAATGGGTGGTAATTAGGTCAGAAACTGACCATTTTGACCAAATTTGATTTTTTGGTCAAAAGTTGACATATTAGGTCAATGGGTTGGTCATTGGGTCAGAAATTAACCATTTTAACCAAAGTTGACCTTTTCGGTCAATAGGGGTGGTAAAAATGTCAAAAATTGACTATTTTAACGAAAATTGACCTTTTAGTCAAAAGTTTACCTATTGGGTAAATGGGTTGGTCATTGGGTCAAGAATTGACCATTTGGACCAAAGTTGACATTTTGGTCAGAGATTGACTTATTGGGTCATAATTGGTCATTTGGTGAAAAATTAACTTTTTTGACCAAAATTGAATTTTTGGTCAAAAGTTGATCTATTGGTTCAGTGGGTTGGTCATTGGTTCAAGTATTTACCATTTTGACCAATGTTGACTTTTTGGTCAAAAGTTGACCTATTGGGTCAATGGGTTGGTGATTGAGTCAAGGATTGACCACTATGGCCGAAGTTGACTTTTTGGTCAGAGATTGACTTATTGGGTCAATAATTGGTCATTAGGTTAGAATTTCACTATTTTGACCAAAATGTAATTTTTAGTCGAAAGATTGTCTATTAGATCGAGAATTTGTCATTGGGTCGAGAATTGACTTTTTAACAAAGTTGACTTTTTTGTCAAAAGTTGACTGATTTTGTCAATGGGTTGGTCATTGGGTCAGATATTGAGCATTTTGACTAAAGTTGACTTTTTGGTCAAAAGTTGACATATTGGATTGACAGGGTGGTCATTAGGTCGAAAATTAATTATTTTGATAAAAATTGACTTTACTGTTGAAAGTTGACCTGATTAGATTGATGGGTTGTTCATTGGGTCATGGAATGGCCATTTTGACTTCGAGTTGAGGTTGGTTAAAAGTTGACTTATTGGGTCAATGGGTTGTTCATTGGGTCAGGGATTGACCATTTTGACCAAATTTGACTTTTTCTTCAAAAGTTGAACAATTGGGTCAATGAGTTTGTCATTGGGTCAAGGATTTACCATTTTGACCAAAGTTGACTTTTTGGTCAGAGATTGACTTATTGGGTCAATAATTGTACATTAAATAAAAAATTTACTATTTTGACCAAAATTGAATTTTTTGTCAAAAGTTTACCCATTGGGTGAATGAAGTGGTCATTGGGTCAGAAATTGAAGTATTGATGGCTTGTTCATTAGGTCAAGGATTGACCAGTTTGACCAAAAAAGTCACATAGTTGACTTATAGGTCAAAAGTTGACCTATTGGGTCAATGGGTAAGAAATTGACCATTTTTACCAAAGTTGATATATTGGGTGGATGGGGTGGCATTATGTCAAAAATTTACTATTTTGACCAAAATGACTTTTCGATCGAAACTTGACTATTGGGCCCATGGGTTAGTCATTGGGTCGAGGATTGACCATTTTGACCAAAGTTGACATTTTTGTTGAAGTTGACTGTTAGATCGATGGGTTAGTCATTGGGTTATGGAATAACCATTTTGACCAAAGTACGACTTTTTGGACAAAAGTTAACCTATTGGGTCAAAGTGTTGATCATTGGGTTAAGGATTGACCATTTTGACCAAAGTTGATTTTTTGGTCAAAAGTTGATCTTTTGGGTGAATGCGTTGTTCATTGGGTCAAGGATTGATCATTCTGACCAAAGTTGACTTTTTGGTCAAAAGATTACTTGTTGGGTCAATGAGTTGTTTATTAGGCCAAGGATTGACCATTTTGATCAAAGTTGACTTTGTAGCCAGAGTTGACTTTTTGGTCAAAAGTTGAACTATTGAGTCTATAGCATGGTTATTAAATAAAAAATTGACTATTTTGACCAAAATTGACATTTTGGTCAAAAGTTGTCCTTTTGGGTCAATGGGTTAATCATTGGGTCACAAATTAACCATTTTGACCAAACTGTCACCACGATTGACTTTTTGGTCAAAAGTTGACCTATTGGTTAAATGGGTTAGCCATTGGGTCAATGATTAGCCATTTTGACCAAAGTTGATCTATTGGGCCAATGGATTGGTAACTATGTTAAAAATTGACTATTTTGACCAAAATTAACTTTTTGGTTAAAAGTTGACCTATTGAGTCAATGGGCTTTTCATTGGGTTAAGGATTGATCATTTGGACCAAAGTTGACTTTTTGGTCAGAGATTGACTTATTGGGTCAACAATTTGTCATTAGGTAAAAAATGACTTTTTTTATTAGAATTGACTTCTTGGTCAAATATTGACCTATTGGGTCAATGGGTTGGTCATTTATTTAAGGATTTACCATTTGACCAAAGTTAACTTTTTGGTCAGAGATTGACTTATTGGGTCAATAAATGGTCGTTAGGTCAGAAATTGACCATTTTGACCAAAACTGACTTTTTTAGTCAAATGTTGTCCTATTTGGTCAATGAGTTGGTTATTGGGTTAAGAATTGACCGTTTTGACCAAAGTTGACTTTTTGGTCAAAATTTGACCTATTGGGTCAATAGGTCGGTCATTGGGTAAGTACTTGAGATTTTCACCTAAGTTAACTTTTTTGTCAAAAGTTGTCCTATTAGGTCAACAGGGTGGTCATTAGGTCAAAAATTAAATATTTTGACCAAAATTAACTTTCTATTCAAAATTGGACCTATTATGTCAATTGGTTATTCATTGGGTCACGGATTGACCATTTTGACTAAAGTTGACTTTTTGGTCAAAAGTTGAACTATTGGGTCAATGGGTTGGTCATTAGGTCAAGATTAACCATTTTGACCAAAGTTGACTTTTTGCTCACAGATTGACTTATTTGGTCAATAATTCTACATTAAATAAAAAAATTACTATTTTGACCAAAATTAAATTTTTGGTCAGAAGTTTACCCATTAGTTCAATGGGGTGGTCATTGGGTCAGAAATTGACGTATTCAGTCAATGGCTTGGTCATTCGGTTAACGATTGACCATTTTGACCTAAAAGTCACCACAGTTAACTTATTAGTGAAAAGTTGACCAATTGGGTCAATGGGTTGATCATTGGGTAAGAAATTGACCATTTAACCAACGTTGACATATTGGGTGGATGCGTTGGTCATTATGTTAAAAGTTTACTATTTTGACCAAAATTAACTTTTCGGTCAAAAGTTGACATATTGGGTCAATGGGTTGGTCATTGGGTCTAGGATTGACCATTTTGTCCAAAGTTAACATTTTAGTCAAAAGTTGACCTATTCGGTCGATGGGGGTGGTCATTAGGTCAAAACTTGACTATTTGACCAAAATTGATTTTTTGGTCAAAAGTTAACCTATTGGGTCAATGGGTTGGTCATTGGGTCAAGGATTGATCATTTGGAACAAAGTTGACTTTTTGGTCAGAGATTGACTTATTGGTTCAATAATTGGTCATTAGGTCAAAAATTGACTATCTTGACTAAAATTGATTTTTTGGTCAAAAGTACCTATTGGGTCAATTGGTTGTTCATTGGGACAAGAATTGATCATTTTGACCAATGTTGATTTTTTGGTCGAAAGTTGACCCATTGGGTCAATGTGTTGGTCGTTGAGTCAGAAATTGATTTTTTGGTCAAAAGTTGATCTATTGGGTAGTGGGTTGGTCACTAGTCCAAGGATTTACCATTTTGGCCAAAGTTGACTTTTTGGTCAAAAGTTGATTGCGTTCGTGATTGGGTCAAGGATTGACAACTATGAACAAAGTTGAATTTTTTGTCAGAGATAGACTTATTGGGTCAATAATTGGTCATTAGGTCAAAAATTGACTATTTTGACCAAAATTGACCTTTTTAGTCAAAAGTTGTCCTTATGGGTCAATGAGTTGGTCATTGGGTCAAGAATTGACCTTTTTTACCAAAGCTGACTTTTTGGTCAAAAGTTGACTTATTGGTCAAAAGTTGACTTATTGGGTCAATGGGTTGGCCATTGGGTTTGTAATTGACCATTTTAACCAATGTTAACTTTTTGGTCAAAAGTTGAACTATTGTGTTAACTTGGTGGTCAGTAGGTCAAAAGTTGTGTATTTTGACAAAAAAAATGATGTCTTGGTCAAAAGTTTACCTATTGGGTCAATAGGTTGGTCATTGGGTCAAGGATTGATCCTTTTAACTAAAGTTAACTTTTTGGTCAAAAGTTAATCTATTAGTTCAATGGGTTGGTCGTTGTGTCAGAAATTGACCATTTTAACTAAAGTTGACCTCTTTGGTCAATAAGGTGGTCATTAGGTCAAAAATTGACTATTTTGACCATAATTTACTTTTTTGTGAAAAGTTGGCCGATTGGGTAAATGAGATGGTCATTAGGTTAAGGATTGACAATTTTGACCAAAGTTGACTATTTGGTCAAAAGTTGGCCTGTTGGGTCAATGGGTTGGTCATTGGGTCAAGGATTGACTATTTTGACCAAAGTTTACTTTTTGGTCAGAGATTGACTTATTGGATGAAAAATTATTCATTTGGTCAAACATTAACTATTTTGACCAAAATTGAATTTTTTGTCAAAAGTTGACCCATTGGGTCAGAAATTGACCATTTTAACCAAAGTTGACTTTTTGTTCAAAATTTGAAATATTAGATCAATGGGGTGGCCATTAGGTAGAAAATTGACTATTTTGACCAAAATTGACTTTTTTGTCAAAAGTTTACCTATTGGGTCAATGGGTTGGTCAGTGGGTCAACGATTGACTATTTTGACCAAATTTGACTTTTTGGTTAAATGTTGTCCGACTGGGTTAATGGGTTGGTCGTTGGGTCAAAGAAAGACCATTTTGACCAAAGTTTTCTTTTTGGTCACAGATTGACTTATTGGGTGAAAAATTGGTTATTAGGTCAAAAATTGAATTTTTGGTCAAAAGCTGACCCACTAGGTCAATGGGGTGGTCATTAGGTCAAAAATTGATAATTTTGACCAAAGTTGACTTTTTGTTCAAAATTTTACATATTGGGTCAATGGGGTTGCCATTAGGTAAAAAATTGTCTATTTTGACCAAAATTAACTTTTTGGTCAAAAGTTTACCTATTGTGTCAATTGGTTGTCTTTGGGTCAACGAATGACCATTTTAAGCAAATTTAAATTTTTGGTCAAAAGTTATCCTATTGGGTCAATGAGTTGGTCATTGGGTCAAGGATTGACCATTTTGACCAAAGTTAACTTTTTGGTAAGTGATTTACTTATTGGGTCAATAATTGGTCTTTAGGTCAAAAATTGATTATTTTGACCAAAATTGACTTTTTAGTCAAAAGTTGACATATTAGGTCAATGCGTTAGGCAATGGGTCAATGATTGACTATTTTTACCAAAGTTGACTTTTTGGTCAAAAGTTGACCTATTGGGTTAATGGGGTGGTTATTAGGTCAAAAATTGACTATTTTGATCAAATTGAAGTATTGGTAAAAAATTGACTATTTTGATCAAATTGACTTTTTGGTCAAAAATTGACCTATTTTTTCATTGGGTCAATGATTGATCATTTTGACCAAAGTTGTCTTTTTGGTTAAAAGTTGACCTATTGAGTGAATGGATCGGTCATGGGTCAAGGATTGACCATTATGACAAGTGTTGACTTTTTGGTCAGAGATTGACTTATTCAATAAAAAATTGGTCATTAGGTCAAGAAATGACTATTTTGACCAAAATTGAATTTTTGTCAAAAGTTGACCCATTGGGTCAATGAATTGGTCATTGGGACAGAATTTGACAATTTTGACTGAAGTTGACTTTTGGTCAAAAGTTGACTTATTGGGTTGATGGGGTGGCCATTAGGTCAAAAATTTACTATTTTGACCAAAATTAACTTTTTGCTCAAAAGTTGACCTGTTGGGTCAATAGGTTTGCCATTGGGTCAAAGATTGACCATTTTTACCAAATTTCACTTTTTTGTCTTAGATTGACTTATTGGGTCAATAATTGGTCATTTGGTTAAAAATTGACTATTTTGACCAAAATTGAATTTTTGTTCAAATGTTGACCCATTTGGTCAATAATGTGGTCATTGGGTCATAAATTGACTATATTGACCAAAGTTGACTTTTTGGTCAAAAGTTGACTTATCGGGTTAATGTGTTTGTCATTAGGACAATGATTGACCATTTTGACCAAAGTTAAATTTTGGGTCAAAAATAGAGTTATTAAGTCAATAATTAGCCATAAGGTCAAAGATGGACTATTTTGATTAAAATTTACTTTTTAGTCAAAAGTTGACCTATTCGTTCAATGGGTTGGTCGTTAGGTAAGAAATTGACCATTTTAATTATACTTGACATATTTGGTCAATGAGGTTGTCATTAGGTTAAAAATTGATTAATTTGACAAATATTAGCTTTTTGGTGAAAGTTGGCCGATTGGCTCAAAGGGTTGGTCATTTAGTCAAGGTTTGACCATTTAGACTGAAGGTGACTTTTTGGTCAAAGCTTGACCTATTCGGTCAATGGGTTGGTCATTGGGTCGGAAATTGACCATTTAGACCGAAGTTGACTTTTATTGGGTCAATGGGTTGGTCATTAGGTCAGAAATTGACCATTTTAACCAACTTGACATTTTGATCCAAAGGTGACCTATTGGGCAATTGGGATTGTCATTAGGTTAAGGATTAACCATTTTGACTTATGTTAACTTATTGGTCAAAAGTTTACCTGTTGGGTCAATGGGTTGGTCATTGGGTCGAGGATTGATCATTATGACCAATGTTGACTTTTTAATCAGAGATTGACTTATTGGGTCAAAAATTAGTCATTAGGTCAAAAATTGACTATATTGACCAAAATTTACTTTTTGGTCAAAAGGTCCTTTTGGGTCAATGAGTTGATCATTGGGTCAAGAAATGACTATTTTGACTAAAGTTAACTTTTTGGTCAAAAGTTGACTTATTTGGTCAATGTATTGGTCATTGGGTCAGTAATTGACCATTTTGACTAATGTTGACTTTTTGGTCAAAAGTTGACCTATTGGGTCAATAGTGTGGTCATTAGGTCAAAAATTAACTATTTTGACTAAAGTTAACTTTTTGGTCAAAAGTTGACCTATTGGTTAAATGGGATGTCATTAGATCAAGGATTGACCATTTTGACCAAGTTGACTATTTGGTGAGAGATTGACTTATTGGGTTAAAAGTTGGTCATTATGTCAAAATTTGACTATTTTGACCAAAATTGAATTTTAGTCTAAAGTTGACCCATTGGGTCAAAGGAATAGCCATTAGGTCAGAAATTAAACATTTTGACAAAAATTGACTTTGTGCACAAAATTTGACATAATGGAGTCAATGGGGTAGCCATTAGGTCAAAAATTGTTTATTTTGGTCAAAAGTTGACACATTGGGTCAATGGGTTGGTCATTAGCTCAAAGATTGACTATTTTGACTAAAGTAGACTTTTTGTTTAAAAGTTGACCTATTGGGACAATGGGTTAGTCGTTGGGTCAATGATTGACCATTTTAAAGTTGACTTTTGGGTCAAAGATTGGCTAACTGGGTTAATAATTGGTCATTGGGTCAAAAATTGATATTTTTTTATCAAAATTAACTTTCTATTCAGAAGTTGTCCAATTGGGTCAAAGGGTTGGTCATTTGGTCAAGAATTGACCATTTTGACCAAAGTTGACTTTCGGGTCAAAGATTGTGTTATTAGGTTAATAATTGGTCATAAAGTCAAAAGTTGACCTTTTTTAACCAAAATTTACTTTTTGGTCAAAAGTTGACCTATTCGGTCAATGGGTTGGTCATTGGGTCAAGGATTGACCATTTTGACAAAAGTTGACTTTTTGGCCATAGATTGACTTATTGGGTCAATATTAGGTCATTAGATCAAAAATTGACAATTTTGACCAAAATTAACTTTTTGGTCAAAATTTTACCTATTGGGTCAATGGGTTTGGTCATAGGGTCAAGGATTGATCATTTTGGCCAAAGTTGACCTTTTGGTCAAAAGTTAGCCTATTGGGTTAATGGGTTAGTCGATGTGTCAGAAATTGACCATTTTAAACAAAGTTGACCTATTTGGTCAATGAGGTGGTCATTAGGGAAAAATTTGACTATTTTGACCAAAATTGACTTTTTGCTGAAAAGTTGGACGATTAGGTAAATGGGATGGTCATTAGGTCAAGGATTGACCATTTTAACCAAAGTTGACTCTTTGGTCAAAAGTTGACTTGTTGGGTCAGTGGGTTAGTCATTAGGTCAAAAATTGACTATTTTGACCAAAATTGAAGTTTTGGTCAAAAGTTGACCCATTGTGTCAATGGGGTGGTCATTGAGTCAGAAATTGTCCAATTTGATGAAAGTTGATTTTTTTTTCAAAATTTGACATATTGGATAAATGGGGTGGCCATTAGGTAAAAAATTAAATATTTTGACCGAAATCAACTTTTTGGTCAACAGTTTACCTATTGGGTCAATGGGTTAGTCATTGGGCCAATGATTTATCATTTTGACCAAAGTTGACTTTTTGGTCAAAAGTTGACTTATTTGGTCAATGGGTTGGTTGCTGGGTCACAATTTGGCCATTTTAACCAAAGTTCACTTTTGTGTCAAAGATTGACTTATTAGGTCAATAATTGGCCATTAGGTCAAAATTTGAGTATTTTGACCAAAATTTACTTTTTAGTCAAAAGTTGACCTATTTGGTCAATGGGTTGGTCATTGGGTCAAGGATTGACCATTTTGACAAAAGATGACTTTTTGATTGTTGATTGACTTATTGGGTCAATAAGAGGTCATTAGATCAAAAATTGAGTATTTTGACAAAAATGGCGTTTTGGATCGAAAGTTTACTGTTAGATTAATAGGTTGGTCATTGGGTCAAGGATTAATCCTTTTGACAAAAGTTAACTTTTTGGTCAAAAGTTAGTCTATTGGGTCAATGGGTTGGTCGTTGTGTCAGAAATTGACCATTTTAACCAAAGTTGACTTATTTGGTCAATAAGGTGGTGATTAGGTCAAAAATTTACTATTTTGACCATAATTCTCTTTTTGGTGAAAAGTTGGCCGATTGGATAAATGGGATGGTCATTAGGTTAAGGATTGACCATTTTAACCAAAGTTGACTATTTGGTCAAAAGTTGGCCTGTTGGGTCAATGGGTTGGTCATTGAGGCAAGGATTGACTATTTTGACCAAAGTTTACTTTTTGGTCAGAGATTGACTTATTGGATGAAAAATTATTCATTTGGTCAAACATTAACTATTTTGACCAAAATTGAACTTTTTTTCAAAAGTTGACCCATTGGGTCCGAAATCGACCATTTTAACCAAATTCGACTTTTTGTTCAAAATTTGAAATATTGGATCAATGGGGTGGCCATTAGGTAGAAAATTGACTATTTTGACCAAAATTGACTTTTTTGTCAAAAGTTTACCTATTGGGTCAATGGGTTGGTCAGTGGGTCAACGATTGACTATTTTGACCAAATTTGACTTTTTGGTTAAAAGTTGTCCGACTGGGTTAATGATTTGGTCGTTGGGTCAAAGAAAGACCATTTTGACCAAAGTTTTCTTTTTGGTCACAGATTGACTTATTGGGTGAAAAATTGGTCATTAGGTCAAAAATTTACTATTTTGACCAAAATTAAATTTTTGGTCAAAAGCTGACCCACAAGGTCAATGGGGTGGTCATTAGGTCAGAAATTGACAATTTTGACCAAAGTTGACTTTTTGTTCAAAATTTGAGATATTGTGTCAATGGGGTTGCCATTAGGTAAAAAATTGATTATTTTGACCAAAATTAACTTTTTAGTCAAAAGTTTACCTATTGGGTCAATGGGTTTGTCTTTGGGTCAACGATTGACCATTTTAAGCAAATTTAAATTTTTGGTCAAAAGTTATCCTATTAGGTTAATGGGTTGGTCATTGGGTCAAGGATTGACCATTTTGATCAAAGTTAACTTTTTGGTAAGAGATTTACTTATTGGGTCACTAATTGGTCTTTAGGTCAAAAAATGATTATTTTGACCAAAATTGACTTTTTAGTTAAAAGTTGACCTATTTGGTCAATGCGTTGGTCAATGGGTCAATGATTGACCATTTTGACCAAAGTTGACTTTTTGGTCAAAAGTCAACCTCTTGGGTTAATGGGGTGGTCATTAGGTCAAAAATTGACAATTTTGATCAAATTGACTTTTAGGTCAAAAATTGACTATTTTGATCAAATTGACTTTTTGGTCAAAAATTGACCTATTTTGTCATTGGGTCAAGGATTGATCATTTTGACTAAAGTTGACTTTTTGGTCAAAAGTTGACCTATTGAGTCAATGGATCAGTCATTGGGTCAAGGATTGACCTTTTTGACAAATGTTGACTTTTTGGTCAGAGATGACTTATTGGGTCAATAAGTCAACATTAGGTCAAGAATTGAATATTTTGACCAAAATTGAATTTTTGACAAAATTTGACCCATTGGGTCAATGAATTGATCATTGGGACATAAATTGATAATTTTGACCGAAGTTGACTTTTGGCAAAAGTTGACTTTTGGTTAATGGGTGGCCATTAGGTCAAAAATTTACTATTTTGACCAAAATTAAATTTTTGCTCAAAAGTTGACCTATTGGGTCAAAGGTTGACCATTTTTACCAAATTTGACTTTTTGGTCTTAGATTGACTTATTGGGTCAATAATTGGTCATTTGGTCAAAAATTGACTATTTTGACCAAAATTGAATTTTTGGTCAAATGTTGACCCATTTGGTCAATAATGTGGTCATTGGGTAAGAAATTGACCATATTGACCAAAGTTGACCTTTTGGTCAAAAGTTGACTTGTCGAGTCAATGGGTTGGTCATTAGGACAATGATTGACCATTTTGACCAAAGTTGACTTTTGGGTCAAAAAAAGAGTTAATATGTCAATAATTGGCCATAATGTTAAAGATTGACTATTTTGATTAAAATTTACTTTTTAGTCAAAAGTTGATCTATTCGGTTAATGAGTTAGTCGTTAGGTCAAAAATTGACCATTTTAACCAAAGTTAACATATTTGGTCAATGAGGTGGTCATTATGTTAAAAATTGACTATTTTGACAAATATTGGCTTTTTGGTGAAAAGTTGGTCGATTGGCTCAAAGGGTTGGTCATTTGGTTAAGGTTTGACCATTTAGACTGAAGGTGACTTTTTGGTCAAAGGTTGACCTATTCGGTCAATGGGTTGGTCATTGGGTCAGAAATTGACCATTTAGACCGAAGTTGACTTTTTGGTAAAAGTGGACCTATTGGGTCAATGGGTTGTTCATTAGGTCAGAAATTGACCATTTTAACCAAACTTGACTTTTTGATCCAAAGTTAACCTATTGGGTAAATGGGATGGTCATTAGGTCAAGGATTAACCATTTTGACTTATGTTGACTTATTAGTCAAAAGTTGACCTGTTGGGTCAATGGGTTGGTCATTGCGTCGAGGATTGATCATTATGACCAATGTTGACTTTTTAGTCAGAGATTGACTTATTGCGTCAAAAATTTGTCATTAGGTCAAAAATTAACTATATTGATCAAAATTTACTTTTTGGTCAAAAGGTCCTTTTGGGTCAATGAGTTGATCATTGGGTCAAGAAATGACTATTTTGACCAAAGTTGACTTTTTGGTCAAAAGTTGACTTATTTGGTCAATGTGTTGGTCATTGGGTTACGTAATTGACCATTTTGACTAATGTTGACTTTTTGGTCAAAAGTTAACCTATTAGGTCAATAGTGTGGTAATTAGGTCAAAAATTAACTATTTTGACCAAAGTTAATTTTTTGTTCAAAAGTTGACCTATTGGTTAAATGGGATGTCATTGGATCAAGGATTGACCATTTTGACCAAGTTGACTATTTGGTCAGAGATTGACTTATTGGGTTAAAAATTGGTCATTAGGTCAAAATTTGACTATTTTGACCAGAATTGAATTTTTGTCAAAAGATGACCCATTGGGTCAATGGAATCGCCATTAGGTCAGAAATTAAACATTTTGATAAAAATTGACTTTGTGCTCAAAATTTGACCTATTGGAGTCAATGGGGTAGCCATTAGGTTAAAAATTGATTATTTTGGTCAAAAGTTAACACATTGGGTCAATGGGTTGGTCATTAGGTGAAAGATTGACCATTTTGACTAAAGTTGACTTTTTGTTTAAAAGTTGACCTATTGGGTCAATGGGTTAATCGTTGGGTCAATGATTGACCATTTTAAAGTTGACTTTTTGGTCAAAGATTGGCTTACTGGGTCCATAATTGGTCATTGGGTCAAAAATTGATAATTTTGATCAAAATTAACTTTCTATTCATAAGTTGTCCAATTGGCTCAATGGGTTGGTCATTGGGTCAAGAATTGACCATTTGGACCAAAGTTGACTTTCGGGTCAAAGATTGTGTTATTAGGTTAATAATTGGCCATAAAGTCAAAAATTGACTATTTTGACCAAAATTTACTTTTTGGTCAAAAGTTGACCTATTCGGTCAATGGGTTGGGCATTGGGTCATGGATTGACCATTTAGGCCAAAGTTGACTTTTTGGTCATAGATTGACTTATTGGGTCGATAATAGGTCATTAGATAAAAAATTGACTATTTTGACCAAAATTAACTTTTTGGTCAAAAGTTTATCTATTGGGTCAATGGGTTGGTCATTGCGTCAAGGATTGATCATTTTGACCAAAGTTGACATTTTGGTTAAAAGTTAGCCTATTGGGTCAATGGGTCAGTCGATGTGTCAGAAATTGACCATTTTAAACAAAGTTGACATATTTAGTCAATGAGGTGGTCAATAGGTAAAAAATTGACTATTTTGACCAAAATTGACTTTTTCGTGAATAGTTGGCTGATTGGGTAAATGGGATGGTCATTAGGTCAAGGATTGACCATTTTAACCAAAGTTGACTCTTTGGTCAAAAGTTGACCTATTGGGTCAATGGGTTGGTCATTGGGTCAAGGATTGACCATTTCGACTAAAGTTTACTTTTTTGTCAGAGATTGACTTATTGGGTAAAATTTTGATCATTAGGTCAAAAATTGACTATTTTGACCAAAATTGAATTTTTGGTCGAAAGTTGACCCATTGGGTCAATGGGGTGGT
Source organism: Papilionanthe hookeriana x Papilionanthe teres (assembly GCA_022702705.1). Taxonomy (NCBI): domain Eukaryota; kingdom Viridiplantae; phylum Streptophyta; class Magnoliopsida; order Asparagales; family Orchidaceae; genus Papilionanthe; species Papilionanthe hookeriana x Papilionanthe teres. The sequence continues at coordinate 42,004,568 of CM040430.1, read as the reverse complement.
CATTGGGTCAGAAATTGACCATTTTGACGAAAGTTGGTTTTTTGTTCAAAATTTGACATATTGGATCGATGGGGTGGCCATTAGGTGAAAAATTGACTATTTTGACCAAAATTAACTTTTTGGTCAAAAGTTTACCGATTGGGTCAATGGGTTAGTCATTGGGTCAAGGATTGATCATTTTGACCAAAGTCGACTTTTTGGTCAAAAGTTGACTTATTTGGTCAATGGGTTGGTTGCTTGGTCAGAATTTGGCCATTTTAACCAAAGTTGACTTTTGTGTCAAAGATTGACTTATTAGGTCAATAATTGGCCATTAGTTCAAAAATTGATTATTTTGACTAAAATTTACTTTTTAGTCAAAAGTTGACCTATTAGGTCAATGGGTTGGTCATTGGGTCAATGATTGACCATTTTGATCAAAGTTGAGTTTTTTATCATAGATTGACTTATTCGGTCAATAATAGGTCATTAGATCTAAAATTGAGTATTTTGACAAAAAAATAACATTTTGGTCTAAAGATTACTTATTGGGTCAATAAGTTGGTCATTGGGTCAAGGATTGATCCTTTTGACTAAAGTTAACTTTTTGGTCAAAAGTTAATCTATTGAGTCAATGGGATGGTCGTTGTGTCAGAAATTGATCATTTTAACCAAAGTTGACCTATTTAGTCAATGAGGTGGTCATTAGATCAAAAATTGACTATTTTTACCATAATTGACTTCTTGGTGAAAAGTTGGTCGATTGGGGTAAATGGGATGGTCATTAGGTTAAGGATTGACCATTTTGTTCAAAGTTGACTATTTGGTCAAAAGTTGGCTTGTTCGGTCAATTGATTGGTCATTGGGTTAAGGATTGACTATTTTGACCAAAGTTTACTTTTTGGTCAGAGATTGAATTATTAGGTGAAAAATTATTCGTTTGGTCAAAAATGAACTATTTTGACCAAAATTGAATTTTTGGTCAAAAGTTGACCCATTGGGTCAATGGGGTGGTCATTGGGACAGAAATTCACGATTTTAACCAAAGTTGACTTTTTGTTCAAAATTTGAAATATTAGATCAATGGGGTGGCCATTAGGTTGAAAATTGACTATTTTGACTAAAATTGACTTTTTTTTGTCAGAAGTTTACTTATTGGGTCAATTGGTCTGTTAGTGGGTCAACGATTGACTATTTTGACTAAATTTAACTTTTTGGCCAAAGTTAACTTTTTGGAAAGAGATTTACTTATTAGGTCAATAATTGATCTTTTGGTCAAAAATTGACTATTTTGACCAAAATTGACTTTTTAGTCAAAAGTTGACCTATTAGGTCAATGCGTTGATCAATGGATCAATGATTGACCATGTTGACCAAAGTTGACTTTTTGGTCAAAAGTTGATCTATTGGGTTAGTGGGGTGGTCATTAAGTCAAAAATTGTTTATTTTGATCAAATTGACTTTTTGGTCAAAATTTGACTATTTTGATCAAATTGACTTTTTGGTCAAAATTTGGGTCAAGGATTGATCAGTTTGACCAAGGTTGACTTTTTGGTCAAAAGTTGACCTATTGAGTCTATGGATCGGTCATTGGGTCAAGGATTGACCATCATGACAAATGTTGACTTTTTGGTGAGAGATTGACTTATTGGGTCAATAATTGGTCATTAGGTCAAGAATTGAATATTTTGACCAAAATTGACTTTTTGGTCAAAAGTTGTCCTATTGGGTCCACGAGTTGATCATTGCGTCAAAAATTGACTATTTTGACCAAAGTTGACTTTTTGGTCAAAAGTTAACCTTTTAGGTCAATGTGTCAGTAATTGATCATTTTGACCAAAGTTGAATTTTTGGACAAAATTTGACATAATCAGTTAATGGGGTGGTCATTAGGTTAAAAGTTAACTATTTTGACAAAGTTGACTTTTTGTTAGAGATTGACTTATTGGGTCATTAATTGGTTATTTGGCAAAAAATTGACTAGTTTGACCAAAATTGAATTTTTGTTAAAAGTTGACTCATTGGGTCAGAAATTGACCATTTTGACCAAAGTTGACTTTTTGATCAAAAGTTGACCTAATGGATCAATGGGGTGGCCATTAGGTCAAAAAATGACTATTTTAGTCAAAGTTGACATATTGGGTCAACGGGTTGGTCATTGAGTCAAATATTGACCATTTATACCAAAGTTGACTTTTTATTTTAAAGTTGACCTATTGGTTCAATGGGTTAGTCTTTGGGTCAATGATTGACCAGTTTGATTAAAGTTGACTTTTTGGTCAAATATTAACTTATTGGGTCAATAATTGGTCATTAGGTCAAAAATTCGCTATATTGACCAAAATAGACTTTTTGGTTGCGTCAATGATTGACCATTTTGACTAAAGTTGACTTTTGGGTCAAAAGTTGACCTGTTGGGTCAATGAGTTGGTCATTGGGTCAAGGATTGACCATTTCGACCAAAGCTAACTTTTTGAGTTGTGATTGACTTATTGGGCCAATAATTTTTCATTAGGTAAAAATTGACTATTTTGACCAAAATTGAATTTTTGGTCAAAAGTTGACCCATTAGGTTAATTTGGTGGTCATTGGGTCAGAAATTAACCATTATGACCAAAGTTGACTTTTTGGTCAAAAGTTGACTTATTGGGTTAATGGGGTGGCCATTAGTTAAAAAATTGACTATTTTGACCAAAATTGACTTTTTGGTCAAATTTTGACATATTGGGTAAATGGGTTGGTCATTGGGTCAAAGATTGACTATTTTGACCAAAGTTGACTTTTGTTGAAAATTGACCGATTGGGCCAATGTGTTGGTCGTTGGGTCAAAGATTGACAATTTTGACCATAGTTGACTTTTTGGTCAAAATTTGACCAATTGGGTCAATGGGTTGGTCATTGGGACAATGATTGACCTTTTTGACTGAAGTTGACTTTTGGGTCAAAGATTGACGTATTGGGTCAATAATTGACCATTAGGTCAAAATTTAACAAGTTTGACCAAAATTTACTTTTGGGTCAAAAGCTGACATATTGGGTCAATGGGTTGGTCATTGGGTAAAGTATTGACCATTTTGACTAAGATTGATTTTTTTGGTCATAGATTTACTTATTAGGTCAATAATATGTCATTAGATCAAAAATTGACTACTATGACCAAAATTAACTTCTTGGTCAAATTTTTACCTATTGGGTCGATGGGTTGCTTATTGGGTTAAAGTTTAATTATTTTGACCAAAGTTGACTTTTTTGGTTAAAAGTTGGCCTATTGGGTCAATGGGTTCGTCGTTATGTCAGAATTTGACCATTTTAACCAAAGTTGACCTATTTGGTCAATGAGGTGGTCATTAGGTCAAAAATTAACTATTTTAACAAAATTGACTTTTTGGTGAAAAGTTGGTCGATTGGATCAATGGGTTGGTCAGGTCAACGATTGACTATTTAGACTGAAATAGACTTTTTGTCTAAAGTTAACCTATTAGGTCAATGGGTTGGTCATTGGGTCCGAAATTGACCATTTCGACTAAGGTTGACTTTTTGGTCAAAAGATGACGTATTGGGTTAATGGGTTGGACATTTGGTCAAATGTTAACTATTTTGACCAAACTTCACTTTTTGGTCAGAAGTTGACCTATTGGGTAAATGAGGTGGTTATTAGGTCAACGATTACCATTTTTTACCAAAGTTGATTTTTGGTCAGAGATTGATTTATTAGGTTAAAAATTGGTCATTACGTAAAAAATTGACTATTTTGACCAAAATTAAATTTTTGTTCAAAAGTTAACCTATTGGGTCAATGGGGTGGTCATTGGATCAGAAATTGACCATTTTTGCCAAAGTTGACTTTTTAGTTAAATTTTGACATATTACATCAATGGGGTGGAATTAGGTTAAAAATTGACTATTTTGACCCAAATTGATTTTTTGGTTAAAGGTTGACGTATTGTGTCAAGGATTGATCATTTTGACCAAAGTTGCCTTTTTGGTCAAAAGTTGACCTATTAGGTCAATGGGTTTTTGGTTGGGTCAGAAATTGACCAATTTGACCAAAGTTGACTTTTGGGTCAAAAGTTGATCTGTTGGGTAAATGGATTGGTCATTCATTCAAGAATTAACCATTTTAACCAAAGTTGGCTTTTTGGTCTGAGATTGACTTACTGGGTCAATAATTGGCCATTAGGTCAAAAATTGACTATTTTGACCAATATTAAATTTTTGGTCAAAAGTTTACCCATTGGGTCAATGAGGTGGTCATTGGGTCGAAAATTGACAATATTGACCAAACTTGACTTTTTGGTCAAAAGTTGACTTATTGGGTTAATGGGTTGGCAATTTGATCAGAAATTGACTATTGTGATAAAAATAGACTTTCTAGTCAACAGTTGACCTATTAGGTCAATTGGTTGGTCATTAGGTCAAGGATTGACTATTTTGACCAAAGTTGACTTTTTGGTCAAAGTTAACCTATTGGGTCAATGGGTTTGTTATTGGGTCAAGGATTGACCATTTTGACCAATGTTGACTTTTTGGTCAGAGATTGACCAATTGGGTCAATAATTGGTCATTAGATCAAAAATTGACTATTTTGATCAAAATTAACTTTTTGATCAAAAGTTGACCTATTGGTCAATAGGTTTATCATTGGCTCAATATTGACCATTTTGACCTAAGTTGACTTTTGGGTCAAATGTTGACTTATTGGGTCAATGGGTTGGTCATTGGGTCAAGGATTGACCATTTTGACCAAAGATAACTTTTGGGTCAATGATTTACTTATTGGGTCAGTAATTTGTCATTAGGTCAAAAATTAATTATTTTTGCCAAAATTGACCTTTTGGTCCAAAAGTTGACCAATTGGGTCAATGGGTTGGTCATTAGGTCAGGGAATGACCATTTTGACCGAAGTTGACTTTTTGGTCAGAGTTTGACTTATTGGGTCAATAATTGTTCGTTGGGTCAAAACATTACTATTTTGACTAAAATTGAATTTTTGGTCAAAAGTTAACATCTGGGTCAATGAGGTGTTCATTGGGTTAGAAATTAATCATTTTGGCCAAAGTTAATTTTTTGGTCAAAATTTAACCTATTTGTCAATGGGTTGGTCATTTGGTCAAGGATTGACCATTTTGACCAATGTTGACTTTTTGGTTAGAGATTAACCAATTGGGTCAATAATTTCTCATTAGGTCAAAAATTAACTTTTTTGATCAAAATTGACTTTTTAGTCAAAAGGTGACCTATTGTTAAATAGGTTTGTCATTAGCTCAAGGATGACCATTTTGACCAAAGTTGACTTTTAGGTCAAAGTTTGAACTATTAGATCAATGGATCGGTTATTGGGTCAAGAATTGACTATTTTAACCAAGTTGACTTTTGGGTTAAAGATTGACTTATTATGTCAATAATTGGTCATTAGGTTAAAGGTTAATTATTTTGGTCAAAATTGACTTCTTGGTCAGAAGTTGACCAATTAGGTCAATGGGTTGGTCATTGGGTCAGGGATTGACCATTTTGTCCAAAGTTGACTTTTTGGTCAATAATTGACTAATTTGGTCAATAATATGTCGTTTTGTTAAAACTTAACTATTTTCACCAAAGTTGAATTTTTGGTCAAAAGTTGACCAATTGGGTAAATGGGGTGGTCTTTCGGTCAGAAATTGATCATTTTGACGAAAGTTGACTTTTTGTTAAAAGTTGACCAATTGGGTCAATGGGATGGTATTTAGGTAAAAAATTGACTGTTTTAACCAAAATTAAGTTTTTGGTTAAAGGTTGACCTATTGTGTCAAGGATTGATCATTTTGATCAAAGTTGACTTATTGGTCAAAATTGACCTATTGGTTGAATGGGTTCGTCGTTGGGTCAGAAATTGACCATTTTATCCAAAGTTTACTTTTTGGTCAAAAGTTGACCTTTTGGTTCATTGGGGTGGTCATTAGATCAAAAATCAAATCTTTCGACCAAAATTGAATTTTTGGTCAAATGTTTACCTATTGGGTCAAGGATTGATCATTTTGACCAAAGTTTACTTTTTAGTCAAAAGTTGACCTATTGGGTAAATTTGTAGTCATTAGGTCAACAATTGACCATTTAACCAAAGTTGACTTTTTGGTCAAAAGTTGAACTATTGGGTCAATGGGTTGGTCATTGGGTCAAGCATTGACCATTTTGATAAAAGTTGACTTTTTGGATAAAAGCTGACCTGTTGGGTCAATGGGATGGCTATTTAGTCAATGTTTGACCATTTTTACCAAAGTCGAGTTTTCGGTCGGAGATTGACTTGTTGGGTCAATAATTGGTCATTAGGTCAAAACTTGACTATTTAAACCGAAGTAGAATTTTTGGTGAAAAGTTGACCCATAGGGTCAATGAGGTGGTCATTGGGTCAGAAATTGACCATTTTGACCAAAGTCGACTTTTTGGTTAAAAGTTGACTTATTTGGTCAATGGGGTGGCCATTATGTCAAAAATTGACTATTTAAATCAAAATTGACTATTTTGATCAAAATTAACTTTTTGGTCAAAGGTTGACCTACTGGTCAATAGATTTGTTAGTGGCTCAAAGATTGACCATTATGACCAAAGTTGACTTTTTGGTCAAAAGTTGACCTATTTGGTCAACGGGTTGGTCATTGGGTCAAGGATTAACCATTTTGACCAAAGTTGACTTTTGGATCCAAGGTTTACTTATCGGGTCAACAATTGGTCATCAGGTCAAAAATTAATTATTTTGACCAAAATTAACTTTTTGGTCAAATGTTGACCGATTAGGTTAATGGGTTGGTCATTGGGTTTAGGATTGACCATTTTGACCAAAGTTGACTTATCTGTCAAAAGTTGACCAATTGGGCCAATGGGTTAATCGTTGGGTAAGAATTTAACCTTTTTAACTAAAGTTGACCTACTTGGTCAATGAGGTGGTCATTAGGTCAAAAATTAATTATTTTGACCAAAACTAACTCTTTAGTGAAAAGTTGGCAGACTGGGTCAATGAGTTGGTCACTTAGTCAAGGATTTACCATTTAGACCGAAGTTGACTTTATGGTCAGAAGTTGACCTATTGGGTCAATGGGTTTATCATTTGGTCAAAAATTCACCATTTGGACCCAAGTTGATTTTTTGGTCAATAGTTAACCTACTGGGTTAAATGGGTTGGTCATTGGGTCATAAATTGACCATCTGGACCAAACTTGACTTTTTTGTCAAAAGTTGACCAGTTAGGTCAATGGGTCAAAAATTGACCATTTTGACCATACTTGACTTTTTGGTCAAGAGTTGATCTTTTGGGTCAATGGGTTGGTCATTGAGTCAGAAATTGACCATTTGACCCAACGTGACCTTTTGTTCAAAAGTTAACCTATTAGGTCAATGGGTCAGAAATTGACAATTCTGGTCATACATGACTTTTTGGTTATATGTTAATCTATTGGGACAATGGGGCGGTCCCTAGGTCAAAAATTGACTAATTTGACCAAAATTGACTTTTTGGTCAAAAGTTGAACTATTGAATCAATGGGTTGCTTATTGGGTCAAGGATTGACTATTTTGACCAAAGTTGACTTTTTGGTCAAAAGTTGACCTATTGGGTCAATAGGTTGGTCATTAGGTCAAGGATGGACCATTTTTTACCAAAGTTGACTTTTTGGTAAGATTTTAACTTATTGGGTCAATAATTGGTCTTTGCGTTAAAAATTGACTATTTTGACCAAAATTGAATTTTTGGTCAAAAGTTGACCCATTGGGTCAATGGGGTGGTCATTAGATCATAAATTAACCATTTTGACCAAAGTTGACTTTTTGGTCAAAAGCTGACCTATTGGGTTAATGAGGTGGCCATTAGGTCAAAAATTCACTATTTTGACCAAAATTAACATTTTGGTCAAAAATTGACCTATTGGGTGAATGGGTTTCGCATTGGGTCAAAGATTGACCATTTTGATGAAAGTTGACGGTTTGGTCAAAATTTGACCTATTGGTTCAATGGGTTGGTCATTGGGTCAAGGTTTAACCATTCTGACCAAAGTTGACTTTTAGGTCAAAAATTGACTTATTGGTCAATAATTGGTCATTAGGTCAAAAATTGATTATTTTGACAAAAATTGACTTTTTGGTCAAAAGTTAACTTATTGGGTCAATGAATTTCTCATTGGTTAAAAATTGACTATTTTGACTAAAATTGAATTTTTGGTCAAAAGTTGATCCATTGGGTCAATGAGGTGGTCATTGGTTATGAAATTGACCATTTTAACTAAAGTTGATTTTTTGTTCAAAAGTTGACTTATTGGGTTAATGGGTGGCCATTAGGTTTGTCATTGGGTTAATGGGTGGCCATTAGGTTTGTCAATGGGTGGCCAAAGTTGTCCTATTGGGTCATTAGGTTTGTCATTGGGTCAAAGATTGATTATTTCGACAAAAGTTGACTTTTTGGTCAAAAGTTGACCTATTGGGTCAACAGGTTGGTCATTGGGAAATGGATTGACCTTTTTTTACCAAAGTTGACTTTTGGGTCAAAGATTAACTTATTGGGTCAATAATTGGCCATTAGGTCAAAAATTAACTGTTTTGACCAAAATTAACATTTTTGTCAAAAGTTGACCTATTGTGTTAATGGGTTGCTCATTGGGTCAACGAATGAACATTATGACCAAAGTTGATTTTTTGAGCATAGATTGACTTATTAGGTTAAAAATAGTTCATTAGATCAAAAAAATGAATATTTTAGTCAAAATTGACTTTTTGGTCAAAGTTTACCTATTGGGTCAATTGGTTGGTCATTGGGTCAAGGATTGATCATTTTGATCAAATTTGACTTTTTGGTCAAAAGTTGACATATTGGGTCAATGGGTTGGTCGTAGGGTCAGAAATTAACCAATTTAGCCAAAGTTGACCTTTTGGGTCAATGAGATGGTCATTATGTCAAAATTTGACTATTTTGACCAAAATTGACTTTTTAGAGAAAAGTTGACCGATTGGGTCAATTGGTTAGTCATTTGGTCAAGGACTGACAATTTAGAACAAAGTTAACTTTTTGGTCAAAAGTTGACATATTGGATCAATGGGTTGCTCATTGGTTCAGCAATTGACCATTTATATCGAAGTTGACTTTTTGGTCAGAAGTTGATTTTTTGGTAAAAAGTTCACCTATTGTTCAATGGGTTGGTTATTGGGTCTGAAATTGGCCATTTTGACCAAACTTGACTTTTTGGTCAAATGTTGACCTTTTGGGTAAATGTGGTGGTCATTAGGTCAAGGAGTGACGAATTTGACCAATGTTCACTTTTTGGTCAAAAATTGACCTATTGGGTCAATGGGTTGGTCATTGGGTCAAGAGTTGACTATTTTAATCAATGTTTACTTCTTGGTCAAAGATTTACTTATTGGGTCAAAAATTTGTAATTAGCAAAAAATTGACTATTTTGACCAAAATTGAATTTTGGTCAAAATTTGACCCATTGGGTCAATAGGGTGGTCATTGGGTCAGAAATTGACCATTTTGACCACAGTTAACTTTTCGTCAAAAGTTGACCTATTGGGTCAATGTGGTGGCCATTAGGCCAAAAATAAACAATATTGACAAAAATTGACTTTTTAGTCAAATGTTTACTTATTGGGTCAATGGGGTGGTCATTTGGTCGTGGATTGACCATTTTAAATAAATTTGACTTTTTGGTCAAAAGTTTGCACATTGTGTCAATGGGTTGGTTATTGGGTCAAGGATTGACCATTTTAACCAAAGTTGACTTTTTGGTAAAAGATTGACTTATTGGGTCAATAATTGTTCTTTAGTTCAAAAATTAACTATTTTGACTAAAATTATCTTTTTAAACAAAAGTTGACCTATTAGGTCAACGGGTTGGTCATTGGTTCAACGATTGACCATTCTGACCAAAGTTGAATTTTTGATCAAAAGTTGGCCTAATGGGTCAATAGGATGGCCATTAGGTCAAAAATTGAATATTTTGACCAAACTAACTTTTTGGTCAAAAGTTGACATATTGGGTCAGTGGGTTGGTCATTGGGTGAAAGATTGACCATTTTGACAAAAGTTAACTTTTTGCTTAAAAGTTGACTTATTGGGCCAATGTATTAGTCGTTGGGTCAATGACTGACCATTTTGAGCAGAGTTGACTTTTTGGCCAAAGATTGACTTATTGGGTCAATAATTTCTCATTAGGTCAAAAATTAACTAGTTTGACCAAAATAGACTTTTTGTTCAAAAGTTGACCTATTAGGTCAATGTGTTGGTCATTGGGTGAAAGGATTGACCATTTTGACCAAAGTTGACTTTTTGGTCAAAAACTAACATATTGGGTCAATGGGTTAGAAATTAACCATTTTGACCAAACTTGACTTATTGGTCAAAAGTTTACCTATTGGATCAACGGAGTGGTTATTTGGTCAAAAATTGACTAAACTGACCAAAATCGACTTTTTGGTCCAAAGTTGATATATTGGGTCAAGGGTTGTTCATTGGGTCAATGATTGACTATTTTGACTAAAGTTGACTTTTTGGTCAGAAGTTAACCTATTGGGTCAATGGGTTGGTCATTGGGTCATGGATTGACCATTTTGACTAAAGTTAACTTTTTGGTCAGAGATTAACTAATTGAGTCAATAATTAGTCATTAGGTCAAAAATTGACTATTTTGACAAAAATTAACTTTTTGGCAAAAGCTGATATATTGGTTCGGTGGGCTGGTCAATGGCTCAAGGATTTACCATTTTGACCAAAGTTAAAATTTGAGCAATTTGGTCAATGGGTTGTCATTGGTTCAAGGATTGACCATTTTGTCCAAAGTTGATTTTTTGGTCAGAGATTAACTTATTGGGTCAATAATTAGTCATTAGGTAAAAAATTGGGTCAAGAAATGACCATTTTGACAAAAAATGACTTTTTGGTCAAAAGTTGACCAATTGGGTTAATGGGTTGGTCATTTTGTCAGTAATTGACAATTTTGACCAAAGTTGTTTTTTTGGTCAAAGTTGACTTATTGGGTCAATGGGGTGTTCATTGGGTTAAGGAATGATCATTTTGATCAAAGTTGACTTTTTGGTCAAAAGTTGACCTATTGGGTCAATTTGTTGGTCATTTGCTCAAGGATTGACCATTTTGACCAAAGTTGACTTTTTGGTCAGAGATTAATCCGTTGGGTCAATAATTGGTCATTAGGTCAAAAATTGACTATTTTGACCAAAATTTATTTAGGTCAAAAGTTCACCCATTGGGTGAATGAGGTGGTCGTTGGATCAGAATTTGACCATTTTGACCAAAGTTGACGTATTTTTCAAAACTTGACTTTTGGGTCAATGAAGTGGCCATTAGGTCGAAAATTGACTATTTTGATTAAAATTAACTTTTTGGTCAAAAGTTAACCTATTGGATAATATGTATGTCATTGGGTCAAAGATTGACCATTTTGACCAAAGTTGACTTTTTGGTTAAAAGTTGACCTTTTTGGTCAATGGGTTGGTCATTGGGTCAAGGATTAACCATTTTGACCAATATTGACTTTTGAGTCAAAGATTGACTTATTGGGTCAATATATGGTCATTAGGTCAAAAATTAATTATTTTGACCAAAATTGACTTTTTGGTTAAAAGTTGACCAATTGGGTTAATAGGTTGGTCATGGGGTCCAGGATTGACCATTTTGACCAAAGTTGACTTTCTCATCAGATATTGACTTATTTAGTCAATAATAGGTCATTTGATCAAAAATTGATTATTTTAATCGAAATTGACATTTTCGTCAAAAGTTTACCTATTGGGTCAAGCGGTTGGTCATTGGGTCAAGGATTGATCAATTTGACCAAAGTTGACTTTTTGGTCAAAAGTTTACCTATTGGGTCAATATGTTGGTCATTGGCTCAGAAATTGACCATTTTAACCAAAGTTGACATATTTGGTCAATGAGGTGGTCATTTGGTCAAAAATTAACTATTTTGATCAAAATTGACACATTGGTGAAAAGTTTGCAGATTGGGTCAATGGGTTGGTCATTTAGTCAAGGATATTACCATTTTGACCGAAGTTGACTTTTTAGTCAAAAGTTGACCTATTGAGTCAACGGGTTGGTCATTGGGTCAGAAATTGAACATTTAGACTGAAGTTTATTTTTTGGTCAAAAGTTAACCTATTATGTCAGAAATTGACCATTTAGGCCAAACTTGACTTTTTTGGTCAAAAGTTGACCTATTAGATCAATGGGGTGATCATTAGGAAGAGGAATTGACCATTTTGACCAAAGTTGACTTTTTGCTCAAAAGTTGACCTATTGGGTCAATGGGTTATTCGTTGGGTCGAGGATTGACCATTTTGACCAAAGTTATCTTTTTGGTAATAGATTGACTTATTGGGTCAATATTGGTCTTTATGTCAATAATTGACTATTTTGACAAAAAATTGCTTTCTAGTCAAAAGTTGACCTATTAGGTCAATGGGTTAGTCATTCGGTCAATGCTTGACCATTTTGACCAAGGTTGACCTTTTGATCAAAAGTTGTCTTATTGGGTCAATGGGTTGGTCATTGGGTTAAGGATTGACTATTTTGACCAAAGTTAACTTTTAGGTCAAAAGTTGACCTATTGGGTCAATGGATTAGTCATTGGGTCAAGGATTGACCATTTTGACCAAAGTTAACTTTTTGGTCAGAGATTGAGTGATTCAGACAATAATTGGTCATTAGGTCAGAAATTTACCATTTTGACCAAAGTTGACTTTATAGTCAAAAGTTGACATATTGGGTCAATTGGGTGGCCAGTAGGTAAATAATTGACTATTTTGACCAAAATTGATGTTTTCATCAAAAGTTGACCTAATGGGTCAATGGGTTGGTCATAGGGTCAAGGATTGACCATTTTAACCAAATTTGACTTTTTGGTCAAAGGTTGACCGGTTGGATCAACGGGTTTGTCATTGGGTTAAGAATTGACCATTTTGACCAAAGTTGACTTTTTGGTTAGTTATTGACTTATTGGGTTAATAATTGGTCCTTAGGTCAAAAATTGACTATTTTGACCAAAATTGACTTTTTAGTCAAAAGTGGACTTATTAGGTCAATGGGTTAGTCATCGGGTTAATGATCAACCTTTTTTAGCAAAGTTGACCTTTTGGTCAAAAGTAGACTTTTTAGGTTAATGGGGTGGTCATTAGGTTAAAATGGGATTATTTTGACCAAAATTGAATTTTTGGTCAAAAGTTGACCTATTGGGTCATTCGGTCAAGGATTGACCATTTTGACCAAATATGACATTTTGGTCAAAAGTTGACTTATTGGGTTAAAGGATTGGTCATTAGATTAAGGATTGACAATTTTGACCAATGTTAACTTTTTGGTCAGAGATTGACTGATTGGGTCAATAATTGGTCATTAGGTCAGAAAATGAATACTTTGACCAAAATTGATTTTTTCAGTCAAAAGTTGACCCATTGGGTCAATGGGGTGGTCATTAGGTCAGAAATTGATAATTTTGACCAAAGTTAACTTTTTGGTCTAAAGTTGATCTATTGGGTCAAGGTTTGACCATTTTGACCAACTTTGTCTTTTTGGTCAGATATTGACTTATTGGGTCAGTAAAAGGTCATTTTATCAAAAATTGACTATTTTTAGAAAAATTAACTTTTTTGGTGAAAAGATGACCTATTGGGTCAATGGGTTGTTCATTGGGTAGAGGATTGATCATTTTGACCAAAGTTGACTTTTTGGTCTAAAGTTGACATATTGGGTCAATAAGTTGGTCATTGGGTCAGAAATTTACAATTCTACCAAAGTTGACCTATTTGGTCAATGGATGGTCATTAGGTAAGAAATTGACTATTTTGGCCAAAATTGACTTTTTGATGAAAAGTTAGCTTGGGTCAATGGATTTGTCATTTGGTTATGGATTGTCCATTTTGACCAAAGTTGACTTTTTTGTCAAAAGTGCATCTATTCGGTGAATGGGTTGGTCATTGGGTCAGAAATTGACCATTTTGACCAAACTTTACTTTTTGGTCAAAAGTCGACCTTTTGAGTCAATGGGTTGGTCATTGATCATTTTGACCAAAGTCGACTTTTTGGTCTGAGATTAACTTATTGGGTCAATGATTGGTCATTAGGTCAAAAAATTGAATTTTTGGTCAAAAGATGACCCATTGGGTCAATGAGGAGGTCACTGGGTTAGAAATTGACCATTTTGACTAAAGTTGATTTTTTGGTCAAATGTGGATTTATTGGGTTAATAGGGTAGCCATTTGGTCAAAAATTGACTATATTGACCAAAACTGAATTTTTGGTCAAAAGTTGACCTATTTAGTCAATGGGGTGGTCATTGGGTCAGAAATTGACCATTTTGACCATAATTGACTTTTTGGTCAAAAGTTGATCTATTAGGTCAATGGGGTTGACTATTAGGTCAAAAATTGACTATATTAACTAAATTGACTTTTTGGCCAAAAGTTTACCTATTGGGTCAATGGGTTGGTCTTTGGGTCAATGATTGACCATTTTGACCAAATTTGACTTTTTGGTCAAAAGTTGTCATATTGGGTCAATGGGTTGGTCATTGGGTAAAGAATTGACCATTTTGACCAAAGTTGACTTTTTAGTGATAGATTTACTTATTGGGTCAATAATTGGTCTTTAGGTCAAAAATTGACTATTTTGACTAAAATTAACTTTTTAGTCAAAAGTTCACCAATTAAGTCAATGGGTGGGTAATTGGTTCAATGATTGAGCATTTTGACCAAAGTTGACTTTTTGGTCAAAAGCTCACCTATTGGGTTAAAAGTTGACCTGTCAAGTCATTAAGTCAAGAATTGACCATTTTATCAAAGTTGACTTTTTGGTAAAAAAAATGACCTATTGGGTCAATGGTTTGGTCATTGTGTCAAGGATTGACCATTATGAACAATGTTGACTTTTTGGTCAGAGATTGACTTATTAGGTCAATAATTGGTCATTTGGTCAAAAATTGACTATTTTGACCAAAATTGACTTTTTGGTCAAAAGGTGTCGTATTGGGTCAATGAGTTGATCATTGGGTCAAGAATTAACCATTTTGACCAAAGTTGAGTTTTTAGTGAAAAGTTAACCAATTGGGTCAATGTCTTGGTCATTGGGTCAGTAATTGATCATTTTGACCAAAGTTGACATTTTGGTCAAAGATTGACTTATTGGGTCAATATTTGGTTATAGGGTCAAAAATTAACTATTTTGACCAAATTTGAATTTTTGGTTAAATGTTGACCCATTGGGTCAAAGGGGTGGTGATTGGGTAAGAAATTGATCATTTTGACCAAAGTTGACTTTTTAGTCAAAAGTTTACCTAATGGTTCAATGGAGTGACCATTAGGTCAAGAATTGAATATTTTGACCAAAATTGACTTTTTGGTCAAAAGTTTACATATTAGGTCATTGGGCCAAGGATTGACCATTTTGACAAAAGTTCACTTTTTGTTTAAAAGTTGACTTATAGGGTCAATGGGTTAGTTGATGCGTCAATGATTAACCATTTTGACCAAAGTTGACTTTTTGGTCAAAGATTGACTTTTTGGGTCAATAATTGACTATTTTGACCAAAATTGACTTTTTATTCAAAAGTTGACCTAATGGGTAATTTTGTTGATCATTGGGTCAAGGATTGATAATTTTGACGAAAGTTGACTTTTTGTTCAAAAGCTGACCTATTGGGTCAATGAGTTGGTCATTGGTTCGAAATTGAACATTTTAACCAAACTTGACTGTTTGGTCAAAAGGACCTATTGAGTCATTGGGGTGGTCATTAGGTCAGAAATTGACAAAACCGACCAAAATTAACTTTTTTGTCCAAACTTGACCTATTGGGTCAATGGGTTGGTCATTAGGCCATTTTGACCAAAGTTCACCTTTTGGTCAAAAGTTACCCTATTGGGTCAATGGGTTGGTCATTGGTTCAATAATTGGTCATTAGGTCAAAAATTGACTATTTTGACAAAAATTGACTTTTTGGTCAAAAGTTGATCTATTGGGTCAGTGGGTTGGTCTATGGCTCAAGGATTTACGATTTTGACGAAAGTTGACTTTTTGGTCAAAAGTTGACCCATTGGGTCAATGAGTTAGACATTGGGTCAAGGATGGACCACTATGACAAATGCTGACTTTTTGGTCAGAGATTGACTTATAGAGTCAATAATTGGCCTTTATGTAAAAAATTGACTAGTTTGACTAATATTGACTTTTTTGTTTAAAGTTGACCTATTGAGTCAATGAGTTAGTCATTGGGTCAAGGGTTGACCATTATGACCAAAGTTGACTTTTTGGTCAGAGATTGACTTATTCGGTAAATAGATTGGTCATTGGGTCAATAATTGATAATTTTGACAAAAGCTAACTTTTTGGTCAAAAGTTGACCTATTGGGTCAATGAGGTGTTAATTGGGTTAACGATTGACCATTTTGACCGAAGTTGCCTTTTTTGTCAAAAGTTGACCTATTGGGTCAATGGGCTGGTTATTTGGTCAAAGATTGACCATTTTGACCAAAGTTGACTTTTTGGTTAGAGATTGACATGTTGGGTCAATAATTATTCATTAGGTCAAAAATTGATAAATTTGACCAAAATTGAATTTCTGGTAAGAAATTAACCATTTTTGACCAAGTTGAATTTTTGGTCAAAAGTTGACTTATTGGGTCAAAGGAGTGGCAATTGGGTAATAAATTGACTATTTTGATCAAAATTGACTTTTTAGTCAAAAGTGGAACTATTGGTCAACAGGTATGTCATTGGCTCAAAGATTTACCATTTTGACTAAAGTTGACTTTTTTGTCAAAAGTTGACCTATTGGTTAATGGGTTGGTCATTGGGTCAAGGATTGACAATTTTGACCAAAGTTGACTTTTTGGTCAAAGATTGACTTATTGGGACAATAATTGGTCAATTGTTCAAAAATTAACCAATTTGACCAATGTTGACTTTTTGGTCAGAGATTGACTTACTGGGTATATAATATGTCATTAAAAAAAAATTGACTATTTTGAACAATATTGACTTTTTGGTCAAAAGTTTACCTATTGGGTTAATGGGTTGGTCATTGGGTAAATGATTAATCATTTTTACCAAAGTTGACTTTTTGGTCAAAAGTTGACCTATTGGGTTAATGGGTTAGTCGTTGGGTCAGAAATTGACCATTTTAACAAAAGTTGACCTATTTGGTCAATGAGGTGGTTATTAGGTCAAAAATTGACTATTTTGATCAAAATTGACACTATGGTGAAAAGTTGGCAGATTGTGTAAATGGGTTGGTAATTTGGTCAAGGATTTACCATTTTGAGCAAAGTTGACTTTTTGGTCAAAAGTTGACCTATTGGATCAATGGGTTGGTCATTGGGTCAAAAATTGACCGTGTAGACCGAAGTTGATTTTTTTGGTCAAAAGTTGACTTATTGGGTCAATGGGTTGGTGATTGGGTCTGAAATTGACCATTTAGACCATACTTAACTTTTTGGTCAAAAGTTGACATATTGGGTCAATTGAGTGGTTATTAGGTCAAGGAATGACAATTTTGACAAAAGTTGACTTTTTGGTCAAAAGTTGACCTCTTGGGTCAATGGGTTGGTCATTGGGTCAAGGATTGTCCATTTTGACCAATGTTAACTTTTTGGTAGGGGATTGACTTAATGGTTCAATAATTGGTCTTTAGGTTAAAAATTGACTATTTTGACCAAAATTTACTTTTTAGTCAAAAGTTGACCTATTTGGTGAATGGGTTAGTCATTGGTCAATGATTGACAATTTTGACCAAAGTTGACATATTGGGTTAATTGGGTGGTCATTATGTCAAAAATTGATTATTTTGACCAAAATTGACATCAAAAGTTGACATATTGGGTCATTGTGTCAAGGAATGACCATTTTGACCAAAGTTGACTTTTTAGTCAAAAGTTGACCTAATTGCGTCAATGGGTTGGTCATTGGGTCAACGATTGACCATCATGACTAATGTTGACTTTTTTGTCAGAGATTGACTTATTGAGTCAATAATTGGACATTAGGTCAAAAATTAACTAATTTGACCAAAATTGAGTTTTTGGTCAAAAGTTGACCCGTTGGGTCAATGGGGTGGTCATTGGGTCAGAAATTGACCATTTTGACCAAGTTGACTTTTTGGTCAAAAGTTGACTTGTTGGGTCAAAGGGGTGGTCATGGGGTAAAAAATTTAGTATTTTGATCAAATTTGACTTTTAGGGTCAACGAGTATGTCATTGGCTCAAAGATTTACCATTTTGACTAAAGTTGACTTTTTGGTCTAAAGTTGACTTATTAGGTCAATGGGTTGGTCATTAGGTCAAGGATTGACCTTTTTGACCAAAGTTTACTTTTTGGTCAGAGAATGACTTATTGGGTCAATGGATTAGTCATTGGGTCAGTAATTGATAATTTTGACAGAAGTTGACTTTTTGGTTAAAAGTTGATCTGTTGGGTCAATGGAGTGTTCATTGAGTTAAGGATTTGCCATTTTGACCAAAGTTGACTTTTTGGTCAAAAGTTGACCTATTGGGTCAATGGGTTGGTCATTTGGTCAAGGATTGACCATTTTGACCAATGTTAACTTTTTGGTCAGAGATTGACTTGTTTGGTCAATAATTGATCATTAGGTCAAAAAATTGATTATTTTAACAAAAATTGAATTTTTGGTCAAAAGTTGACTTATTGGGTCAAAAGGGTGGCCATTAGGTCAAAAATTAACCATTTTGACCAAAGTTGACTTTTTGGTCAATAGTGGAACTATTGGTCAATAGGTATGTCATTCGCTCAAAGATTTACCATTTTGACTAAGGTTGACTCTTTGGTCAAAGGTTGACTTATTGGGTCAATGGGTTGGTAATTGGGTCAAGGATACACCTTTTTGACAAAAGTTTACTTTTGGGTTACAGATTGACTTATTGGTTCAATAATTGGTCATTCAGTCGAAAGTTAATTATTTTGATTAAATTTGACTTTTTGGTCAAAAGTGGACCAATTGGGTTAATGGGATGGTTGTTTAGTCTACGATTGATCATTTTGACCAATGTTGACTCTTTAGATAGAGATTGACTTATTGAGTCAATATTAGGTCATTAGATTAAAAATTAACTTTTTTGGTCAAAAGTTTACCTATTGGGTTAGTGGGTTAGTCATATGGTAAAGGATTGATCATTTTGACCGAAGTTGACTGTTTTGATCAAAAGTTGACCTATTGGGTTAATGGGTTAGTAGTTGGGTCAGAAATTAGCCATTTTAACCAAAGTTGACTTTGGTCAATGAGGTGGTCATTAGGTCAAAAATTAACTATTTTGACCAAAATTGACTCTTTGGTGAAAAGTTGGCAGATTGGGTCAATGGGTTGGTCATTTGGTCGAGGAATTACCATTTTGAGCGAAGTTGACTTTTGGGTCAAAAGTTGACCTATTGGGTCAATGGGGTGGTCATTAGCTCAAGGAATGACCATTTCGACCAAAGTTGACTTTTTGGTCAAAAGTTGACATATTGGGTCAATGGGTCGAGGATTGACCATTTTGACCAAAGTTGACATTTTGGCGAGAGATTGACATATTGGGTCAATAATTAGTCTTTTGGCCAAAAATTGACTATTTTGACCAAAATTTACTTTTTAGTCAAAAGTTGAGCTATTTTGTCAATGGGTTGGTCGTTGGGTCAATAATTGACCATTTTGACCAAAGTTGACCTTTTGTTCAAAAGTTGACCTATTGGGTTAATGGGGTGGTCATTAGGTCAAAATTTGATTATTTTGACTAAAATTGAGTTTTTGGTCAAAAGTTGACCTGTTGGTTCAAGGATTGTCAATTTTTGGGTCAAGGATTGGTCTTTGGGTCAAGGATTAACCATTTTGACCAAGTTGACTTTTTGGTCAGAGATTGACTGATTCAGTCAATAAATGGTCATTAGGTCAGAAATTGACCATTTTGACCAAAGTTGACTTTATAGTCAAAAGTTGATATATTGGGTCAATGGGGTGGCCAAAAGGTCAAAAATTAACTATTTTAACCAAAGTTGACTTATTCATCAAAATTTAACCTATTGGGTTAATGGGTTAGTCATTAGGTCAAGGAATGACCATTTTGGACCAAATTTGACTTTTTGGTCAGAGGTTGACCTATTGGGTCAGTGGGTTGGTCATTGGGTCATGGATGGACCATTTTGACCAAAGTTGTCTTTTTGGTTAGAGATTGACTTATTGGGTTATTAATTGGTCTTTAGGTCAAAAATTGACTATTTTGACCAAAATTGACTTTTTAGTTAAAAGTGGACCTATTAGGTCCAATGGGTTGGTCATTAGGTCAATGATTGACCATTTTGACCAAAGTTGACCTTTTGATCAAAAGTTTACATATTGGGTTAATGGGGCGGTCATTTGGTCAAAAGTTGATTATTTTGACCAAAATTTACTTTTTTGTCAAAAGTTGACCTATTGGGTCATTGGGTCAAGGATTGACCATTTTGATCAAAGTTGACTTTTTAGTCAAAATTTGACCTATTAGGTCAAAGGATTGGTCATTGGGTCAAGGATTGACTATTTTGATCAAAGTTGACTTTTTTGTCAGAGATTGAGTGATTGGGTCAATAATTGGTCATTCAGTAAAAAATGACTACTTTGACAAAATTGAATTTTCGGTCAAAAGTTAACCCGTTGGGTCAATGGGGTGGTCATTGGGTCAGAAATTGACCATTTTGACCAAAGTCGACTTTTAGGTCTAAAGTTGACCTATTGGGCTAATGAGTTGGTCATTGGGTTAAGGATTGACCATTTTGACCAAATTTGACTTTTTGGTCAAAAGTTGACCTATTGGGTCAATGAGTTGCTCATTGGTTCAAGGATTGACCATTTTGACCAAAGTAGACTTTTTGGTAAGTGATTGACTTATTGGGTCAATAATTGGTCATTTGGTCAAAAATTAACTATTTTGACCAAAGTTAACTTTTTGGTCAGAAGTTGACCTATTGGGTCAATGGGTTTGTCCTTGGGTCAAAGATTGACCATTTTGACTAAAGTTTACTTTTTAGTCAATAGATGACCTATCAGGTCAATGGGTTGGTCATTGGGTCAAGGATTGTCCATTTTGACCAAAGTTGACTTTTGAGTCAAATATTGACTTATTGGGTCAATGGGTTGGTCATTGGGTCAAGGATTGACCATTTTGATCAATGTTTACTTTTTGGTCAGAGATTGACTTATTGGGTCAGTAATAGGTTATTAGATAAAAAAATTGACCATTTTAATCAAAAATGACTTTTTGGTCAAAAGATGACCTATTGGGTCAATGGGTTGGTCATTAGGTCAATGATTAATCATTTTGACCAAAGTTGACATTTTGGTCAAAAGTTGACATATTGGGACAATGGGTTGGTTGTTGGGTCAGAAATTGACTATAATGACCAAAATAGAATTTTTGGTCAAAACATAATATATTGGGTCAATGGGTTGGTCGTTGGATTGAGACAAGGATTTACCATTTTAACCAAAGTTGACTTTTTGGTCAAAAGTTGACCTGTTGGGGCCAATGGGTCAGGATTGACCCTTTTGACGAAAGTTGACTTATTGGTCTAAGATTGACTTATTGGGTCAATAATTGGTCATTAGGTCAAAAATTACTATTTTGACCAAAATTTCACCTATTGGGTCAGTGAGGTGGTCATTGGGTTAGAAATTAACCATTTTAACCAAAGTTGCCTTTTTGGTCAAAAGTTGACTTTTTTGGGTTAATGGGGTGGCCGTTAGTTCAAAAATTGACTACTTTGACCAAAATTGACTTGTTGGTCAATAGTTGACCTACTGGGTCAACAGGTTTGTCATTGGGTCAGAGATTGACCATTTTAACCAAATTTAACTTGTGGGTCAAAGATTGATTTATTAGGTCAATAACTGGTCATCAAGTCAAAAGCTGACTATTTTGACAAAAATTTACTTTTTGGTCAAAAGTTGACCTATTGGGTCAATGGGTTGGTCATTAGGTCAAGGATTAACAATTTTGACCAAAGTTGACTATTTGGTCATAGATTGACTTATTGGGTCAAAAATAGGTAACTAGACAAAAAATTGACTATTTTAACCACAAATGATTTTTTGGTCAAAAGTTTACGTATTAGGTCATTGGGTTGGTTAGTGGGTAAAGGACTGATCATTTTGACCAATGTTAACTTTTTTGTCAAAAGTTGGCCTATTATGTCAATGGGTTGGTCGTTGGGTAAGAAATTGTCCATTTTAACCAAACTTGACCTATTTGGTCAATGAGGTGGTCATTAGGTCAAAAATAGACTATTTTGACCAAAATTGACTTTTTCGTGAAAAGTTGGCTGATTGGGCCAACGTGTTTGTCATTTGGTTAATGATTGAACATTTAGACCGAAGTTAACTTTTTGGTCAAAAGTTGACGAAAAGTCAACTTTAGGGGTTAATGGGTTGGTCATTGGGTTAGAAATTGATCATTTAGACCGAAGTAGACTTTTTGATCAAAAGTTGACCTATTAGGTCAATGGGTTAGTCATTAGGTAAGAAATTGACCATTTTGACCAAAGTTTACATTTTGGTCAAAAGTTGACCTATTGGGTCAAAAGGGCCACTTTGGGTAAGAGATTGACCACTTTGGTCAAAATGGTCAATCCTTGACCCAATGACCAACCCATTGACCCAATAGGTCAACTTTTGACTGAAAAGTCAATTTTGGTCAAAATAGTAAATTTTTCACATAATGACCACCCCATCCACCCAATATGTCAACTTTGGTTAAAGTGGTAAATTTCTTACCCAATGACCAACCTATTGACCCAATAGGTCAACTTTTGACCGATAAGACAACTATGGTGACTTTTTGGTCAAAATGGTCAATCCTTGACGGAATGAACAACCCATTGACTCAATACGCCAATTTT
Source organism: Papilionanthe hookeriana x Papilionanthe teres (assembly GCA_022702705.1). Classification (NCBI taxonomy): domain Eukaryota; kingdom Viridiplantae; phylum Streptophyta; class Magnoliopsida; order Asparagales; family Orchidaceae; genus Papilionanthe; species Papilionanthe hookeriana x Papilionanthe teres. The sequence goes on along the minus strand of CM040430.1, from coordinate 41,981,704 downwards.
TGACCCAATGACCACCCCATTCACCCAATGAACAACCTATTGACTCAATGGGTCAACTTTTAACCAAAAGTCAACTTTAGTCAAAATGGCCAATCCTTGACCCAATGAACAACCCATTGACCCAATATGTTAACTTTTAAACAAAAAGTTAATTTTGGTTAAAATAGTTAATTTTTGACCTAATGACCCATTATGTCAACTTTTGACCAAAAAGTCAACTTTGGTCAAAATGCTCAATTACTGACCCAATGACCAACCCATTGACTAAATAGGTCAATTTTTGACCAAAAAGTCAACGTTGGTCAAAAAGTTCAATTTTTGACCCAATCACCAACTCATTGACCAAATAGGACAATTTTTGACTAAAAAAGTTAATTTTGGTCTAAATAGCCAATATCTGACCAAGAAGTCAATCTCTGACCAAGAAGTCAACTTTAGTCATAGTGGTCAATCCATGACCCAATCACCAACCCATTGACCCAACTCGTCAACTTTTCACCAATAAGTCAACTTTAGTCAAAATGATAAATCCTTGAACCAATGACCAACCCACTGACCCAATAGATTAACTTTTGACCAAAAAGTCAATTTTGGTCAAAAAAGTTAAGTTTTGACCTAATGACCAACTATTGACCCAAAAAATCAATCTCTGACTAAAAAGTCAACTTTGGTCCAAATATTCTTGACCCAATGACCAACCCATTGACCCAATAGGTTAACGATTGACCAAAATGTCAATTTTGGTCGAAATAGTCAATTTTTGACATTGTTACCACCCCATTGACCCAAAATATCAACTTTGGTTAAAATGGTCAATTTCTGACCCAATGACTAACCCAATATGTCAACTTTTGACCAAAAAAATCAAATTTGGTTAAAATGGTTAGTTTCTGACCCAATGACTACCCCATTGACCCAATAGGACCAAAAATTCAATTTTAGTCAAAATAGACAGTTTTTTGACCAAAATGACCAATTATTGAGCCAATAAGTCAATCTCTGACCAAAAAGTCAACTTTGGTTAAAATGGTCAATCATTGACCCTATGACCAAGCCATTGACCCAATAAGTCAACTTTTGACCAAAAAGTCAACTTTGGTCTAAATGGTCAATCCATAATCAATGACCAACTCATTGACCAACAGTTTAACTCTTGATCAATTATTGACCAAATAAGTCAATATCAGACCAAAAAGTGAACTTTGGTCAAAATGGTCAAACCAATGACCCAATGACCAACACATTGACCCAGTAGGTAAACTTTTGACCAAAAAGTCAATTTTGGTCAAAATAGTCAACCCTTAACCCAATGGCCTACCCATTGACAAAATAGGACGACTTTTGAAAAAAATTCAATTTTGGTCAAAATAGTTAATTTTTGACATAATGACCACTGCATTGACTCAATAGGTCACCTTTTGACCAAAAGTCAACCTTGGTCAAAATGTTCAATTCCTGACACGATGACCACACCATTGACCCAATAGGTCAACTTTGAATAAAAAGTTAAATTTGGTTAAAATGGTCAATCCTTGACCTAATGACCAACCCATTGAGCCAATAGGTCAACTTTTGACCAAAAAGTTAATTTTGGTCAAAATAGTCAATTTCGAGCTAATGACTAACAAATTGACCCAATAGATCAACTTTTGACCAAAAAATCAAGTTTGGTTAAAATGGTCAATCCTTGACCCAATGGCCATCCCATTGACCCAATAAGTTAATTTTTTGACAAAAAAATTCAATTTTTGTCAAAATAGTCAATTTTTGACATAATGACCAATTTTTAACCCAATAAGTCAATCTCTGACGAAAAAGTAAACTTTGCTCAAAATGGTCAATCCTTGACCCATTGACCAACGCATTGACCCAATAGATCAACTTTTGATAAAAAAGTAAACTTTGGTCAAAATAGTTAATCCTCGACCCAATAAATAACCCATTTTGTGAATATGTTAATTTTTGACCAAAAGTCACTTTTGGTCAAAATAGTCAATTTCAACCTAATGACCACACCTTTAAACCAATAGGTTAACTTTTGACCAAAAAGTAAACTTTGGTCAAAATGGTCATTTTCTGACACAATGACCACCCCATTAACCCAACGGGTCAACTTTTGACCAAAAATTCAATTTTGGTCAAAATAATCGATTTTGACCTATGACTGATTATTGACCGATAAATCGATCCTGTCAAAAATCAATTTGCTCAAATGGTCGATCTTTGACTGATGACAACTCATTGACCTGATAGGTCGACTCTTGTCAAAAGTTGACTTTAGTCAAAATGGTCATTCATTGACCGATGACTAACCCATTGACCCAATAAATCAACTTTTGACCAAAAAGTCAATTTTGGTCAAAATAGTCAATATTTGACCTAACGACCAACCCATTGTCCCAATAGGTCAACATTTGACCCAAAAGTCAACTTTGGTTAAAATGGTAAATTTTTTACCCAATGTCCAACCCATTGACCCAATATTTCAGTCTATAACCAAAAAGTTAACTTTGGTCAAAATGGTCAATCCTTGACCCAACGACCAACCCGTTGACCCATAGGTCAACTTTTGAACAAATACTCAAATTTGGTCAAAATAATTAATTTTTGATCTAATGTCAATTATAAAACCTATAAGTCAATCTCTCACAAAAAAGTCAAGTTTGTTCAAAATGGTTAATCATTGACTCAATGACTCACCCATTGACCCAATCGGTCAACTTTTGACCAAAAAGTTAACTTTGGTCAAAATAGTCAATCCTTGACCCAATGAAAAGCCCATTGACACAATAGGTCAAGTTTGAACCAAAAAGTCAATTTTGGTCCAAATAGTGAATTTTTGACCAAATAACCACCTCATTGACCCAATAGTTCAACATTTGACAAAAAAGTCAACTTTGGTCAAAATGGTCAATTACTAAAAATAGTCAATTTTTGACTTAATGGCTAATTATTGACCCAATAAGTCAACTTTTGTCAAAATGGTCAATCCGTGAGCCAAAGACCAACCCATTGACCTAATAGGTCAACCAAAAAGTTAAATTTGGTCAAAATGAGCAATCCTTGACCCAATGACTTACCTATTAACCTAATAAGTTAACTTTTGACCAAAAAGTTATTTTGGTAAAAAAAAGTAAATTTTTTACCTAATGACTAAAGATTGATCCAATATGTCAATCTCTGACCAAAAAGTTAACTTTGGTCAATATGGTTAATCCTTAACACATTGACCAACCCATTGACCCAATAGGTCAACGTTTGATAAAAAAGTCAACTTTGGTCAAAATGGTTAATCCTCGACCCAATGAACAACCCATTATGCGAATAAGTCAAATTTTGATCAAAAAGTCAATTTTGGTCAAATTAGTCAATTTTTAACTTAATGACCACCACATTAACCCAATAGGTAAACTTTTGACCAAAAGGTTAACTTTGGTCAAAGTGGTCAATTTCTGATACAATGACCAACCCATTGACCCAATAGGTCAACTTTATACCAAGAAGTTAATTTTGGTCAAAATACTCAATTTTTGACCTAATGACCAATTATTGACCAAAATATGTCAATCTCAGAGCAAAAAGTTAACTTCGGTCAAAATGGTCAAACCATGAGCCAATGACCAACCCATTGACCCAGTGGGTCAACTTTTGACCAAAAAGTAAACTTTGGTCAAAATAGTCAAACCTTGCCCCAATGACCAACCCGTTGAACCAATAGGTCAACTTTCGAACAAAAATTTAATTTTGGTCAAAATAGTCAAGTTTTTACCTAATGACCACCCCATTGACCCATTAGGTCAACTTTTGACCAAAAGTCAACTTTGGTCAATATGTTCAATTTCTGACACAATGACCACACCATTGACAAAATAGGTCAATTTTTTACCAAAAAGTCAAATTTGGTCAAAATAGTCAATCCTTGACCCAATGACAAACCCATTGACCCAATAGGTCCACTTTTGGCCAAAAAGTCAATTTTAGTCAAAATATTCAATTTTTGACCTAATTGCTAAAAAATTAACTCAGTAGGTCAACTTTTGACGAAAAAATCAACTTTGGTCAAAATGGTCAATCCTTGACCCAATGACCATCCCATTAACCTAATATGTCAACTTTTGACCAAAAATTCAATTTTGGTCAAAATAGTTAATTTTTGACATAATGACCAATTTTGACACAATAAGTTAATCTCGACCAAAATAAACCTTAGTCGAAATGGTGATCGACCGATAACTAACCATTCATGATAGATCGACTTTTGATAAAAAAGTCAACTTTAGTCAAATGGGTTAACCCTTGACCCAATGATTAACCCATTAACTTAATATATCAACTTTTGAACAAAAACTCAACTTTGGTGAAAATGATAATTCCTTGACCCAATAACCAACCCACTGACTGAAAAGATCTACTTTTGACAAAAAATTCTATTTTGGTCAAAAAGTCAATTTTTGACCTAATGATGTATTATTAACCCAATAAGTCAACCTCTGACCAAAAAGTCAACTTCGGTGAAAATGGTCAAACCTTAACCCAATGACCAACCCATTGACTCAATATGTCAACTTTTGACCAAAAAGTCAATTTTGGTCAAAATAGTCAATTCTAGACATAATGATCACCCCATTGACCGAATAGGTCAAATTAGGTTAAAATGGGCAATTCTTGACCCAATGTCAAACCCATTGACCCAATAGGACAACTTTTGACCAAAATATTCATTCTTGGTCAAAATAGTCAGTTTTTTACCAAATGACCATTTATTGACCCAATATGTCAATAACTGACCAAAAAGTCAACTTTAGTCAAAATGTTTAATCCTTGACCCAATGAACACCCCATAGACCCAATAGGTCAACTTTTGACCAAAAAGTCAACTATACTGAAAATTGTGAATTATTGACCTAATGACCAACCCATTGACCTAATAGGTCAACTTTTGACCAAAAAGTCAATCTTGGTCAAAATGGTGAGTTCTTGACCCAATGACCAACTCATTGACCCAATAGAATAACTTTTGACCAAAAAATCAATTTTGGTCAAACTACTCAATTTTGGACCTAATGACCAATTATTGACCCAATAAGCCAATCTTTGACCAAAAAAGCAAACATAATAGTTAATCATTGACGATGGCACGCATTGACACGATAATCGACTTTTGACCAAAATCGACTTTGGTCAAAATGGTAAATCCTTGACCCAATGACCAACCAATACGACCTAAAAGATCAACTTTTGACCGAAAAGTCTATTTTGGTCAAAAAGGTCAATTTTTGACCTAATCACGAATTATTAACCGAATAAGGGAACCTCTGACCAAAACATCAACTTTGGTTAAAATGGTCAAACCTTGACCGAAACACCAACACATTGACTCAATATGTTAACTTTTGACCAAAAAGTTAATTTTGGTCAAAATAGTCAATTATAGACAAAATGATCACCCCATTGACCGAATAGGTCAGCTTTGGTTAAAATGGTCAATTTCTGACCCAATGACCAACGCATTGACCCAACATGCCAACTTTTGACCAACAATTCAACTTTGGTAACTTTTTGGTCAAAAAGGTCAATCTTGGACCCAATGACCAACCCATTGACCAAATAGGTCAATTTTTGACCGAAAAGTTAATTTTGGTTAAAATAGTCAATCTTTGACCTAATGACCACCCATTGACCTAATAGGTTAACTTTTGGCCAAAAAGTCAACTTTTGTCAAAATGGTCAACTCTTGACCCCATGACAAACCCATTGACCCAATATGACAACTTTTGACCAAAAAATTCAATTTTTGTCAAAATAGTCAATTTTTTACCAAATGACCAATTATTGACCCAATAAGTTAATAACTGACCAAAAAGTCAACTTTGGTCAAAATGGTCAATCCTTGACCTAATGAACACCCCATTAACTCAATATATCAACTTTTGACCAAAAAGTCAACTTTACTCAAAACTGTCAATTACTGTCCCATTGACAAACCCATTTACCCTATTGGTCAACTTTTGACTAAAAAGTAAATTTTGGTCAAAATAGTCAATTTTTGACATAGTTACCCAATAGGTCAACTTTGGTCAAACTGGTCAATCATTTACCCAATGACCAAAAAGTAAACTTTCGACCAAAAAGTAAACTCTGGTGACTTTTTGGTCAAAATGGTCAATCCTTGACCCATTGAACAGCCCATTGACTCAATAGGTCAACTTTTAACAAAAAAGTTAATTTTGGTCCAAATAGTCAATTTTTGACCTAATAAACACCCCATTAACCTAATAGTTCAACTTTTGACGAAAAAGAGAACTTTGGTCAAAATGGTCAATTACTAACCCAATGACCAACCCATTGACCGAGTAGGTCAATCTTTGACGAAAAAGTTAACTTTGATCAAAATGGTTCATCCTTGACCCAATAAACAACTCATTGACCCAATAGGTCAACTTTTGTAAAAAAATTATCTTTGGTCAAAATGGTCAATCCTTGACCCAATAAACAACTCATTGACCTAATATGTCAACATTTGACCAAAAAGTCATCTTTAGTCAAAATGGTCAATTGTTTAACGAATGAACAACTTATTAACCGAATAGGTCATCTTTTGACCAAAAATTTAATTTTGGTCAAAATAGTAAATTTTTTACCTACCGACCAATTTTTGACCCAATAAGTCAATCTTTGACAAAAAAGTCAACTTTGGTTAAAATGGTCAATCCTTAACCCGATGTCCAATCCTTTGACCTAATAGATCAACTTTTGACCAAAAAGTTAACTTTGGTCAAAATGACCAATCCTTGACCCAATGACCAACCCATTGACCAAATAGGTAAACTTTTGACCAAAAAGTTATTTTTGGTCAAAATAGTTAATTTTTGACCTAATGATCACACCATTGACCGAACAGGTCAACTTTGGACCAAAATGTCAACTTTGGTCAAAATGGTCAATCCTTGACCCAATGACCAACCCATTGATGCTATAGGTCAACTTTTGACCGAAAAGTCAATTTTTGTTAAAATAGTAAATTTTTGACATAATGACCACCCCATCCACCAATAAGGTCAACTTTGGTTAAAATGGCCAATTTCTGACCCAATGACCAACCCATTTACACAATGGGTCAACTTTTGACCATTAAGTCAACTTTGTTGACTTTTTGGTCAAAATGATCAATCCTTGAGCAAATGACCAAGCTATTGACCCAATACATCATCTTTTTCCCAAAAAGTCAATTCTAGTCATATTAGCCAATTTTTAATCTAATGACCACCCATTGACCAAACAGGTCATCTCTGACCAAAAAATGAACTTTAATCAAAATGGTCAATTTCTGACCTAATGACCACCCCAATGACCCAAGGTGTAAACTTTTGACCAAAAATTCAATTTTGGTCAAAATTGTTAATTTTTTATTTAATGTACAATTATTGACCCAATAAGTCAATCTCTGATCAAAAAGTAAACTTTGGTTAAAATGGAAATTCCTTGACCCAATGACCAACCCATTGACCCAATAGTTCAACTTTTAAACAAAAAGTCAACTTTGGTCAAAATATTTAATCCTTGACCCAATGAACAATTTATTGACCCAAAAGGTTAACTTTCGACCAAAAATCAACTTTAGTCAAAATGGCGAATCCTTTACCCAATGAACAACCTATTGACCAAAAAGATCAACTTTTGAACAAAAAGTCAATTTTGGTCAAAATAGTCAATTTTTGACATAGTTACCACCCAATGGACCTAATAAGTCAACTTTTGAAAAAATGGTCAATCATTGACCCAATAATCAACCCATTCACTAAATAGGTCAACTTTTGACAAAAAAGTCAAGTGTGGTGATTTTTTGGTCAAAATGATCAATCCTTGACCCAATGAACAACCCATTAACACAATAGGTCAAATTTTGACCAGAAAGTCAATTTTGGTTTACATAGTTAATTTTTGACCTAATAACCACCCCATAGACCCAATACTTCAACTTTTGACAAAAAAAAGTCAACTTTGGTCAAAATGTTCAATTACTGACCCAATGACCAACCCATTGACTCAGCAGGTCAATCTCTGACCAAAAAGTAAACTTTAGTTAAAATGGTCAATCCTTGATCCAATAAACAACTCATTAACCCAATAGGTCAACTTTTTACCAAAAAGTCAACTTCAGTCAAAATGATCAGTCCTTGACCCAATGAACAACTCATTGATCCAATAGGTCAACTTTTGACCAAAAAGTCAATTTTGGTCAAAATAGTAAACTTTTGACCTAATGACCAATTTTTGACCCAATAAGTCAATCTTTGACAAAAAAATCATCTTTGGTCAAAATGCTTAATCCACGACCCAATGACCATGACCCAATCAACCAATAGGTCAACTTTTGACCAAAAAGTTAATTTTGGTTAAAATAGTCAATCTTTGACCTACTGATCACTAATGACCTAATAGGTTAACTTTTGACCAAAAGGTTAACATTTGTCAAAATGGTCAATTCTAGACCCAATGACAAACTCATTGACCCTATGGGACAACTTTTGACCAAAAAAATTCAATTTTGGTCAAAATAATCAATTTTTTTACCAAATGATCAATTATTTATCCAATAAGTCAATAACTGACCAAAAAGTCAACTTTGGTCAAAATGATCAATCCTTAACCCAATGAACGGGGTCCCAATAGGTCAACTTTTGACCAAAAAGTCAACTTTAGTCAAAATTGTCAATTTCTCAGCCAATGACCCAATAGGTCAACTTTTGACCAAAAAGTCAACTTTGGTCAAAATGGTCAGTTCTTCACCCAATGACCAACTCATTGACCCAATAAGACAGCTTTTGACCAAAAAGTCAATTTTGAATAAAAAAAGTCAATTTTATACCAAATGACCAACTATAGACCCAATAAGTCAATCTCTGACCAAAAAGTCAACATTAGTCATAATGGTCAATCATTGACCCACTGACCAACCTATTGACCAAATAAGTTAACATTTGACTAAAAAGTCAACTTTAGTTAAAATGGTAAATCCTTGACCGAATGACCAACACATTGATCCAATAGGTCAACTTTTAGACAAAATGTCAACTTTGGTCAAAATGGTCAATCTTTAACCCACTGCCAACTCATTGACCGAATATGTCAACTTTTGACCAAAAAGTTAATTTTGGTTAAAAAGGTTAATTTTTGGCCTAATGGCCACCACATTGGCCCATTGAGTCAACGTTTGACCAAAAAGTCAACTTTGGTTAATATGGTCAAATTCTAACCCAATGACCACCACATTGACCCAATGGGTCAACATTTGACCACAAATTTATTTTTGATCGAAATAGTCAATTTTTGATCTAATGACCTATTATTGGCCCAATAAGTCAATCTCTGACCAAAAACTCAACTTTGGTCTATCCTTGTCCCAATGACCAACTCATTGACCCAATAAGTTAACTTTTGACCAAGAAGTCAACTTTGGTTAAAATAATTAATTTTTGACCTAATAACCACCACATTGACCCAATAGATTAACTTTTGACCAAAAAGTCAACTTTGGTTAAAATTGGCAATTCTTGAACCAAAGATTAACTCATTAACCCAATAAGACAACTTTTGACCAAAAAGTCAATTTTAGTCAAAATAGTCAATTTTGACTTAATGACCAATTATTGACCCGATAAGTCAATCTCTGACCAAGAAGTCAACATTAGTCACAATAGTCAATCCTTGACCAAATGAGCAACCCATTGGTCCAATAGTCAAATTTTGACGAAAAGTCAACTTTAATCAAAATAGTCAATACTTGACCCAATGACTCAATTGGTCAACTTTTGACTAAAAAGTCAACTTTGGTCAAAATATTCAATTTTTGACCTAATGACCACCCATTAACCCAATAGGTCAACTTTTGACCTATAAGTCAACTTTGGGCAAAATGGTCAATCATTGACCCAATGACTAACCCGTTGACCTACTAAGCCAACTTATGACTAAAAAGTCAATTTTGGTCAAAATAGACATTTTTTATCAAAAGACCAATTATTGACCCAATAAGTCAATCTCTTACAAAAAAGCCAATTTTGATCAATATGGTCAATCCTTGACCTAATGACCAACCCGTTAACTTGATAGGTTAACATTTGAATAAAAAGTCAGTTTTGGTCAAAATAATAAATTTTTTGCCAAATGGCCGCTGTTTTGACCAAATAGGTGAACTTTTGACAAAAAACTCAACTTTAGGCAAGATGAGCAATTTTTACAAAATGGTTCAACTTTTGGCAAAAAAATTTAATTTTGGTCAAAATAGTTAATTTTTGAACTAATGACCAATTCTTGAAACAATAAGTTAATGTCTGACTATAAAGTAAATTTTAGTCAAAATGGTCACTCCTTGACCAATTGACTAACCCATTGACCCAATAAGTCAACTTTTGACAAAAAGTCAAATTTGGTCAAATGGTCAATACTTGACCTAATGACCACCCCATTGACCCAGTAGGTAAACTTTTGACCAAAAAGTCATGTTTGGTGTAAATGGTCAATTTATGACCCAATGGCCAACCCATTAACCTAAAAGGTCAACTTTTAACCAAAAAGTAAACTTCGATCTAAATGGTCAATCCTTGACCCAATCAACAAACTTTTCACTAAAAAGTTAATTTTGGTAAAAAAAGTTAATTTTCAACCTAATGACCACCCCATTGACCAAATAGGTCAACTTTGGTCAAAATGGTCAATCCTTGACCAAATGACCAACCCATTGACCCAATAGGTCAACTTTTGACCATAAACTCAACTTTGGTCAAAATAGTCAATCCTTGAGTCGTTGAACATCTCATTGACCTAATAGGTTAACTTTTGACCAAAAAGCCAACTTTGGTCAAAATTGTCAATTACTGACCCAATGACCAACCCATTGACCCAATAGAACAACTTTTGACTAGAAAGTCAACTTTGGTCAAAATGGTCAATTCTTAACCTAATGACCAACTCATTGACCCAATAGAACAACTTTTGACCAAAAAGTCAATTTGGGTCAAAATAGTTAATTTTTGACCTAATGACCAATTATTGACCTAGTTACTCAATCTCTAACCAAAAAGTTGACATTAGTCTTAAAGGTCAATCCTTAACCATGTGAGCAACCCATTGACTCAGTAGGTTAACTTTTGACCAAAAAGTTAACTTTAGTTAAAATAGTAAATCTTTGTCCCATTGGCCAACCCACTGATCCAATAAATCAACTTTTGACTAAAAAGACAATTTTTATCTAAATATTAAATTTTTGACCAATTATCAAATCTCTGACATAAAAAGTCAACTTTGGTTAAAATGGTCAATCCTTGACCCAATGACCAACCCATTGACCCAATAGGATACGTTTTGACTAAAAAGTCAACTTTGGTCAAAATGGTCAATCTTGACCCAATGACCAACCCATTGACCCAATAGGTCAACTTTTGACCAAAATGTAAATTTTGGACATTTTAGTCAATTTTGATCTAATGAACACCCCATTCACCCAATAGGTCAACTTTTGACCAAAAAGTCTTGTTTGGTCAAAATGGTCAATTTCTGACCCATTGACTATAACATTGACCCAATAGGTCAGCTTTGGACCAAAAAGTCAACTTTGGTCAAAATGGTCAATCCTTGACACAATCACCAACACATTGACCCAATATGTCAACTTTTGAATAAGAAATCAATATTGGTCAAAATAGTCAAATTTTGACCTAATGACCAAATATTGACCCAATAAGTCAATCTATGGTCAAAAAGTCAACTTTGGACAAAATGATCATTCATTTACCCAATAGGTCAACTTTTAAACAAAAAGTCAACTTTGGTTAAAACGGTCAATGTTTGACCCAATGAACAACCCATCGACCCAATATGTCAACTTTTGATCAAAAAGTTTATTTTAGTCATAATAGTCACGTTTTAACCTAATGGCCACCCTATTGACTCATTAAGTCAACTTTTGTTCAAAAAGTCAACTTTGGTCCAAATGGTCAATTTCTGACTCTATGAACACCCCAATGACCCAATGATTCAACATTTGACAAAGAATGTAATTTTTGTCAAAATAGTCAATTTTTGAACTAATGACCATTTATTGACCCAACAAGTCAATCTCTGACCAAAAAGTGAACTTTGGTCAAAATGGTCAATTAGTGACCCAATGACCAACACATTGACCCAATAGGTTAACTTTTAACCAAAAAGTCAACTTTCGTAAAATGGTCAATTCTTAACCCAATGATCAATCCTTGACCCAATGACCCATTGACCCAATAGGTCAACTTTTGACCAAAAAGTCAACTTTTATCAAAATGGTCAATCTTTGAGCCAATGACAAACCTATGGACCAATTGGTTAAGTTTTGACAAAAAAGTCAATTTGATCAAAATAGATAATTTTTAACCTAATGGCTACCCTAATGACCAATAAGTTAACTTTAGACCAAAAAGTTAACCTTGGTAAAAATGGTCAATTTCAGAACTAATGACCACCTCATTAACTCATTGGGTAAACTTTTGACCAAAAATTTAATTTAGGTCAAATAGTCAATTTTTGACCTAATGAACAATTATTGACCCAATAAGTCAATCTCTAACCAAAAAATCAACTTTGGTCAAAATGGTCAATGCTTGACCAAATGACCAACCCATTGACCCAATAGGTCAAATTTTGACCAAAAGCTCAATTTTGGTCAAAATGGTCAATCCTTGACCCATGACCAACCAATTGACCTAATAGGTCAACTTTTAACCAAAAAGTCAACTTTGGTCAAAATGGTCGATTCTTCATCTAATGACCAACTCATTGACCCAATAGGAAAACTTCTAACCAAAAAGTCAATTTTGGTCAAAATAATTAATTTTTGACCTAATGACCAATTATTGACCCACTTTGTCATTCTCTGACCAAAAAGTCAACATTAGTCATAATGGTATATCCTTGACCCAATGACCATCTCATTAACCCAATAGGTCAACTTTTGACCAAAAAGTTAACTTTGATCAAAATGGTAAATCCTTGACCCATTGACCAACCCACTGACCCAATAGATCAACTTTTGACCAAAAAGATAATTTTTATCAAAATAGTCAATTTTTGACCAAATGACCAAATATTGACCAATTAGCCAATTTCTGACCAAAAAGTCAACTTTGGTTAAAATGGTCAATCCTTGACCCAATGACCAACCTATTGACCCAATATGTTAACTTTTGACCAAAAAGTCAACTTTGGTCAAAATGGTCAATCTTGACCCAATGACTAACCCATTGATCCAATTGGTCAACTTCTAACCAAATAGTCAATTTTGGCTAGTTTAGTCAATTTTTGACCTAATGACCACCCCATTGACCCAATAGGTCAACTTTTGACTAAAAAGCCAACTTTGGTTAAAATGGTCAATTTTTTACCCAATGACCAACCCATTGACCTAATAGGTCAACTTTTGACCAAAACGTCAACTTTGGAAAAAATTATCAATCCTTAACCCATTGACCAACACATTGACCCAATAGTTCAACTTTTGAACAAATAAATCAATTTTGGTCAAAATAGTCAATTTTTGATCTAATGACCAATTATTGACCCAATAAGTCAATCTCTGACCAAAAAGTTAATCATGGTCAAAATGGTCAATCCTTGACCCAATGACCAATCGAATGACCCAAAAGGTCAACTTTTGACCAAAAAATCAGTTTTGGTCAAAATAGTTAATTTTTATCCTAATGACCAATTATTAAACCAATAACTGAATCTTTGACCCAAAAGGCTACTTTGGTTAAAATGGTCAATCCATGACCCGATGACCAACCCATTTACTAAATAGGTCACCTTTTGACCAGAAAGTCAACTTTGGTCAAAATGGTCAATTCTTAACCTAATGACCAACTCATTGACCCATTAGAACAACTTTTGACCAAAAAGTCAATTTTTGTCAAAATAGTCAATTTTTGACCTAATGACCAATTATTGACCTAATTACTTAATCTCTAACGAAAAAGTCAACATTAGTTATAAAGGTCAATCCTTGACCATGTGAGCATCCCATTAACCCAGTATGTCATCTTTTGACGAAAAAGTCAACTTTTTTTAAAATGGTAAATATTTGTCCCGTTGACTAACCCACTGACCCAATAAATCACATTTTGACTAAAAAGACAATTTTTATCCAAATACTAAATTTTTGACCTAATGACCAATTATTGACCAATTATCCAATCTCTGACCAAAAAGTCAACTTTAGTTAAAATGGTCAATCCTTGACCTAATGACCAGCCCATTGACCCAATAGGTTATGTTTTGACTAAAAAGTCGGCTTCAGCTGAAATGGTCGATCTTTTACCCGATGACTGACCCATTGATCTAATCCGTCGAACTTTTGACCAAAAAGCCAATTTTGGATAGTTTAATTAATTTTTGATCCTCATGACCACACCCCATTCACCCAATAGGTCAACTTTCGACTAAAAATTCAAGTTTGGTCAAAATGGTCGATTTCGATTCACATGCACCCGACAGATCGACCTTTGGATCAAAAAGTCGGCTTTGGTCGAAATGGTGCATCCTTGACACAATGACCAACTACATTGACCTAATATGTCAACTTTCAAACAAAAATCAATATTGGTCAAAATAATTAATTTGACTAATGACCAAATATTGACCCAATAAGTCAATCTATGGTCAAAAAGTCAACTTTGGCGAAAATGGTCAATCATTTACCCAATAGGCCAACTTTTAAACAAAAAGTCAACTTTGGTTAAAGCTGTCAATGTTTGACCCAATGAACAACCCATTGACCCAATATGCCAACTTTTGATCAAAAAGTCTATTTTGGTCAAAATAGTCACATTTTGACATAATGGCCACCCCACTGACCCATTAGGTCAACTTTTGTCCAAAAAGCTAACTTTGGTCCAAAGGGTCAATTTCTGACTCTATGAACTCCCCGTAGACCCAATGGGTCAACATTTGACCAAAAATTTAACTTTTGTCAAAATAGTCAATTTTTGAACTAAAGACCAATTATCGACCCAACAAGTCGATCTCCGACCAAAAGTGAACTTTGGTCAAAATGGTCAATTGTCGACCCAATGACCAACTCATTGATCAAATAGGTCAACTTTTAACCAAAAAGTCAACTTTTGTTAAAATGGTCAATTCTTAACCCAATGATCAACTCATTGAACCAATAGGAAAACTTTTGACCAAAAAGTCAATTTTGGTCAAAATAGTAAATTTTTAACATAATGACCAATTATTGACACAATAACTCAATCTCGGACCAAAAAGTTAACATTGGTCATAAGGGTCAAACCTTGACCCAATGACCAACCTATTGACCAAACATGTCAACTTTTGACCAAAAAGTCAACTTTGGTCAAAATGGTCAATCCTTGACCCAATGACTCAATAGGTCAACTTTTAACGAAAAAGTTAATTGTGATCAAAATAGTTAATTTCTTATTTAATGACCACTCTATTAACCCAATACGTCAACTTTTGACTAAAAAGTCAACTTATGTCAAAATGGTCTATCATTGACCCAATGACCAACCTATTGACCTAATAGATCAACTTTTAACTAAAAAGTCAATTTTGATCTAAATAGTCAATTTTTGACCTAAAGATTAATTATTGACTTATAAGTCAATCTCTTACAAAAAAGTCAACTTTGGTCAAAATGGTCAATCCTTGACCCAATGACCAACCCATTGACCCAATAGGACAACTTTTGACCATAAAGTTAATTTTGTACATAATAGTCAATTTTTTATTTAATGACTTATTATTGACCCAAAAGGTTAATCTCTGACCAAAAAAACAACTTTGGTATAGAAGGTAAATCATTGACCCAATGAAAAAACTATCGACCTAATAGATCAACTTTTGACCAAAAAGTAAATTTCGGTCAAAATAGTCAAATTTTGACCTAGTGACCAATTATTGACCCAATAAGTTAAACTTTCACGCAAAATTCAACTTTGGTCAAAGAGGTCAATTCTTGACCCAATGACCAACCCATTGACCCAATAGGTCAACTTTTGACCAAAAAGTCAACTTTTATCAAATTGGTCAATCTTTAAGCCAATGATAAACCTATTGATCAATAGGTCAACTTTTGACCCAGAAGTGAATTCTGACCTAATGACGAAATATTGACCCAATAAGTCAATGTTTGACCCAAAAGTCAACTTTGGCCAAAATGGTTAATCCTTGACCCAATGACCAACACATTGACTCAATACATCAACTTTTGACCAAAAAGTCAACTTTTATCAAAATGGTCAATCTATGAGCCAATGACAAACCTATGAACCAATAGGTCAATTTTTGACCATAAAGTCAATTTTGATCAAAATAGTTAATTTTTTGACCTAATGACCACCCCAATGACCCAATAAGTCAACTTTAGACTAAAAAGTCAACTTTGGTAAAAATGGTCAATTTCAGAACTAATGACCACCTCATTAACGCAATGGGTTAACTTTTGACCAAAAATTTAATTTAGGTCAAATGGTCAATTTTGGACCTAATGACTAATAATTGACCCAATAAGTAAATCTATAACCAAAAAATTAACTTTGGTCAAAATAGTCAATGCTTGAGCAAATGACCATTCCATTAACCCAATAGGTCAAATTTTGACCAAAAGCTCAACTTTGGTCAAAATGGTCAATCCTTGACCTAATGACCAACCAATTGACCCAATAGGTCAACTTTTAACAAGAAAGTCAATTTTGGTTAAAATGGTCAATTCTTGACCTAATGACCAACTTATTGACCCAATAGGATAACTTTTAACCAAAAAGTCATTTTTGGTAAAAATAGTTAACTTTTGACCTAATGACCAACTATTTACCCAATTTGTTAATCTCTGACCAAAAGTTCAACATTAGTTATAATGGTATATCCTTGACCCAATGACCATCCCATTAACCTAATAGGTCAACTTTAGAACAAAAAGTCAACTTTGGTCAAAATGGTAAATCCTTGACCCATTATTGACTAACCCACTGACCCAATAGAAAAACTTTTGACCAAAAAGATAATTTTTGTCAAAATAGTAAACTTTTGACTTAATGACCAAATATTGACCAATTAGCCAATCTCTGACCAAAAAGTCAACTTTGGTCAAAATGGTCAATCCTTGACCCAATGACCAACCCATCTGAACTCAATATGTTAACTTTCGACCAAAAAGTTAACTTCGTCAAAATGGTCAATCTTGATCGAATGACTAACCCATTAACCCAATTGGTCAACTTTTGACCAAAAAGTCAATTTTGGTCAGTTTAGTCAATTTTTGACCTAATGACCACCCCATTGACCCAATAAGTCAACTTTTAACTAAAAAGTCAAGTTTGGTCAAAATGGTCAATATCTGACCCAATGACCAACCCATTGACCGAATAGGTCAACTTTTGACAAAAAAGTCAACTTTGGACAAAATGGTCAATCCTTAACCCATTGATCAACACATTGACCCAATAGGTCAACTTTTGAACCAAAAAATAATTTTTGGTCAAAATAGTCAATTTTTTATCTAAAGACCAATTATTGACCAAATAAGTCAATCTCTGACCGAAAAGTCAACCTTGGTCAAAATGGTCAATCCATGACCCAATGACCAATCGAATGACCCAGAAGGTCAACTTCTGACCAAAAAGTCAATTTTGGTCAAAATAATTAATTTTTAACCTAATGACCAATTATTGACCCAATAAGTCAATCTTTGACCCAAAAGGGAACTTTGGTTAAAATTATTGACCCGATAACCAACCCATTTACCCAATAGGTCAACTTTTGTCTATAAAGAAATTTTTGGTCCAAATGGTCAATCCTTGACCCAATTAACAACTCGTTTACCCAATAGGTAAACTTTTGACCAAAAAGTCAACTTTGGTGACTTTTTGGCCAAAAGGTCAATCTTGGACCCAATGACCAACCCATTGACATAATGGGTCAATTTTTAACAAAAAAGTAAACTTTGGTCAAATTGGTTAATTTTTGACACAATAACCACCCAGTTGATCCAATGGGTCAACTTTTAACCAAAAATTCAATTTTGGTCAAAATACTCAATTCTTTACCAAATGACCAATTATTGACACTAAGTCAATCACTGACCAAAAAGTCAACTTTGGTTAAAATGGTCAATCTTTGACCCAAGACTAACCCATTAACCTAATATGTCAACTTTTAAGCAAAAGTAAACTTTAGTCAAAATGGTCAATCCTTGGCTCAATGACCGTACCATTGCCCTAATAGGTTAACTTTTGTCCAAAAAGTCAATTTTCGTCAAAATAGTCAATTTTTGACCTAATGACCACCCCATTGACCCAATATGTCAACTTTTGACCAAAAGATCAACTTTAATCAAAACGGTTAATTTTTGACCCTATGACCACCCCATTGATCCAATGAGTCAACTTTTGACCAAAAAATTAATTTTAGTCAAAAATTCAACCCATTGACCCCATTGATTCAATGGGTTAACTTTTGACAAAAACGGTCAATTTCTGACACAATGACCAATTATTGACCCAATAAGTCAATCTCTGACCAAAAACTCAACTTTGGTCAACATCATCATTCCTTGACCCAATGACCAACACATTGACAAAATAGGTCAATTTTTAAACAAAAAGTCAACTTTGGTCAAAGTTGTCAACCCTTGACCAAATGACCAACCTATTGACCCAATTGGTTAACTTTTGACCAAAAAGTCAATTTTGGTCAGTTTAATCAATTTTTGACCTAATGACCACCCCATTCACCCAATAAGTCAACTTTTGACCAAAAAGTCAAGTCTGGTCAAAATAGTCAATTTCTGACCTAACGACCAACCCATCGACCCAATAGGTCATCCTTTGACCAAAAAGTCAACTTTGGTCAAAATGATTAATCCTTGACCCAATGACCAACACAATGACCCAATAGGTAAAATTTTAAACAAGAAATCTATTTTGATCAAAATAGTCAAATTTTGACCTAATGACCAATTATTGACCCAATAAGTCAATCTTTGACCAAAAAGTCAACTTTGGTTAAATTGGTCAAAATGGTCAATCATTCACCGAACGACCAACTCATTGCCCTATAACTCAACTTTTAAATAAAAGTCAATTTTGGTCAAAATGGTCAATCTTTAACAGAACGACCAATCGATAGACCCAATATGTGAACTTTTGACCAAAAAAGTCAATTTTGGTCAAAATAGACAATTTTTGACAAAATGGCCACCCCATTAACTTATTAGGTCAACATTTGACCATAAAGTTAACTTTAGTCAGAAAGATCAATTTCTGACCCAATGACCACCCATTGACCCAACGGGCCAACATTTGACCAAAAATTTAATTTTGGTCAGCTTAGTCAATTTCTGACCTGATGACCAATTATTGACCCAATAAATTAATCTCTGACCAAAAAGTCAACTTTGGTCTAAATGGTCAATTACTGACCCAATGACCAACACATTGACCCAATAGGTCACCTTTTGACCAAAAAGTCAAATTTTGTCAAAATGGTCAAAACTTGACCCAATGATCAACTTGTTGACCCAATATGACAACTTTTGACTAAAAAGTCAATTTTTGACCTACTGACCAATCCGTTAAGCCAATAGGTCAACTTTTGACCAAATAGTCAACTTTGGTCAAAACGGTCAATCATTGACCCAATGACCAAACCATTGACCTAATAGGTTAACTTTTGACTGAAAAGTTAATTTTCGTCAAAATATTCAATTTTTGACCTAAAGACCAATTATTGACCCAATAAGTCATTCTCTTACCAAAAAGTTAACTTTGTTTAAAATGGTCAATCCTTGAGACCAATCCATCAATCTGATCAGACAACTTTCACCCGAAAAGTCAAATTTGATCAAAATAGTCAATCTTAACCCAATGACCAACCCAATTACCCAATAGGTCAACTTTGACCAAAAAGTAAAGTTTGGTAAAAATAGACAATTTCTGACCCAATGACCAACCCATTGACCCAATAGGTCAAGTTTTGACTAAAACGTCAACTTCTGTCTAAATGATCAATTTCTAACCCAATGACTAGACTCATTGATCGAATGGTTGAATTTTTGGTCAACTTTTGAAAAAAAAAGTCAACTTCAGTCTAAATGGTGAATCCTTAACCAAATGATTAACCCATCGACCCAATCAGCCAACTTTTCGCTAAAAAGTCAATTTTGGTCAAAATAGTCAATTTTTGACCTAACAACCACCTCATTGACCAAATAGGTCAACATTGGTTAAAATGGTCAACTTCTGACCCAACGACCAACCCATTGACCAATAAGTCAACTTTTGACGAAAAAGTCAACTTTGGTCAAAATGATCAATCCTTGACCCAATGACCAACCCATTGACCTAATAGGTAAACTTTTGACCAAAAAATCATTTTTTGTCAAAATAGTCAATTTTTGATATAATGACCTACTATTGACCCAATAAGTTAATCTATGACCAAAAAGTCAACTTTGGTCAACATGGTCAATCCTTGACCCAATGAACAACCCATTGACCTAATAGGTCAACTTTTGACCAAAAAATAAATTTTCGTCAAAATAGTCAATTTTTAACTTAATGACAAGTTATTGACCCAATGAGTCAATCTTTAACCCAAAAGTCAACTTTAGTCAAAATGGTCAATCTCTGACTCATTGAAATACCTGTTGACCCAATAGGTCAACTTTTGACCAAAAAGTCAATTTTGGTCAAATTAGTCAATTTTTTACCTAATGGCAACCCCATTAACCCAATAAGTCAACTTTTGACCAAAATGTCAACTTTTGTCAAAATGGTCAATTTCTAACTGAATTACCCCCTAATTGACCCAATGGGTGAACTTAATGACCACTTATAGTAATTTTTGACCTAATGACCAATTATTGACCTAATGACCTCCTCATTGACCAAATAGGCCAACTTTGGTTAAAATGGTCAATTTCTGGCCCAATAACCAACCCATTGACACAATAGGTCAACTTTTTAACCAAAACGTCAACTTTGGTTAAAATGATCAATCCTTGACCCAATAACCAATCCATTGGCCAAATAGGTAAACTTTTGACCAAAAAGTCAATTTTGGTCAAAATAGTCAATTTTTTATCTAATGACCTATTATTGACCCAATAAGTCAATCTCTGACCAAAAAATCAACTTTGGTCAAAATGGTCAATCCTTGACCCAATGAATAACTTATTGACCCAATAGGTCAACTTTTGACCAAAAGTTAATTTTGGTCAAAATGATTAATTTTTGACCTAATGACCAATTTTTGATGCAATAAGTTAACTTTGGTCAAAACGGTGAATCTTTGACTCAATGACCAACCCATTGTCCCAATAGGTCAAATTTTGACAAAAAACTCAACTTTAGTCAAAATGGTCAATCTTTGAGCCAATGACAAACCTATTGACCAATATGTCAACTTTTGATCAAAAAGTCAATTTTGATCAAAATAATCAATTTTTGACCTAATGGCCAACCCGTTGACCCAAAAAGTCAACTTTTGACCAAAAAGTTCACTTTGGGATAAATGATTAATTTCTCACCCAATGACCACCTCATTGACCCAATGGGTCAACTTTTGACAAATTATTCAATTTTGGTCAAAATAATCAATTTTTAACATAATCACCAATTATTGACCAAATAAGTCAATCTCTTACCAAAAAGTAAACTTTGGTCAAAATTATCCATCGTTCACCAAATGACCAACCCATTGACCCATAGGTCAACTTTTGATAAAAAAGTCAACTTTGGCCAAACTGGTCAATCCTTGACCCAATGACAAACCCATTGACGCAATAGATCAACTTTTGACCAAAAAGTCAATTTTGGTCAAAAAAAGTCAATTTTATACCAAATGACCAACTATAGACCCAATAAGTCAATCTCTGACCAAAAAGTCAACATTAGTCATAATGGTCAATCATTGACCCAATGACCAACCTATTAACCAAATAAGTTAACATTTGACTAAAAAGTCAACTTTGGTTAAAATGGTAAATCCTTGATCCATTGACCAACCCACTGTCCCAATAGATCAGCTTTTTGACCAAAAAGTTAATTTTTGTCAAAATAGTTAGTTTTTGACTAAATGACCAATTATTGACCCAATTAATCAATCTCAGACCAAAAAGTCAACTTTGGTCAAATTGGTTAATCCTTGCCCAAATGACCAACTCTTTGACTCAATAGGTCAACTTTTGACCAGAAAGTCAATTTGGTCAAAATGGTCAATTTCTGACTCAATGACCAACTCATTCACCCAGTAGGTCAGCTTCTTACCGAAAAGTGAACTTTGGTCGAAATGGTAAATCCTTGACCGAATGACCAACACATTGATCCAATAGGTCAACTTTTAGACAAAATGTCAACTTTGGTCAAAATGGTCAATCTTTAACCCACTGGCCAACTCATTGACCGAATATGTCAACTTTTGACCAAAAAGTTAATTTTGGTTAAAATGGTTAATTTTTGGCCTAATAGCCACCACATTGGCCCATTGAGTCAACGTTTGACCAAAAAGTCAACTTTGGTTAATATGGTCAAATTCTAACCCAATGACCACCACATTGACCCAATGGGTCAACATTTAGACCACAAATTTATTTTTGATCGAAATAGTCAATTTTCGATCTAATGACCTATTATTGGCCCAATAAGTCAATCTCTGACCAAAAACTCAACTTTGGTCTATCCTTGACCCAATGACCAACTCATTGATCCAATAAGTCAACTTTTGACCAAGAAGTCAACTTTGGTTAAAATGATTAATTTTCGACCTAATAACCACCACATCAATCTCAACAAGTTAACTTTCGACCAAAAAGTCAACTTTAGTCAAAATCAGTACCACTTTTGAACTAAAGATTAACTCATTAACCCAATAGGACAACGTTTGACCAAAAAGTCAATTTTAGTCAAAATAGGCAATTTTGACCTAATGACCAATTATTGACCCGATAAGTCAATCTCTGACAAAGAAGTCAACATTAGTCACAATAGTCAATCCTTGACCAAATGAGCAACCCATTGGTCCAATAATCAAATTTTGACAAAAAAGTCAACTTTAATCAAAATAGTCAATACTTTACCCAATGACTCAATTGGTCAACTTTTGACTAAAAAGTCAACTTTGGTCAAAATATTCAATTTTTGACCTAATGACCACCCATTAACCCAATAGGTCAACTTTTGACCTATAAGTCAACTTTGGGCAAAATGGTCAATCATTGACCCAATGACTAACCTGTTGACCTACTAAGCCAACTTATGACTAAAAAGTCAATTTTGGTCAAAATAAACATTTTTTATCAAAAGACCAATTATTGACCCGATAAGTCAATCTCTTACAAAAAAGCCAATTTTGATCAATATGGTCAATCCTTGACCTAATGACCAACCCGTTAACTTGATAGGTTAACATTTGAATAAAAAGTCAGTTTTGGTCAAAATAATAAATTTTTTACCAAATGGCCATTGTTTTGACCAAACAGGTGAACTTTTGACAAAAACTCAACTTTAGGCAAGATGAGCAATTTTTACAAAATGGTTCAACTTTTGGCAAAAAATTTAATTTTGGTCAAAATAGTTAATTTTTGAACTAATGACCAATTCTTGAAACAATAAGTTAATGTCCGACTATAAAGTAAATTTTCAGTCAAAATGGTCACTCCTTGACCAATCGACTAACCCATCGACCCAATAAGTCAACTTTCGACAAAAGTCAAATTTGGTCAAATGGTCAATACTTGACTCTAATGACCACCCCATTGACCCAAAGAGTAAACTTTTGACCAAAAAGTCATGTTTGGTGTAAATGGTCAATTTATGACCCAATGGCCAACCCATTAACCTAAAAGGTCAACTTTTAACCAAAAAAGTAAACTTCGATCTAAATGGTCAACTTCGACCCAATCAACAAACTTTTCACTAAAAAGTTAATTTTGTAAAAAAGTTAATTTTCAACCTAATGACCACCCCATCGACCAAATAGGTCAACTTTGATCAAAATGGTCAATCCTTCGATCAAATGACCAACCCATCGACCTAATAGGTCAACTTTCGACCATAAACTCAACTTTGGTCAAAAT
Organism: Papilionanthe hookeriana x Papilionanthe teres; assembly: GCA_022702705.1. Lineage (NCBI taxonomy): Eukaryota > Viridiplantae > Streptophyta > Magnoliopsida > Asparagales > Orchidaceae > Papilionanthe > Papilionanthe hookeriana x Papilionanthe teres. The sequence goes on along the minus strand of CM040430.1, from coordinate 41,957,577 downwards.
AGTCAATCCTTGAGTCGTTGAACATCTCATTGACTTAATAGGTTAACTTTCGACCAAAAAGCCAACTTTGGTCAAAATTGTCAATCTAATGACCCAATGACCAACCCATCGACCCAATAGAACAACTTTTGACTAGAAAGTCAACTTTGGTCAAAATGGTCAATTCTTAACCTAATGACCAACTCATTGACCCAATAGAACAACTTTTGACCAAAAAGTTAATTTGGGTCAAAATAGTCCATTTTTGACCTAATGACCAATTATTGACCTAGTTACTCAATCTCTGACCAAAAAGTCGACATTAGTCATAAAGGTCAATCCTTAACCATGTGAGCAACCCATTGACTCAGTAGGTTAACTTTTGACCAAAAAGTCTACTTTAGTTAAAATAGTAAATCTTTGTCCCATTGGCCAACCCACTGATCCAATAAATCAACTTTTGACTAAAAAGACAATTTTTATCCAAATATTAAATTTTTGACCTAATGACCAATTATTGACCAATTATCCAATCTCTGACCAAAAAGTCAACTTTGGTTAAAATGGTCAATCCTTGACCCAATGACCAACCCATCAATCTAATCAGGATAAGTTTCGACTAAAAAGTCAACTTCGGTCAAAATGGTCAATCTCGACCTAAGACCAACCCATCGATCTAATTGGTCAACTTTTGATCAAAAAGTAAATTTTGGACATTTTAGTCAATTTTGATCTAATGAACACCCCATTCACCCAATAGGTCAACTTTTGACCAAAAAGTCATGTTTGGTCAAAATGGTCAATTTCTGACCGATTGACTATCACATTGACTCAATAGGTCAGCTTTAGACCAAAAAGTCAACTTTGGTCAAAATGGTCAATCTTTGACACATTGACCCAATATGTCAATTTTTGAACAAAAAATCAATATTGGTCAAAATAGTCAAATTTTAACCTAATGACCAAATATTGACCTAATAAATCAATTTATGGTCAAAAAGTCTACTTTGGTCAAAATGGTCAATCATTTACCCAGTAGGTCAACTTTTAAACAAAGAGTCAACTTTGGTTAAAACGGTTAATATTTGACCCAATGAACAACCCATTGACCCAATATGTCAACTTTTGATCAAAAAGTTTTTTTTGGTCAAAATAGTCACATTTTGACCTAATGGTCATCCCATTGACCCATTAGGTTAACTTTTGTCCAAAAAGTCAACTTTGGTCCAAATTGTCAGTTTCTGACTCTATGACCACCCCATTGACCCAATGAGTCAACATTTGACCAAAAATTTAATTTTTAACAAAAAAGTCAATTTTTGAACTAATAAGAAATTATTAACCCATCAAGTCAATCTCTGACCAAAAAGTGAACTTTGGTCAAAATGGTCAATTGTTGAACCAATGACCAACACATTGACCCAATAGGTCAACTTTTAAACAAAAAGTCAACTTTTGTAAAAATGGTCAATTCTTAACCCAATGATCAACTCATTAACCCAATAGGACAACTTTTGACCAAAGGGTCAATTTTGGTCAAAATAGCAAATTTTTAACTAATGACCAATTATTAACCCAATAACTCAATCTCGGACCAAAAAGTCAATATTGGTCATATGGGTCAAACCTTGACCCAACGACCAACCCATCGACCTAACATGCCAACTTTCGACCAAAAAGTCAACTTCGGTCAAAACGGCCAATCCTCGAACCCAATGACTCAACAGGTCAACTTTCGACCGAAAAGTTAATTTTGATCAAAATAGCCAACTTTTCACCCAATACGTCAACTTCTGACCAAAAAGTCAACTTTTGTCAAAATGGTCAACCATTGACCCAAAGACCAGCCCATTGACGTAATAGGTCAACTTTTGACTAAAAAGTCAATTTTTGTCAAAATAGTCAATTTTTAACCTAAAGACTAATTATTGACTAATAAGTCAATCTCTTACCAAAAAGTCAGCTTTGGTCAAAATGGTTAATCCTTGACTCAATGACCAACCCATTGACCCAGTAGGACAACATTTGACCAAAAAGTTAATTTTGGTAATAATAGTCAATTTTTTATCTAATGACCTGTTATTGAACCAATAGGTCAATCTCTGACCAAAAAATCAACTTTGGTATAAAAGGTAAATCATTGACCTAATGAAAAAACCATCGACCAAATAGGTCAACTTTTGACCAAAAAGTAAATTTCGGTCAAAATTGTCAAATTTGACCTAATGACCAATTATTAACCCAGTAAGTCAATCTTTGACCCAAAAGTCAACTTTGGTCAAAATGGTCAATCTTTGACCCAATGACCAACACATTGACCCAATAGGTCAACTTTTGACCAAAAAGCCAACTATTATCAAAATGGTCAATCTTTGAGCCAATGACAAACCTATAGACCAATAGGTCAACTTTTGACCAAAAAGTCAATTTTGATCAAAATAGTCAATTTTTGACCTAATGGCCACCCCAATGAACCAATAAGTCAACTTTAGATCAAAAAGTCAACTTTGGTAAAAATGATCAATTTCAGAACTAATGACCACCTCATTAACGCAATGGGTTAACTTTTGACCCAAAATTTAATTTAGGTCAAAATAGTCAATTTTTGACCTAACGACCAATTATTGACCCAATAAGTCAATCTCTAACAAAAAAATCTACTTTGGTCAAAATGGTCAATGCTTGTCCAAATGACCAACCCATCGACTCAATAGGTCAAATTTTGACCAAAAGCTCAACTTTAGTCAAATGGTCAATCCTTGACCCAACGACCAACCAATTGACCCAATAGGTCAACTTTTAACCAGAATGTCAATTTTGGTCAAAATGGTCAATTCTTGACCTAATGACCAACTCATTGACCCAATAGGACAACATTTAACCAAAAAGTCAATTTTGGTCAAAATAGTTAATTTTTGACCTAATGAACAATTATTGACCCAATTTGTCAATCTCTGACCAAAAAGTCAACATTAGTCATAATGGTATATCCTTGACCCAATGACCATCTCATTAACCCAATAGGTCAACTTTTGACCAAAAAGTCAACTTTGGTTAAAATGGTAAATCCTTGTTCCATTGACCAATCCACTAACCCAACAGATCAACTTTTGACCGAAAATAAAATTTTTGTAAAAATAGTAAATTTTTGACATAATGACCAAATATCGACAAATTAGCCAATCTCTGACCAAAAAGTTAACTTTAGTCAAAATGGTCAATCCTTGACCCAATGACCAACCTATTGACCCAATATGTTAACTTTTGACCAAAAAGTCAACTTTGGTTAAAATGGTCAAAAAGTAAATTTTGGTTAGTTTAGTCAATTTTTGACCTAATGACCACCCCCATTGATGACCCAATAGGTTAACTTTTGACTAAAAAGTCAAGTTTGGTCAAAATGGTCAATTTCTGACCCAATGACCAACCCATTGACCTAATAGGTCAACTTTTAACCAAAAAGTTAACTTTGGACAAAGTGGTCAATCCTTAACCCCAATGACCAACACATTGACCCAATAGGTCAACTTTTGAACAAATAAATTAATTTTGGTCAAAATAGTCAATTTTTTATCTAATGATCATTATTGACCCAATAAGTCAATCTCTATCCAAAAAGTCAACCTTGGTCAAAACGATCAATCCTTGACCTAATGACCAATCAAATGACCCAAAAGGTCAACTTCTGACCAAAAAGTCAATTTTGGTCAAAATAATTAATTTTTAACCTAATGACCAATTGTTGACCCAATAAGTCAATCTTTGACCCAAAAGGTAACTTTAGTTAAAATAGTCAATCCTTGACCCGATGACCAACCCATTTACCCAATAGGTCACCTTTTGATCAGAAAGTCAACTTTGGTCAAAATGGTCAATTCTTAACCTAATGACCAACTCATTGACCCAATAGAACAACTTTTGACCAAAAAGTCAATTTTGGTCAGAATAGCCAATTTTTGACCTAATGACCAATTGTTGACCTAATTACTCAATCTCTGACCAAAAATTGGACATTAGTCATGAAGGACAAACCTTGACCATGTGAGTAACCCATTGATACAGTAGGTCAACTTTTGACCAAAAAGTCAACTTTGGTTAAAATGGTAAATCTTTGTCCTGTTGACCAACTCACTGACCCAATAAATCAACTTTTGACTAAAAAGACAATTTTTATCTAAATAGTAAATTTTTGACCTAATGACCAATTATTGACCAATTATCCAATCTCCTGACCAAAAAGTCAACTTTTGGTTAAAACCTGGCCAACTTCGACCCAATGTCCAACCCATCGATCCAACAAAGCTATGTTTCGACTAGAAAGTCAACTTGGGTCAAAATGGTCAATCTCGACCAACAACTCAACCCATTTAACCTTAATAGGTAAACTTTTGACCAAAAAGCCTAAATTTCGATAATTTAGTCAATTTTTCGATCTTAACGAATTCACCGCATTCAACCCAATAAGATCAACTTTCGACCAAAACCTCGGGTTTCACTGGAAATGGTCAATTCTTGACCCATTTACTATCTCATCGACCCAACAGGTCAGTTTCGGACCAAAAAGTCAACTTCTGATCGTAATAGTCAACACTCGACACAATCACCACCATCACCCAACATGTCAACTTTCGAATAAGAAATTCAATATTGGTCAAAATAGTCAAATTCCGACCTAATGACCAAATATCGACCCAATAAGTCAATCTATGGTCTGTAAGTTAACTTTGGACAAAATGATCAATCATTTACCCAATAAGTCAACTTTTTAAACAAAAAGTCATCTTTGGTTAAAACTGTCTAATCGTTCGACCTAATGAACAACCCATTGACCAATATAAGCCAACTTTGATCAAAAAAGTTTATTTTAGTCATAAAGTCACGCTTTCGTAATCTAATGGCCACCTCTATCGAATTCATTAGGTCAACTTTTGTTCAAAAAGTCAACTTTGGTCCAAATGGTCAATTTCTGACTCTATGACCACCCCAATGACCCAATGATTCAACATTTGACAAAAAATGTTATTTTTGTCAAAATAGTCAATTTTTGATCTAATGACCAATTATTGACCCAACTAGCCGACTCTCCGACCAAAAAGCGAACTTTGGTCAAAATGGTCAACCAGCTGACCCAATGACCAACACATCGACTCCACAGTGAACTTTTAACCAAAAAGTCAACTTTCGTAAAATGGTCAATTCTTAACCAAATGATCAACTCATTGACCCAATAGGACAACTTTTGACCAAAAAGTCAATTTTGGTCAAAATAGTAAAATTTTAACCTAATGACCAATTATCAATCTAATAACTTCAATCTTCGACCGTAAAGTCAACATCGTCCATAAGTGCTCAAACTCAATCTAATGACCAACCCATTGACCCAACATGTCAACTTTTGACCAAAAAGTCAACTTTGGTCAAAATGGTCAATTCTTGACCTAATGACTCAATACGTCAACTTTTGACGAAAAAGTTAATTTTGATCAAAATAGTCAATTTTTTACCTAATCACCACTCTAATAACACAATACGTCAACTTTTGACCAAAAAGTAAACTTTTGTCAAAATGGTCAACTATTGACCCAAAGACCAAACCATTGACCTAATTGATGAACTTTTGATTAAAAACTCAATTTTGATCAAAATAGTTAATTTTTGACCTAAAGACTAATTATTGACTAATAAGTCAATCTCTTACCAAAAAGTTAGCTTTGGTCAAAATGGTCATTCCTTAACCCAATGACCAACCCATTGACCTAGTAGGACAACTTTTGGCCAAAAAGTCAATTTTGGTCATAATAGTCAATTTTTTATCTAATGACCTATTATTCACCGAATAGGTCAATCTCTGACCAAAAAATGAACTTTGGTATAAAAGGTAAATCATTGACCCAATGAAAAAACTATCGACCCAATAGGTCAACTTTTGACCAAAAAGTAAATTTCTATGAAAATAGTCAAATTTTGACCTAATGACCAATTATTGACCCAATAAGACAATCTTTCGATTCCAAAGTCAACTTTCGATCAAAATGATCAATTCCGACCCAATGACCCATCGACCCAATAGGTCAAATTTCACCAAAAAGTCAACTTTTATCAAAATTACTAATCTGAGCCAATGACAAACCCATGGACTAGCTGGTTAAGCTTCGACAAAAAAAGTCAATTTGATCAAAATAGATAATTTTTAACTCTAATTGGTACCACTTTAATTGACCAATAAGTTAACTTTGGACCAAAAAGTTAACCTTGGTAAAATTAGTCAATTTCAACTAATGACCACCTCATTAACTCAATGGGTAAACTTTCGACCAAAAATTTAATTTAGGTCAAATAACTAATTTTCGACTAACCGAACAATTATTGATCCAATAAGTCAATCTCTAACCAAAAAATCAACTTTGAATCAAAATAATAATGCTTGACCAAATGACCAACCCATTGATCTAATAGAGTCAAATTTAACCAAAAGCTCAATTTGGTCAAAATAGTCAATCTTGATCTATGACAACTAATTGACCCAATAGGTCAACTTTTAACCAAAAAGTCAACTTTGGTCAAAATGGTCAATTCTTCATCTAATGACAAACTCATTGACCCAATAGGAAAACTTCTAACCAAAAAGTCAATTTTGGTCAAAATAATTAATTTTTGACCTAATGACCAATTATCAATCTAACTTTGTCATTTCTCTCGACCAAAAATTCAACATTAGTCATAATGGTATATCCTTGACCCAATGACCATCTCATTAACCCAATAGGTCAACTTTTGACCAAAAAGTTAACTTTGATCAAAATGGTAAATCCTTGACCCAATGACCAACCCACTGACCCAATAGATCAACTTTTGACCAAAAAGATATTTTTTTATCAAAATAGTAAATTTTTGACATAATGACCAAATATTGACCAATTAGCCAATTTCTGACCAAAAAGTCAACTTTGGTTAAAATGGTCAATCCTCGACCCAATGACCAACCTATCGACCCAATATGTTAACTTTTGACCAAAAGTCAACTTCGGTCAAAATGGTCAATCTCGACCCAATGACTAACCCATTTATCCAATCGGTCAATTTCTAACCAAAAAGTCAATTTTGGCTAGTTTAGTCAATTTTTGACCTAATGACCACCCCATTGACCCAATAGGTCAACTTTTGACTAAAAAGTCAACTTTGGTTAAAATGATCAATTTTTTACCCAATGACCAACCCATTGACCTAATAGGTCAACTTTTGACCAAAACGTCAACTTTGGAAAAAATGGTCAATCCTTAACCCATTGACCAACACATTGACCCAATAGTCAACTTTCGAACAAATAAATCATTTTGGTCAAAATAGTCAATTTCGATTTAATGACCAATTATCGATCTAATAAGTCAATCTCTGACCAAAAAGTCAATTATGGTCAAAATGGTCAATCCTTGACCCAATGACCAATCGAATGACCCAAAAGGTCAACTTTTGACCAAAAAGTCAGTTTTGGTCAAAATAATGAATTTTTAACCTAATGACCAATTATTGAACCAATAACTGAATCTTTGACCCAAAAGGCAACTTTGGTTAAAATGGTCAATCCTTGACCCGATGACCAACCCATTTACCAAATAGGTCACCTTTTGACCAGAAAGTCAACTTTGGTCAAAATGGTCAATTCTTAACTTAATGACCAACTCATTGACCCAATAGAACAACTTTTGACCAAAAAGTCAATTTTTGTCAAAATAGTCAATTTTTGACCTAATGACCAATTATTGACCTAATTACTCAATCTCTAACGAAAAAGTCAACATTAGTCATAAAGGTCAATCCTTGACCATGTGAGCATCCCATTGACCCAGTAGTTCATCTTTTGACCAAAAAGTCAACTTTGTTTAAAATGGTAAATATTTGTCCCATTGACTAACCCACTGACCCAATAAATCACCTTTTGACTAAAAAGACAATTTTTATCCAAATAGTAAATTTTTGACCTAATGACCAATTATTGACCAATTATCCAATCTATGACCAAAAAGTCAACTTTAGTTAACATGGTCAATCCTTGACCCAATGACCAGCCCATTGACCCAATAGGTTATGTTTTGACTAAAAAGTCAACTTTTGTCAAAATGGTCAATCTTTACCCAATGACCAACCCATTGACCTAATCCGTCAACTTTTGACCAAAAAGCCAATTTTGGATAGTTTAGTCAATTTTTGACCTAATGACCACCACCCTCATTCACCCAATAGGTCAACTTTTGACTAAAAATTCAAGTTTGGTCAAAATGGTCAATTTCTGACCCATAGACCCAATAGGTCAGCTTTGGACCAAAAAGTCAACTTTGGTCAAAATGGTCTATCCTTGACACAATGACCAACACATTGACCTAATATGTCAACTTTCAAACAAAAAATCAATATTAGTCAAAATAGTCAAATTTTGACCTAATGACCAAATATTGACCCAATATGTCAATCTATGGTAAAAAAGTCAATTTCGGCGAAAATGGTCAATCATTTACCCAATAGGCCAACTTTTAAACAAAAAGTCAACTTTGGTTAAAACTATCAATGTTTGACCCAATGAACAACCCATTGACCCAATATGCCAACTTTTGATCAAAAAGTCTATTTTGGTCAAAATAACTACATTTCGACATAATGGCCACCCTACTCGACCCATTAGGTCAACTTTGTCCAAATAGCTAACTTTGGTCCAAAGGGTCAATTTCTGACTCTATGAACTCCCCGTAGACCCAATGGGTCAACATTTGACCAAAAATTTAACTTTTGTCAAAATAGTCAATTTTTGAATTAAAGACCAATTATTGACCCAAAAAGTCAATCTCTGACCAAAAAGTGAACTTTTAAGATAATGACCAATTATTGACACAATAACTCAATCTCGGACCAAAAAGTTAACCTTGGTCATAAGGGTCAAACCTTGACCCAATGACCAACCTATTGACCAAACAGGTCAACTTTTGACCAAAAAGTCAACTTTGGTCAAAATGGTCAATCCTTGACCCAATGACTCAATAGGTCAACTTTTAACGAAAAAGTTAATTGTGATCAAAATAGTTAATTTCTTACTTAATGACCACTCTATTAACCCAATACGTCAACTTTTGACCAAAAAGTCAACTTCTGTCAAAATGGTCTATCATTGACCCAATGACCAACCTATTGACCTAATAGATCAACTTTTAACTAAAAAGTCAATTTTGATCTAAATAGTCAATTTTTGACCTAAAGATTAATTATTGACTTATAAGTCAATCTCTTACCAAAAAGTCAACTTTGGTCAAAATGGTCAATCCTTGACCCAATGACCAACCCATTGACCCAATAGGACAACTTTTGACCATAAAGTCAATTTTGGACATAATAGTCAATTTTTTATTTAATGACCTATTTTTGACACAATAGGTTAATCTCTGACCAAAAAATCAACTTTGGTATAGAGGTAAATCATTGACCCAATGAAAAAACTATCGACCTAATAGATCAACTTTTGACCAAAAAGTAAATTTCGGTCAAAATAGTCAAATTTTGACCTAGTGACCAATTATTGACCCAATAAGATAAACTTTCACCCAAAATTCAACTTTGGTCAAAAAGGTCAATTCTTGACCCAATGAGCAACCCATTGACCCAATAGGTCAACTTTTGACCAAAAAGTCAACTTTTATCAAATTGGTCAATCTTTAAGCCAATGATAAACCTATTGACCAATAGGTCAACTTTTGACCCAGAAGTCAATTCTTATCAAAATAGTCAAATTTTGACCTAATGACGAAATATTGACCCAATAAGTCAATGTTTGACCCAAAAGTCAACTTTGGCCAAAATGGTTAATTCTTGACCCAATGACCAATACATTGACTCAATACGTCAACTTTTGACCAAAAAATCAACTTTTATCAAAATGGTCAATCTATGAGCCAATGACAAACCTATGAACCAATAGGTCAATTTTTGACCATAAAGTCAATTTTGATCAAAATAGTTAATTTTTTGACCTAATGACCACCCCAATGACCGAATAAGTCAACTTTAGACTAAAAAGTCAACTTTGGTAAAAATGGTCAATTTTAGAACTAATGACCACCTCATTAACGTAATGGGTTAAATTTTGACCAAAAATTTAATCTAGGTCAAATAGTCAATTTTGGACCTAATGACTAATAATTGACCCAATAAGTAAATCTATAACCAAAAACTCAACTTTGGTCAAAATAGTCAATGCTTAAGCAAATGACCATTCCATTAACCCAATAGGTCAAATTTTGACCAAAAGCTCAACTTTGGTCAAAATGGTCAATCCTTGACCCAATGACCAACCAATTGACCCAATAGGTCAACTTTTACCAAGAATGTCAATTTTGGTTAAAATGGTCAATTCTTGACCTAATGACCAACTTATTGACCCAATAGGATAACTTTTAACCAAAAAGTCATTTTTGGTAAAAATAGTTAACTTTTGACCTAATGACCAACTATTGACCCAATTTGTCAATCTCTGACCAAAAGTTCAACATTAGTTATAATGGTAATTCCTTGACCCAATGACCATCCCATTAACCCAATAAGTCAACTTTAGAACAAAAAGTCAACTTTGGCCAAAATAGTAAATCCTTGACCCATTATTGACTAACCCACTGACCCAATAGAAAAACTTTTGACGAAAAAGATAATTTTTGTCAAAATAAGAACTTTTGACTTAATGACCAAATATTGACCAATTAGCCAATCTCTGACCAAAAAGTCAACTTTGGTCAAAATGGTCAATCCTTGACCCAATGACCAACCTATTGACCCAATATGTTAACTTTTGACCAAAAAGTTAACTTTGGTCAAAATGGTCAATCTTGAACGAATGACTAACCCATTAACCCAATTGGTCAACTTCTGACCAAAAAGTCAATTTTGGTCAGTTTAGTCAATTTTTGACCTAATGACCACCCCATTAACCCAATAGGTCAACTTTTAACTAAAAAGTCAAGTTTGGTCAAAATGGTCAATATCTGACCCAATGACCAACCCATTGACCGAATAGGTCAACTTTTGACAAAAAAGTCAACTTTGGATAAAATGGTCAATCTTTAACCCAATGATCAACACATTGACCCAATAGGTCAACTTTTGAACCAATAAATCAATTTTGGTCAAAATAGTCAATTTTTGATCTAAAGACCAATTATTGACCAAATAAGTCAATCTCTGACCGAAAAGTCAACCTTGGTCAAAATGGTCAATCCATGACCCAATGACCAATCGAATGACCCAGAAGGTCAACTTCTGACCAAAAAGTCAATTTTGGTCAAAATAATTAATTTTTAACCTAATGACCAATTATTGACCCAATAAGTCAATCTTTGACCCAAAAGGGAACTTTGGTTAAAATGGTCAATCCTTGACCTGATAACCAACCCATTTACCCAATAGGTCAACTTTTGACTAAAAAGAAATTTTTGGTCCAAATGGTCAATCCTTGACCCAATTAACAACTCGTTTACCCAATAGGTAAACTTTTGACCAAAAAGTCAACTTTGGTGACTTTTTGGTCAAAAAGGTCAATCTTGGACCCAATGACCAACCCATTGACATAGTGGGTCAATTTTTAACAAAAAAGTAAACTTTGGTCAAAATGGTTACTTTTTGACACAATAACCACCCAGTTGACCCAATGAGTCAACTTTTAACCAAAAATTCAATTTTGGTCAAAATATTCAATTCTTTACCAAATGACCAATTATTGACACAATAAGTCAATCACTGACCAAAAAGTCAACTTTGGTCAAAATGGTCAATCCTTGACCCAAGACCAACCCATTAACCTAATATGTCAACTTTTAAGCAAAAGTAAACTTTAGTCAAAATGGTCAATCCTTGACTCAATGACCGTCCACTTGCCCTAATAGGTTAACTTTTGTCCAAAAAGTCAATTTTTGTCAAAATAGTCAATTTTTGACCTAATGACTACCCCATTGACCCAATATGTCAACTTTTGACAAAAAAAACAACTTTAATCAAAGCGGTTAATTTTTGACCCTATGACCACCCCATTGATCCAATGAGTCAACTTTTGACCAAAAAATCAATTTTAGTCAAAAATTCGACCCATTCACCCCATTGATTCAACCAGGCTAACTCTTTACATAAAACGGTCAATTTCCGACACAATGACCAATTATCGACCCAATAAGTCAATCTTCGACCAAAAACTCAACTTTAGTCAACATCATCATTCCTTGACCCAATGACCAACACATCGACAAAATAGTCAATTTTAAACAAAAAGTCAACTTTGGTCAAAGTTATCAACCTCGACCCAATGACCAACCTATCGACCCAATTGGTTAACTTTCAACAAAAAGTCAATTTTAGTCAGCTTAATCAATTTTCACCTAATGACCACCCCATTCACCCAATAAGTCAACTTTCGACCAAAAAGTCAAGTATGGTCAAAATAGTCAATTTCTGACCTAACGACCAACCCATCGACCCAAGTCATCCTTTGACCAAAAAGTCAACTTTGGTCAAAATGATTAATCCTTGACCCAATGATCAACACAATGACCCAATAGCTAAAATTTTAAACAAGAAATCTATTTTGATCAAAATAGTAAAATTTTGACCTAATGACCAATTATTGACCCTATAAGTCAATCTTCGACCAAAAAGTCAACTTTGGTTAAATTGGTCAAAATGGTCAATCATTCACCCAACGACCAACCCATTGCCATATAACTCAACTTTTAAATAAAAGTCAATTTTGGTCAAAATGGTCAATCTTTAACAGAATGACTAACTGATAGACCCAATATGTGAACTATTGACCAAAAAAGTCAATTTTTGTCAAAATAGACAATTTTTTACTAAATGGCCACCCCCATTAACTTATTAGGTCAACATTTGACCATAAAGTTAACTTTAGTCAGAAAGATCAATTCTCGAACCTAATGACCACTTCATCGACCCAATTGGTCAACATTCGACAAAAATTTAATTTTGGTCAGCTTAGTCAATTTCTGACCTGATGACCAATTATTTACCCAATAAATTAATCTCTGACCAAAAAGTCAACTTTGGTCTAAATGGTCAATTACTGACCCAATGACCAACACTTTGACCCAATGGGTCACCTTTTGACCAAAAAGTCAAATTTGTCAAAATTGTCAAAATCCTCGACCTAATGATCAACTTGTCGACCCAATATGACAACTTTCGACTAAAAGTCAATTCGACCTATCGACTAACCGTTAAGCCAATCAGTCAACTTCGACCAAATAGTTAACCTTGGTCAAAACGGTCAATCATCGACTCCAATGACCAAACCATCGACCTAATCAAAGTTAACTTTCGACCGAAAAGTTAATATTGTCACAATATTCAATTTTTGACCTAAAGACCAATTATTGACCCAATAAGTCATTCTCTTACCAAAAAGTTAACTTTGTTTAAAATGGTCATTCCTTGAGACCAATCCATTGACCCAATAGGACAACTTTTGACCAAAAAGTCAAATTTGGTCAAAATAGTCAATCTTAACCCAATGACCAACCCAATTACCCAATAGGTCAACTTTGACCAAAAAGTAAAGTTTGGTAAAAATAGACAATTTCTGACCCAATGACCAACCCATTGACCCAATAGGTCAAATTTTGACTAAAACGTCAACTTCTGTCTAAATGAACAATTTCTCACCCAATGACCAGCCCATTGATCACTAAAGTTGAATTTTTGGTCAACTTTTGAAAAAAAAAGTCAACTTCAGTCTAAATGGTGAATCCTTAACCAAATGACTAACCCATCGACCCAATCAGCCAACTTTTCACTAAAAAGTCAATTTTGGTCAAAATTGTTAATTTTTGACCTAACAACCACCTCATTGACCAAATAGGTCAACATTGGTTAAAATGGTCAACTTCTGACCCAACGACCAACCCATTGACCAATAAGTCAACTTTTGACGAAAAAGTCAACTTTGGTCAAAATGATCAATCTCGACCTAATGACTAACCCATCGACCTAACAGTAAACTTCGACCAAAAATCAATTTTGGTCAAAATAGTCAATTTTTGATCTAATGACCTACTATTGACCCAATAAGTTAATCTATGACCAAAAAGTCATTTTCGATCAACATGGTCAATCCTTGACCCAATGAACAACCCATTGACCTAATAGGTCAACTTTTGACCAAAAAGTAAATTTTCATCAAAATAGTCAATTTTTAACCTAATGACAAGTTATTAACCCAATAAGTCAATCTTTAACCCAAAAGTCAACTTTAGTCAAAATGGTCAATCTCTGAATCATTGAAATACCTGTTGACCCAATAGGTCAACTTTTGACCAAAAAGTCAATTTTGGTCAAATTAGTCAATTTTTTACCTAATGGCCACCCCATTAACCCAATAAGTCAACTTTTGACCAAAATGTCAACTTTTGTCAAAATGGTCAATTTCTAACTGAATTACCCCCTAATTGACCCAATGGGTGAACTTAATGACCACTTATACAGAATTTTCGACCTAATCACCAATTATCAATCTAATGACCACCTCATCGACCAAATAGATCAACTTCGGTTAAAATGGTCAATTTACTCCTAATAACCAACCCATCGACACTAACGGTCAACTTTTAACCAAAAACGTCAACTTCGTCAAAATGATCAATCCTCAATCTAATAACTCAATCCATCGCCAAATAAGTAAACTTTTGACCGTAAAGTCAATTTTGGTTAAAATAATCAATTTTTTATCTAATGACCTACTTATCGACCCAATAAGTCAATCTCCGAACTCAAAAAATCAACTTTGGTCAAAATGGTCAATCCTCGACCTAACGAATAACTTATCAATCTAATAGTCAACTTTTGACCAAAAGTTAATTTTGGTCAAAATGATTAATTTTTGACCTAATGACCAATTTTTGATGCAATAAGTCAATCTTTGATCAAAAAGTCAACTTTTGTCAAAACGGTGAATCTTTGACTCAATGACCAACCCATTGTCCCAATAAGTCAAATTTTGACAAAAAACTCAACTTTAGTCAAAATGGTCAATCTTTGAGCCAATGACAAACCTATCGACCAATATGTCAACTTTTGATCAAAAATTCAATTCTGATCAAAATAATCAATTTCTGACCTAACTAGCCAACCCGTTGACTCCAAAAAGTCAACTTTTAACCAAAAAGTTCAACTTTCAGATGATAAATGATTAATTTCTCACCTAATCGACCAACCTCAATGACCCAATGGGTCAACTTTTGACAAATTATTCAATTTTGGTCAAAATAATCAATTTTTAACATAATCACCAATTATTGACCAAATAAGTGAATCTTTTACCAAAAAGTAAACTTTGGTCAAAATTGTCCATCCTTCACCAAATGACCAACCCACTGACCCATAGGTCAACTTTTGATAAAAAGTCAACTTCATCAAACTGGTCAATCCTTGACCCAATGACAAACCCATTGACCCAATAGGTCAACTTTTGACCAAAAAGTTAACTTTGGTTAAAATGGTCAATTACTGACTAAATAACTAACTCATTAACCTAATAGGTCAACTTTTGATCAAAAAGTCAACTTTGGTTAAAATTGTCAATTCTTAACCCATTGCCACTCATTGACCCAACAGGGAATCTTTTGACCAAAAACTTAAATTTGGTCAAAAAAAGTTAATTTTTGACCTAATGACCAATATTGACCCAATAAGTCAATCCCTGACAAAAAAGCCAACAATAGTCATAATGGTCAATCCTTGACCCAATGACCAACCCATTGACCCATTAGGTCAACTTTTGACCAATAAGTCAACTCTGGTCAAAATGGCAAAACCTTAACTCATTGACCAACCCAATCCCCAATAGATCAACTTTTGACCAAAAAGTTAATTTTTGCCAAAATAGTCAAATTTTGACCTAATGACCAATTATTGATCCAATTAGTTAACCTATAACCAAAAACTCAACTTTGGTCAAAAAGGTCAATCCTTGACCCAATGCTCAACCCATTGACCAATAGGTCAATTATTGACCAAAAAAGTCAATTTTTGATCAATTTCTTCAATTTTGACCTAATGATCACCCCATAGACCCAAAGATGTCAACTTTTACAAAAAAGTCAAGTTTGGTCGAAGTGGTCAATTTTTGACCAAATGACCAACCAATTGATCCAATAGGTAAGCTTTTGACCAAAAAGTCAACTTTGGTCAAATGATCAATCCTCGAACCAATGACCAACACATTGACCCAATAGATCAACTTTTGAACATAAATCAATTTTGGTCAAAATAGTCAATTTCTGACCTAATGACATATTATTAATCCAATAAGTCAATCTTTGACCTAAAAGTCAACTTTGGTTAAAATGGTCAATCATTGACTCAATGACCAATCCATTGACCCAATAATTGGTCAACTTTTGACCAAAAAGTTAACTTGGTCAAAATGATCAATCCTTAAACCAATGATCAATCCATTGACCCAATAAGTCAACTTTTGACCAAAAAGTCAATTTTTGGTCAATTTAGTCAAATTTTGACCTAATGCCCACTCTATCGATCTAATAAAGTTAACTTTTACCAAAAAGTCATGTTTGGTCAAAATGGTTAATTTTGGACTAAACGACCTACCCATTAACCAAATTGGTCAGTTTTTGACCAAAAAGTCAACTTTGTCAAATGGTCAATCCTTGACCCAATGACCAACAAATTGACCCGATATGTCAACTTTTGAACAAAAGTTAATTTTGGTCAAAATAGTCAATTATCGACCCAATGACCAATTATTGACCCAATAAGTCAATCTTTGACAAAAAAGTCAACTTTGGTAAAAATGGTCGATCGTTCACCCAATGACCAGCCCATTGACCTAATAGGTCAACTTTTGACCAAAAAGTTAAATTTGGTCAAAATGGTCAATCCTTAACCCAATGACCAATTAATTGACCAAATATGTCAACTTTTGAACAAAAAGTCTATTTTTGTCAAAATAGTCAATTTTTGACCTAATGACGACCCCATTGACCCAATAGGTGTCAACTTTTGACCAAAAAGTCAACTTTGGTCAAAATGCTTAATTTCTGAACCAATGATCTCCCCATTAACCCAATGGGCCAACCATTAACCAAAAATTCAATTTTGGTTAAAATATTAATTTTTGACCTAATGACTATTTATTAACCCAATATGTCAATCTCGCACCAAAAGTCAACTTCGGTCAAAACGCCCGTCCTTGATCTAATGAACAACCCATTGACCCTATAGGTCAACTTTTGACCAAAAAGTCAACTTTGTTCAAAATAATAAATCCTTGACCTAATTATCATTCCATTGACCTAATATGTCAACTTTTGACCAAATAGTCAAGTATGATCAAAATGATTAATTTCTGACCTTTGACTCAATAAGTCGACTTTTGACAGAAAAGTCAAGCTTCATCAAAATGGACAATTTCTGACCCAATAACTAATTCATTAACCCAATAGATCAACTTTTGACCAAGAAGTCAACTTTGGTCAAAATGGTCAATCCTTGACCCGATGACCAATCCATTGACCCAATAAGCCAACTTTTCACCAAAACCAATATGCCAACTTTTCACCAAAAAGTTAATTTTGGCCAAAATAGTCAATTTTTTTACCTAATGACCACAACATTGAACGAATATGTCAACTTTATTTAAAATAGTCATTTTATAAGCCAACGACCAACCCATTGACCCAATATGTCAACTTTTTCCCAAAAAGTCAACTTTAGTCAAAATGAACAAACCTTGACCCAATGACTAACTCTATCAATCTAATAGTCATCTTTTAACTAAAGTCAATTCGTCAAAATAATGGATCTTGATCTAATGACCAATTATTGATCATTTAAGTCAATCTCCGACCAAAAGTCAACTTTGTCAAAATAGTCAAATAAGTTAAACCAAAGACTGCCACCTATCGACCCAATAGGTCAACTTTTGA
Source organism: Papilionanthe hookeriana x Papilionanthe teres (assembly GCA_022702705.1). Classification (NCBI taxonomy): domain Eukaryota; kingdom Viridiplantae; phylum Streptophyta; class Magnoliopsida; order Asparagales; family Orchidaceae; genus Papilionanthe; species Papilionanthe hookeriana x Papilionanthe teres. The sequence goes on along the minus strand of CM040430.1, from coordinate 41,939,617 downwards.
CCCAAATGTTAAATTTGGCCAAAATGGTCAATCCTTAACCCAACGACCAACCCATTGACCCAATAGGTCAACGTTTGACCAAAAAGTCAATTTTTGTCAAAATAGTCAATTTTTGACCTAATGACCACCCCATTGACCCAATAGGTCAACTTTTGACCAAAAAGTCAACTTTGGTTAAAATGGTTAATTTCTGACCCAATTACCACCCCATTGACCTAATGGGTTAACTTTTAATCAAAAATTTATTTTTTTATCAAAATAGTCCATTTTTGACATAATGATCAATTTTTGACCCAATAGGTCAATTTTTGACTGAAAAGTAAACTTTGGTCAAAATGATCAATGCTTGACTCAATGACCAACCCAGTGACCCAATAAGTTAACTTTTGACTAAAAAGTCAACTTTGGTCAAAAAGGACAATCCTTGACCAAACGAACCCACAGACCCAACAGGTCTTTTTTTGACCTAAAAGTCAAATTCGGTCAAAATAGTTAATTTTTGACTTAATGACCACCCCATTGACCCAATAAGTCAACTTTTGACCAAAATGTCAACTTTGGTCAAAATGGTAAAATGGTCAATTACTGAACTAATGACCAATACATTGACCTAATAGGTCAACTTTTGACCAAAAAGTCAATTTTGGCCAAAATGGTAAAATGGTCAATTTCTGACCCAATGACCACCTCATTGACCCAATGAGTCAACTTTTGACCAAAAATTCAATTTTGGTCAAAATTGTCAATTTTTGACCTAATGACTAATTATTGACCTAATATGTCAACCTCTGACCAAAATGTCAACTTTGGTCAAAATGGTTAATCCTTGACTTAATGACCAACACATTGACCTAATAGGTCAACTTTGGACCAAAAAGCCAACTTTGGTTAAAATGGTCAATCCTTGACCCAATGATAAACTCATTGACCCAATAGGACAACTTTTGATAGAAAAGTGAACTTCGGTCTAGGTGGTCAATCCCTTACCAAATGACCAACAATTTGACCCAATCAGCCAACATTTCCCCAAAAAGTCAATTTTAGTTAAAATAGTCAATTTTTAACCTAATGACCACCTCGTTGACCAAATAAACCAACTTTTATCAAAATCGTCAATTTTTTACCTAATGACCAATTATTGACCTCATGAGTCAATCTATGACCAAAAAGTTAACTTTCGTCAAAATGGTCAATCCTTGACCCATTGACCAACCAATTGACCCAATAGGTCAATTTTTGACCAAAAAGTAAATTTTGGTAAAAATCACCAATTTTTGACTTGATGACCAATTATTGACCCAATAAGTCAATCTTTGACCCAAAAGTTAACTTTGGTTAAAATGTTCAATCTCTGACCCGATGACAATCGTGTTGACCAAGTAGGTCAACTTTTGAACAAAAAGTCAATTTTGGCCAATTAGTTAATTTTTGACCTAATGGCCACCCCATTAACCCAATAAGTAAACTTTTGACCAAAAAGTCAACTTTAGACAAAATGGTCAATACTCAACCCAATGACCAACACATTGACCCAATAGGTTAACTTTTGAACCAATAAATCAATTTTGGTCAAAATAGTCAATTTTTAATCTAATGACCAATTATTAACCCAAGTAGTCAATCTCTGACCAAAAAGTCAACCTTGGTCAAAATGGTCAATCCTTGACCCAATGACCAATCGATTGACCCAAAAGGTCAACTTCTGACAAAAAAGTCTTTTTTGGTCAAAATAATTAATTTTTAACCTAATGATCAATTATTGACCCAATAAGTCAATTTTTGACCCAAAAGGGAAATTTGGTTAAAATGGTCAATCCTTGACCCAATGACCAACCCATTTACCCAATAGGTCAACTTTTGACTAAAAAGTAAATTTTGTTCAAAATGGTCAATCCTTGACCCAATTAACAACTCTTTGACCCAATAGGTAAACTTTTGACCAAAAAGTCAACTTTGATGACTTTTTGGTCAAAAAGATCAATCATGGACCCAATGACTAACCCATTGACTTAATGGATCAATTTTTGACCAAAAAGTAAACTTTGGTCAAAATGGTCAATTTTTGACACAATAACCACTCCATTGACTCAATGGGCCAACTTTTAACCAAAAATTTAATTTTGGTCAAAATAGTCAATTTTTTTACCAAATGACTAATTATTGACATAGTAAGTCAATCGCTGACCAAAAGTCAACTTTGGTCAAATGGTCAATCCTTGACCCAAGACCAACCCATTAACGCAATATGTCAACCTTTAACCAAAAAGTAAACTTTAGTCAAAATGGTCAATCCTTGACTCAATGACCATACCATTGCCCCAATAGGTTAACTTTTGTCCAAAAAGTCGATTTTGGTCAAAATAGTCAATTTTTGACCTAAAGACCACCCCATTGACCCAATAGGTCAACTTTTGACCCAAAAATCAACTTTAGTTAAAACGGTTAATTTTTGACCCTATGACCACCCCATTGATCCAATGGGTCAACTTTTGACCAAAAAATCAATTTTAGTAAAAAATTCAACCCATTGACCCCATTGATTCAATGGGTTAACTTTTGACCAAAACGGTTAATTTCTGACCCAATGACCAATTATTGACCCGATAGGTCAATCTTAGACCAAAAAGTCAACTTTGGTCGAAATCATCATTCCTTGACCCAATGACCAACACATTGACAAAATATGTTAATTTTTAACCAAAAAGTCAACTTTGGTCAAAGTAGTCAACCAATGATCCAATGACCAACCTATTGACCCAATTGGTCAACTTTTAACCAAAAAGTCAATTTTGGTCAGTCTAGTCAATTTTTGACCTAATGATCACCCCATTCACCCAATAAGTCATCTTCTGACCAAAAAGTCAAGTATGGTCAAAATAGTCAATTTCCGACCCAATGACCAACCCATTGACCCAATAGGTCAGCTATTAACCAAAAAGTCAACTTTGGTTAAAATGGTTAATCCTTGATCCAATGACCAACACAATGAACCAATAGGTAAAATTTTAATCAAAAAATCTATTTTGATAAAAAAAAGTCAAATTTTGAACTATTGACCAATTATTGACCCAATAAATCGATCTTTGACCAAAAAGTCAACTTTGGTCAAATTGGTCAAAATGGTCAATCATTCATCCAATGACCAACCTATTGACCCTATAGCTTAACTTTTAAATAAAAGTCAACTTTGGTCAAAATGGTCAATCTTTAACAGAATGACCAACCGATAGACCCAATACGTGAACTTTTGACCAAAAAAGTCAATTTTGGTCAAAATTGACAATTTTTTACCTAATGGCTACCCCATCGACCTATTAGGTCAACATTTGACCAAAAAGTAAACTTTAGTCAGAATGATCAATTTCTAACCCAATGATTACCCATTGAACCAATGGTTCAACATTTGACCAAAAATTCAATTTTAGTCAACTTAGTCAATTTTTGACCTGATGACCAATTATTGATCCAATAAATTAATCTCTGACCAAAAAGTCAACTTTGGTCTAAATGGTCAATTACTGACCCAATGATGAACACACTGACCCAATATGTCAGCTTTTGACCAAAAAGTCAACTTTTGTCAAAATGTTCAATACTTGACCCAATGATCAACTCGTTGACCCAATAGGATAACTTTTGACCAAAAAGTCAATTTTTGACCTACTGACCACTCCATTAAGCCAATAGGTCAACTTTTGACCAAAAAGTCAACTTTGGTCAAAATGGTCAATCATTGACCCAATGACCAACCCATTGAACTAATAGGTTAACTTTCGACTAAAAAGTTAATTTTAGTCAAAATATTCAATTTTTTACCTAAAGACTAATTATTGACCCAATAAGTCAATCTCTTGCCAAAAAGTTAACTTTGGTCAAAATGGTCAATCCTTGACCCAATGACCAATCCATTGATCCAATAGGACAACTTTTGACCAAAAAGTCAAATTTGGTCAAAATAGTCAATCCTTAAACTAATGACCATCCTAATTACCAGTAAGTCAACTTTTAACCAAAAAGTAAAGTTTGGTCAAAATGGACATTTTCTAACCCAATGACCAACCCATTCACCCAATAGGTCAACTTTTGACTAAAACGTCAACTTCTGTCTAAATGATCATTTTCTAACCCAATGACCAGCCCATTGATCCCTGAAGTTGACTTCTTGGTCAACTTTTGAATAAAAAAGTCAACTTCAGTCTAAATGGTGAAACCTTGACCAAATGACTAACCCATCGACTCAATCGCCAACTTTTCACTAAAAAGTCAACTTTGGTCAAAATAGTCAATTTTTGACCTAATAACCACCTCATTGACTAAATAGGTCAACTTTTGGTTAAAATGGTCAACTTCTAACCCAACGACATACCCATAGACCCAATAAGTCAACTTTTGACCAAAAAGTCAACTTTGGTCAAAATGATCAATCCTTGACCCAATGACCAACCTATTGACCTAATAGGTAAACTTTTTACCAAAAAATCATTTTTTTGTCAAAATAGTCAGTTTTTTATCTAATGACCTATGCTTGACCCAATAAGTTAATCTATGACCAAAAAGTCAATTTTGGTCAACATGATCAATCCTTAACCCAATGACCAACCCATTGACCCAATAGGACAACTATTGACCAAAAAGTAAATTTTGGTAAAAATAGTCAATTTTTAACTTAATGATAAGTTATTCACCCAATAAGTTAATCTTAAACCCAAAAGTCAACTTTGGTCAAAATGGTCAATCTCTAACCCAATGAAAAACCTATTGACCCAATATGTCAACATTTGACCAAAAAGTCAATTTTGGTTAAATTAGTTAATTTTTGACCTAATGGCCACCCCATTAACCCAATAAGTCAACGTTTGACCAAAATGTCATCTTTAGTCAAAATGGTCAATTTCTAACCGAATTACCACCTAATTGACCCAATGGGTGAACTTAATGACCAGTTAGAGTAATTTTTGACCTAAAGACTAATTATTGACCTAATGACCACCTCATTGACCAAATAGGCCAACTTTGGTTAAAATTGTCAATTTCTGACCCAATGACCAACCCATTGACCCAATAGGTCAACTTTTTGACCAAAACGTCAACTTTGGTCAAAATGATCAATCTTTGACCCAATAACCAATCCATTGACCCAATAAGTAAACTTATGACTAGAAATTCAATTTTGGTCAAAATAGTCAATTTTTTATCTAATAACCTATTATTGACCCAATAAGTCAATCTAATCAACTTTAGTCAAAATGGTCAATCCTCGCCCCAATGACTAACTTATTGACCCAATAAGTCAACTTTTGACTAAAATGTCAATTTTGGTCAAAATGATTAATTTTTGACCTAATGACCAATTATAGATCCAATAAGTCAATCATTGATCAAAAAGTCAACTTTGGTCAAAACTTCAATCTTTTACTCAATGACCAACCCATTGTCCCAATAGGTCAAATTTTGACCAAAAACTCAACTTTAGTCGAAATCGTCAATCTTTGAGCCAATGACAAACCTACTGACCAAAAGGTCAACTTTTGACCAAAAAGTCAATTTTGATCAAAATAATCAATTTTGATCAAAATAATCAAGTTTTGACCTAATGGCCACCCCATTGACCCAATAAGTCAACTTTTGACCAAAAAGTCCACTTTGGTCTAAATGATCAATTTCTGACCCAATGACCACCCCATTGACCCAATGGGTCAACTTTTGACTAATAATTCAATTTTGGTCAAAATTGTCAATTTTTAACGTAATCGCCAATTATTGACCAAATAAGTCAATCTCTTACCAAAAAGTAAACTTTGGTCAAAATGGTCAATCCTTGACCAAATGACCAATCCATTGACCCAATAGGTCAACTTTTGACAAAAAAGTCAACTTTGGCCAAACTGGTCAATCCTTGATCCAATGACCATCCCATTGACCCAATAGGTCAACTTTTGACCAAAAAGTCAACTTTGGTTATGGTCAATTACTGACCAAATGACCAACTCATTGACCCAATAGGTCAACTTTTGATCACAAAGTTAACTTTGGTTAAAATTGTCAATTCTTGACCTAATGCCACTCATTGACCCAACAGGGCATCTTTTGACCAAAAAGTTAAATTTGGTCTAAAAAGTTAATTTTTAACCTAATGACCAATTGTTGACCCAATAAGTCAATCTCTGACCAAAAAGCCAACATTAGTCATAATTGTCAATCCTTGACCTAATGACCAACCCATTGACTCATTAGGTCAACTTTTGTCCAATAAGTCAACTCTGGTCAAAATGGTAAATTCTTAACTCATTGACCAACCCAATCCCCCAATAGATAAACTTTTGACCGAAAAGTCAATTTTTGCCAAAATAGTCAAATTTTGACCTAATGACCAATTATTGATCCAATTAGTTAACCTCTAACCAAAAACTCAACTTTGGTCAAAAAGGTCAATCCTTGACCCAATGACCAATCCATTGACCAATAGGTAAATTATTGACCAAAAAGTAAATTTTTGGTCAATTTAGTCAATTTTTGACCTAATGATCACCCCATTGACCCAAATATGTCAACTTTTACCAAAAAGTCATGTTTGGTCAAAGTGGTCAATTTCTGACCAAATGACGAACCCATTGATCCAATAGGTCAGCTTTTGACCAAAAAGTCAACTTTGGTTAAATGATCAATCCTTGACCCAATGACCAACACATTGACCCAATAGGACAACTTTTTAACAAAAGTCAATTTTGGTCAAAATAGTCAATTTTGGTCAAAATAGTCAATTTCTGACCTAATGACATATTATTGACCCAATAAGTCAATCTTTGACCTAAAAGTCAGCTTTGGTTAAAATGGTCAATCATTGTCTTGACCCAATAATATATCAACTTTTGACCAAATAGTCAACTTGGTCAAAATGATCAATCCTCGACCCAATGACCAATACATTGACCCAATAAGTCAACTTTTGACCAAAAAGTCAATTTTTGGTCAAGTTAGTTAATTTTTGATCTAATGCCCAGCCCACTGACCCAATAGGTCAACTTTTACCAGAAAGTCATGTTTGGTCAAAATGGTTCATTTTCTGACTAAATGACATACCCATTGACCCAATAGGTCAGTTTTTCACGAAAAAGTCAACTTTGGTCAAATGGTAAAACCTTGACCCAATGACCAACAAATTGACCTGATATGTCAACTTTTGAATAAAGTTAATTTTGGTTAAAATAGTAAATTTTTTACCCAATGACCAATTATTGACTCAAAAGTCAATCTTTGACCAAAAAGTCAACTTTGGTCAAAATGGTCGATCGTTCACCCAATGACCAGCACATTGACCTAATAGGTCAACTATTGACCAAAAAGTAAAATTTGGTCAAAATGATCAATCCTTAACCCAATGCCCAATCGATTGACCAAATATGTCAACTTTTAAAAAAAAAGTCTATTTTTGTCAAAATAGTCGATTTTTGACCTAATGGCGACCCCATTGACCCAATAGGTCAATTGTTGACCAAAAAGTCAATTTGGTTCAAAATGGTTAATTTCTGAACCAATGACCACCCCATTAACCCAATGAGCCAACTTTTAACCAAAAAGTCAATTTTGCTCAAAATAGTAATTTTTGACCTAATGACTATTTATTAACCCAATATGTTAATCTCAGACCAAAAAGTCAACATTGGTCAAAATGGCCCATTCTTGACCCAATGAACAACCCACTGACCCAATAGGTCAACTTTTGACCAAAAAGTCAACTTTGTTCAAAATGGTAAATCCTTGACCTAATGATCATCCCATTGACCTAATATGTCAACTTTTGACCAAAAAGTCAAGTATGATCAAAATGGTTAATTTCTGACCCTTTGACTCAATAGGTCGACTTTTGACAGAAAAGTCAAGCTTCGTCAAAATGGTCAATTTCTGACCCAATGACTAACTCATTAACCCAATAGATCAACTTTTAACCAAAATGTCAACTTTGGTCAAAATGGTCAATCCTTGACCCGATGACCAATCTATTGACATAATATGCCAACTTTTCACCAAAAGCCAATATGCCAACTTTTCACCAAAAAGTCATTTTTGGCCAAAATAGTCATGTTTTTTACCTAATGACCACCCATTGACCAAATAGGTCAACTTTCTTTAAAATAGTCAATTTATGAGCCAACGACAAACCCATTGACCCAATATGTCAAATTTTTCCCAAAAAGTCAACTTTAGTCAAAATGACCAAACCTTGACCCAATGACTAACTCATTGATCCAACAAGTCATCTTTTAACCAAAAAGTCAATTTTGGTCAAAATAGTCATTTTTTGACGTAATGAACAATTATTGACCCAATAAGTCAATCTCTAACCAACAAGTCAACTTTGGTCAAAATAGTCGGTCGTTAACCTAATGATCAGCCTATCGACCCAATAGGTCAACTTTTGACCCAAAAGTCAAATTTAGCCAAAATGGTCAACCTTAACCCAATGACCAACCCATTGACCCAATAGGTCAACTTTGACCAAAAAGTCAATTTTTGTCAAAATAGTCAATTTTTGACCTAATGGCCACCCCATTGACCCAATAGGTCAACTTTTGTCCAAAAAGTCAACTTTGGTTAAAATGGTTACATTCTTACTCAATTACCACCCCATTGACCCAATGGGTCAACTTTTAACCAAAAATTTAATTTTGAACAAAATAGTCCATATATGAAATAATGATCAATTTTTGACCCAATAAGTCAATTTTTGACCCAATACGTCAATTTTTAACCAAAAAGTAAACTTTGGTCAAAATGGTCAATCCTTTACTCAATGACCAACCCATTGACCCAATAAGTAAACTTTTGACTAAAAAGTCAACTTTGGTCAAAAAAGACAATCCTTGACCAAACGAACCCACAGACCCAACAAGTCTTTTTTTGACCTAAAAGTCAATTTCAGTCGAAATAGTTAATTTTTGACCTAATGACCACCCCATTGACCCAATAAGTCAACTTTTGACCAAAAAGTTAACTTTGGTCAAAATGGTAAAATGGTAAAATGGTCAATTACTGAACCAATGACAAACACATTGACCTAATAGGTCAACTTTTGATCAAAAAGTCAATTTTGGTCAAAATGGTAAAATGGTTAATTTCTGACCCAATGACCACTCTCATCAATCTACTGGGTCAACTTTGCCTAAGGATTTAATTTGGTCAAAATTGTCAATTTTTAATCTAATCACTAATTATCGACCCAATATGTCAACCTTTGACCAAAATGTCAACTTTGGTCAAACTGGTTAATCCTTGACTTAATGACAAACCTATTGACCCAATAGGTCAACTTTGTACCAAAAAGTCAACTTTGGTTAAAATTGTCAATCCTTGACCAAATGATAAAATCATTGACCCAATAGGACAACTTTTGATAGAAAAGTCAACTTCGGTCTAAATGGTCAATCCTTTAACAAATGGCCAACAATTTGACCCAATCGGCCAACATTTCCCAAAAAAAGTCAATTTTGGTTAATATAGTCAATTTTTGACTTAATGACCACCTCGTTGACCAAATAAACCAACTTTGGTCAAAATCGGCAATTTTTTACCTAATGACCAATTATTGACCAAATGAGTCAATTTATGACCAAAAAGTCAACATTGGTCAAAATGGCCCATCTTTGACCCAATGAACAACCCATTGACCCAAAAGGTCAACTTTTGACCAAAAAGTCAACTATGTTCAAAATGGTAAATCCTTTACCTAATGATCATCCCATTGACCTAATATGTCAACTTATGACCAAAAAGTCAATTATGATCAAAATGCTTAATTTCTAACCCTTTGACTCAATAGGTCGACTTTTGACAGAAAAGTCAAACTTCGTCAAAATGGTCAATTTCTGACCCAATGACTAACTCATTAACCCAATAGATCAAATTTTAACCAAAAAGTCAACTTTGGTCAAAATGGTCAATCCTTGACCCGATGACCAATCTATTCACCTAATATGCCAACTTTTCACCAAAAGCCAATATGCCAACTTTTCACCAAAAAGTCAATTTTGGCCAAAATAGTCAAGTTTTTTACCTAATGACCACCCATTGACCAAATAGGTCAACTTTGTTTAAATTAGTCAATTTATGAGCCAACGACAAACCCATTGACCCAATATGTCAAATTTTTCCCAGAAAGTCAACTTTAGTCAAAATGATCAAACCTTGACCCAATGACTAACTCATTGACCCAATAGGTCATCTTTTAACAAAAAAGTCAATTTTAGTCAAAATAGTCAATTTTTGACCTAATGACCAATTATTGACCCAATAAGTCAATCTCTAACCGAAAAGTCAACTTGGGTCATAATTGTCGGTCGTTAACCCAATGATCAGTCCATCGACCCTATAGCTCAACTTTTGACCCAAAAGTTAAATTTAGCCAAAATGGTCAATCCTTAACCCAATGACCAACCCATTGACCCAATAGGTCAACTTTTGACCAAAAAGTCAATTTTTGTCAAAATAGTCAATTTTTGACCTAATGGACACCCCATTGACTCAATATGTCAACTTTTGACCAAAAAGTCAACTTTGGATAAAATGGTTAATTTCTGACCCAATTACCACCCCATTGACCCAATGGGTCAACTTTTAACCAAAAATTTAATTTTGATCAAAATAATCCATATTTGACATAATGATCAATTTTTGACCCAATACGTCAATTTTTTACCAAAAAGTAAACTTTGGTCAAAATGGTCAATCCTTGACTCAATGATCAACCCATTGACCCAATAAGTTAACTTTTGACAAAAAAAGTCAACTTTAGTCAAAAAAGGCAATCCTTCACCAAACGAACCCAAAGACCCAACAAGTCTTTTTTTGACCTAAAAGTCAATTTCAGTCAAAATAGTTAATTTTTGACCTAATGACTACCCCATTGACCCAATAAGTCAACTTTTGACCAAAAAGTTAACTTTGGCCAAAATGGTAAAATGGTAAAATGGTCAATTACTGAACGAAAGACCAACACATTGACCTAATAGCTCAACTTTTGACCAAAAAATTAATTTTGGTCAAAATGGTAAAATGGTCAATTGCTGACCCAATGACCACCTGATTGACCCAATGGGTCAACTTTTGACTAAAAATTTAATTTTGGTCAAAATTGTCAATTTTTGACCTAATCACTAATTATTGACCCAATATGTCAACCTCTGACCAAAATGTCAACTTTGGTTAAACTGGTTAATCCTTGACTTAATGACCAACCTATTGACCCAAAGGTCAACTTTGGACCAAAAAGTCAACTTTTGTTCAAATAGTCAATCCTTGACCCAATGATAAAATCATTGACCCAATAGGACAACTTTTGATAAAAAAGTCAACTTCGGTCTAAATGGTCAATCCTTTAATAAATGGCCAACAATTTGACCCAATCGGCCAACATTTCCCAAAAAAAGTCAATTTTTGTTAATATATTCAATTTTTGACCTAATGACCACTTCGTTGACCAAATAAACTAACTTTGGCCAAAATTGCCAATTTTCTACCTAATGACCAATTATTGACCAAATGAGTCAATCTATGACTTAAAAGTCAACATTGGTCAAAATGGTCCATCCTTGACCCAATGAACAACCCATTGACCCAAAAGGTTAACTTTTGACCAAAAAGTCAACTTTGCTCAAAATGGTAAATTCTTGACCTAATGATCATCTCATTGACCTAATATGTCAACTTTTGACCAAAAAGTCAAGTATGATCAAAATGGTTAGTTTCTGACCCTTTGACTCAATAGGTCGACTTTTGACAGAAAAGTCAATCTTCGTCAAAATGGTCAATTTCTGACCCTATGACTAAGTCATTAACCCAATAGATCAACTTTTAAACAAAAAGTCAACTTTGGTCAAAATGGTCAATCCTTGACCCTATCACCAATCTATTGACCTAATATGCCAACTTTCCACTAAAAGCCAATATGCCAACTTTTCACCAAAAAGTCAATTTTGGCCAAAATAGTCAAGTTTTTTACCTAATGACCACCCATAGACCACATAGGTCAACTTTGTTTAATATAGTCAATTTATAAGTCAACGACCAACCCATTGACCCAATATGTCAAATTTTTCCCAGAAAGTCAACTTTGGTCAAAATGATCAAACCTTGACCCAATGACTAACTCATTGACCCAATAGGTCATCTTTTAACTAAAAAGTCAATTTTGGTCAAAATAGTCAATTTTTGACCTAATGACCAATTATTGACCCAATAAGTCAATCTCTAACCAAAAAGTCAACTTTGGTCATAATAGTCGGTCGTTAACCCAATGATCAGCCCATCGACCCAGTAGGTCAACTTTTGACCCAAAAGTCAAATTTAGCCAAAATGGTCAATCCTTAACCCAATGACCAACCCATTGACCCAATAGGTCAACTTTTGACCAAAAAGTCAATTTTTGTCAAAATAGTCAATTTTTGACCTAATGGCCACCCCATTGACCCAATAGGTGAACTTTTGACCAAAAAGTCAACTTTGGTTAAAATGGTTAATTTCAGACCCAATTACCACACCATTGGCCCAATGGGTCAACTTTTAACCAAAAATTCAATTTTGATCAAAATAGTCCATATTTGACATAATGATTAATTTTTGACCCAATACGTCAATTTTTGACCCAATACGACAATTTTTGACCAAAAAGTAAACTTTGGTCAAACTTGTCAATCCTTGACTCAATGACCAACCCATTGACCCAATAAGTTAACTTTTGACTAAAAAATCAACTTTGGTCAAAAATGACAATCCTTGACCAAACGAACCCACAAACCCAACAAGTCTTTTTTTGACCTAAATGTCAATTTCGGTCAAAATAGTTAATTTTTGACCTAATGACCACCCTATTGACCCAATAAGTCAACTTTTGACCAAAAAGTTAACTTTGGTTAAAATGGTAAAATGGTAAAATGGTCAATAACTGAACTAATGACCAACACATTGACCTAATAGGTCAACTTTTGACCAAAAAGTCAATTTTGGTCAAATGAGTAAATGGTCAATTTCTCTAATCTAATGACCACCTCTATTGACTCTAATGGGTCAACTTTTGACTAAAAATTCAATTTTGCCAAAATTGTCAATTCTTTGACCTAATCACTAATTATTGACCCAATATGTCAACCTCTGACCAAAATGTCAACTTTGGTCATACTGGTTAATCCTTGACTTAATGAACAACCTATTGACCCAATAGGTCAACTTTGGACCAAAAAGTCAACTTTGGTTAAAATGGTCAATCCTTGACCCAATTATAAAATCATTGACCCAATAAGACAACTTTTGATAGAAAAGTCAACTTCAGTCTAAATGGTTAATCCTTTAACAAATGGCCAACAATTTGACCAAATCGGCCAACATTTCCCAAAAAAGTCAATTTTGGTTAATATAGTCAATTTTAGACCTAATGACCACCTCATTGACCAAATAAACAAACTTTGGTCAAAATCGCCAATTTTTTACCTAATGACCAATTATTGACCCAATGAGTCAATCTATGACCAAAAAGTCAACTTTGGTCAAAATGGTCAATCCTTGACCCAATGATCAACCAATTGACCCAATAGGTCAACTTTTGGCCAAAAAGTAAAGTTTGGTCAAAATCGACAATTTTTGACCTAATGACCAATTATTGACCCAATCAGAATTCTCTGACAAAAAGTCAACTTTGGTCAAAATGGTCAATCCTCAACCAATGACCAATCCATTGACCTAATAGGTCAACTTTTGACCGAAAAGTCAACTTTGGTCAAAATGGTCAATCCTTGACCCATACACAAATTTGGTCAACTTTTGACCAAAAAAGTTAATTTTGGTCAAAATAATCAATTTTTAACCTAAAGACCACCCCATTTACCCAATAAGTCAATTTTTGATCAAAAGGTCAACTTTGGTCAAAATGGGCGATCATTGACCCAATGTCCAACCCATTGTCCTAATAGGTCCACTTTTGAATAAAAAGTCATTTTTGGTCAAGATAGTCAATTTTTGACCTAAGGACCAATTATTGACCCAATAAGTCAATCACTAATCAAAAAGTTAAGTTTGATCAAAATGGTCAATCGTTGACCCAATGACCAACCGATTGACACAATAGGTCAACCTCTGACCAAAAAGTCAAATTTTGTCAAAATGGTCAATCCTTGACCCAATGACCAACCCATTGACCCAATTGGTTAACTTTTGACGAAAAAGTCAATTTTGGTCAAAATAGTCAATTTTTGACCTAATGGCCTCCCCATTGACACAATATGCCAACTTTTAACTATAGTCAACTTTGGTCAAAAAGGTCAATTTGTGACCTAATGAACAATTATTGACTGAATTAGTCAATCTTTGAAAAAAAAGTCAACTTGGTCAAAATGGTCAGTCCTTGATCCAATGACTAATCCATTGACCCAATAGATCAACTTTTTACCAGAAAGTCAACTATGGCTAAAATGGTCAATTCTTGACCCAATGACCCAATTGGTCAACTTTTGACAAAAAAGTTAATTTTGGTCAAAATAAACAATTTTTGACCTATTGACCACCCCATTAACCCAAAAGGTCAACTTTTGACGAAAAGGTTAACTTTGGTCCTAATGCTTAATCATTGACCCAATGACTAACCCATTGACCTAATTGGTGAACTTTTGACTAAAAAGTAAATTTTGGTCAAAATAGTTAATTTTTGACCTCAAGTCAAATTATTGACCCAATAAGTCAATCTCTTACCAAAAAGTTTTCTTTGTTCAAATTGGTCAATCCTTGACCCAATGACCAACCCATTAACCCAATAGGTCAACTTTTGACCAAAAAGTCAACTTTTGTCATAATGGTCATTCCTTAACCTAATGACCACCCCCTTGACCTAATAGGTTATCCTTTAACCAAAAAGTCAAGTTTGGTATAAATGGTCAATTTCGGACCTATAACCAACCCATTGACCTAATAAGTCAACTTCTGACCAAAAAAATTAACTTCGGTATGCATGATCAATTTTTGACCCAATAACTAACCCATTGACTCAATCGGTCAACTTTTGACTAAAAGGTCAACTTCTGTCAAAATGGTAAACCCTTGACCAAATGACCAACCCATTGATCCAATTTGCCAACTTTTCACCAAAGATTCAATTTTGGTCAAAATAGTCAATTTTTGACCTAATGACCACCTCATTGACCAAATAGGTTAACTTTTGTTAAAATGATCAATTTCTGACCCAATAGGTCAACTTTTGAACAAAAAGTCAACTTTGGTCAAAATGATCAATTCTTTACCCATTAACCAACCCATTAACCCAATAGAAAAAATTTTGACCAAAATATCAATTTTTGCCAAATAGTCAATTTTTGATCTAATGCTTTTTATTGACCGAATAAGTCAATCTCTGACTAAAAGTCAACATTGGTCAAAATGGTCAATCGTAGAACCAACGACCATCTAATTAACCCAATTGGTCAACTTTTGAACAAAAAGTCAATTTTAATAAAAATAAATAATTTTTGACCTAATGACCAATTATTGACCCAATAAGTCAATCTTTGACCCAAAAGTAAACTTTTGTCAAAATGGTCAATCCTTGACCCAATGACCAACCGATTGCCCCAATAGGTCAACTTTTGACCAAAAAGTCAACTTTGGTCAAAATGGTAAATCTTTGAGCGAATGAAATACCTGTTGACCAATAGTTCTACTTTTGACCAAAAAATTAATTTTGATCAAAATTGTCAATTTTTTACCTATTGGCCACCCCTTCTAACCAATAAGTCAACTTTTGGCAAAAAAGACAACTTTGGTCAAAATGGTTAATTTCTGACCCAATGACCACCTCATTGACCCAATGGGTTAACTTTTGGCCAAAAATTAAATTTTGGTCAAAATTGTCAATTTTTGACCTAATGACCAATTATTGACCCAACAAGTCAATCTCTGACCAAAAAGACAACTTTGGTCAAAATGCTCAATCCTTGACCAAATGACCAACCCATTGACCCTATAGGTCAACTTTTGATAAAAAGTCAACTTTGGTCAAAGTGGTCAATACTTAACCCAAGGAACAACTCAACTTTTGACCAAAAAGTCAACTTTTGTCGAAATGGTCAATTCTTGACCCAATTATCAACTCATTGACCTAATAAGATAACTTTTGACCCAAAAGTCAGTTTGGGTCAAAAAGTCAATTTTTGACTTAATGACCACTCCATTAACCCAATAGGTCAACTTTTGACAAAAAAGTGAACTTTGGTCAAATTGGTCAATCATTGACACAATGACCAACCCGTTGACCTAATAGGTCAAATTTTGACTAAAAAGTCAGTTTTCATCAAAATAGTTAATTTTTGACCTAAAGACCAATTATTGCCCAATAAGTCAATCAGTTACCAAGAAGTTAACTCTGGTCAAAATAGTCAAACCTTGACCCAATGCCCAATCCATTGACCCAATAGGACAACTTTTGACCAAAAAGTCAAATTTGGTCAAAATGGTCAATCATTAACCCAATGACCAACCCAATTACCCAATAGATCAACTTTTGACCAAAATGTTATGTTTGGTCAAAATGGTCAATTTCTGACCCAATGACCAACCCATTGACCTAATATGTCAACTTTTGACCAGAAAGTCAACTTCGGTCTAAATGATCGCCTCGACATTAACGACCAACCCATTGTCGACGTCTTCGGGTCAACTTTTCGAACTACAAAAGTCAACTTCGGTCTAAATGGTGAATCCTTGACCAAATGACAAACCCATCAACCAAATAGGCCAACTTTTCACTGAAAAGTCAATTTTAGTCAAAATAGTCAATCTTTGACCTAATGACCACCTCATTGACCAAAAGGTCAACTAAGGATAAAATGGTCAACTTCTGACCCAATGATCAACCCATTGACCCAATAAGTTAACCTTTGACCAAAAAGTCAACTTTGGTCAAAATGATCATTACTTGACCTAATGACTAACCCATTGACCTAATAGGTAAACAATTGACCATACCATCATTTTTTGTCAAAATAGTTAATTTTTTATCTAATGACCTATTATTGACCCAATAAGTCAATTTATGACCAAAAAGTTAACTTTGGTCAAAATGGTCAATCCTTGACCCATGACCAAGCCATTGACCCCATAGGTCAATTTTTTACCAAAAAGTAAATTTTGTTCAAAATAGTCAATTTTTGACCTAATGACCAGTCATTGACCGAATAAGTCAATCTTTGACCCAAAAGTCAACTTTGGTCAAAATGGTTAATCTCTAATCCAATGACAAACTTGTTGAATCAATAGTTCAACTTTGGACCAAAACGACAATTCGTCAAATTAGTCAATTTTTGACCTAATGGCTACCCCATAAACACAATACGTCAACTTTTAACCAAAAAGTCAACTTTAGTCAAAATGGTCAATTTCTAACTGAATGACCACCTCATTGACCCAATGGGTAAACTTTTGACCAAAAATTCAATTTTGGTCAAAATAGTAAATTTTGACCTAATGACCAATTATTGACCTAATGACCACCTCATTGACAAAATAAGCCAACTTTGGTTAAAATGGTCAATTTCTAACCCAATGACCAACCAATTGACCAAATAGGTCAACTTTTGACCAAAAAGTGAACTTTGATGAAAATGATCAATCCTTGACCCAATGACCAACCCATTGAACCAATAGGTAAACTTTTGATCAGAAAGTCAATTTTGGCAAAAATAGTCGATTTTTGATCTAATGACCTATTATTAATCCAATAAGTCAATCTCTGACAAAAAAATTAACTTTGGTCGAAATGGTCAATTCTTGACCCAATAACTAACCTATTGACACAATAGGTCAACTTTTGACCAAAAAGTCAATTTTGGTCAAAATGATTAATTTTTGATCTAATGACCAATTATTGACCCAATAAGTCAATCTTTGATCACAAAGTCAACTTTGGTCAAAATGGTCAATCTTTGACTAAATGCCAAGCCATTGTCCCAATAGGTCAAATTTTGACAAAAAACTCAACTATAGTTAAAATGGTCAATCTTTCAGCCAATGACAAACCTATTGACCTATAGGTCAACTTTTGACCAAAAAATTAATTTTATTCAAAATTGTCATATTTTGACCTAATGGCCACCCCATTGACCGAATAAGTTAAATTTTGACCAAAAAGTCAAATTTGGCCAAAATGGTCAATCCTTGACCCAATGACCAACCCATTGACCCTATAGGTCAACTTTTAACTAAAAAGTCAACTTTCGTTAAAATGGTCAATTACTGACCAAATGACCCACTCATTGACCCAATGGGTCAACTTTTGATCAAAAAATCAACTTTTGTCAAAATGCTCAATTCTTGACCCAATGCCCCTCATTGACCCAATAGGGCAACTTTTGACCAACAAGTTAAATTTGGTCAAAAAAGAAAAATTTTGACCCAATGACCAATTATTGACCCAATAACTTAATCTCTGACTAAAAGCCAACATTAGTTATAACGGTCAATCCTTGACCCAATGACCAACTTATTTGACCTAATAGGTCAACTTTGACCAAAAGGTCAACTTTGGTCAAAATGGTAAATCCTTGACTCATTGACCATTAGGTCAACTTTTGACCAAAGAGTTAATTTTTGTCAAAATAGTCAAATTTTGACCTAATGACCAATTATTGATGAAATTAGTCAACATCTAACCAAAAAATCAACTTTGGTCAAAGAGGTCAATCCTTGACCCTCTGACTAACCCATTGACCCAATAGGTCAACTATTGAACAAAAAGTCTTTTTTGGTCAAATTTAGATAATTTTTAACCTAATGACCACCCCATTGACCCAATAGGTCATCTTTTACCAGAACGACATGTTTGGTCAAAGTGGTCAATTTTCTGACCATATGACCAACCCATTGACCTAAGAGGTCAGCTTTTGACCAAAAAGTCAACTTTAGTGAAATGTTCAATCCTTGAGCCAATGACCAACACATTGACCCAATAGGTCAACTTTTGAACAAAAGTCAATTTTGGTCAAAACAGTCAATTTTTTGACCTAATGACCAATTATTGACCCAATAAGTCAATCTTTGACCTAAAAGTCAACTTTAGTTAAGATGGTCAATCATTGACCAAATGACCAACCCATTGACCCAATAGGTGAACTTTTGACAAAACAGTCAACTTTCGTCAAAATGATCAATCCTTGACCCAATGACCAACCCATTGACCCAATAGGTCAACTTTTGATCAAAAAGTTATTTTTTGGTCAATTTAGTCAAATTTTTTACCTAATGGCCACCCCACTGACCCAATAGGTCAACTTTTACCAAAAAGTCATTTTTGGTCAAAATGGTTAATTTTCTGACCAAATGACCGACCCATTGACTCAATAGGTCAGCTTTTGACCAAAAAGTCAACTTTGGTCAGATGGTCAATCCTTGACCCAATGACCAACAGATTGACCCAATATGCCAACTTTTGAACAAAAGTTAATTTTGGTCAAAGTAGTCAATTTTTGACATAATGACGAATTGTTAACCCAATAAGTCAATCTTTGACCTAAAAGTCAGCTTTGATTATAATGATCAATCATTGACCCAATGACCAACCCATTGACGCAATAGGTCAACTTTTGAGCAAAAAGTCACGTTTGGTCAAAATTGTCAATCTTTGACTTAATGACCAACCCATTGACCGAGTATGTCAACTTTTGACCAAAAAGTCAATTTCGATCAAAATGGTCAATTTCGGACCCAATAATCACATAATTGACCAAATGGGTCATCATTTGACAAAAAATTCAATTCTTGTCAAAATTGTTAATTTTTGACCTAATGACAATTATTGACCCAATAAGACAATGTTTGACTAAAAGTCAACTTTGGTCAAAATATTCAATCCTTGACCCAGTGACCAACCTAATGAACCAAAAAGTCAAGTTTTGACCAAAAAGTCAACTTTTATAAAAAATAGTTAATTTTTGATCTAATGACCACCCTATTGACCCAATAGGTCAACTTTTTACCAAAAAGTCAAGTTTGGTCAAAATGGTTACTTTTTAACCTAATGTCCAATTTTTTACCCAATTAGTCAATCTTTGACCAAAAAGTCAACATTAGTCATAATGGTCAATCCTTGACCCAATAAGTAACCCATTGACCCAAAAGGTCAACTTTTGACCAAAAAGTCAACTTTTGTCAAAATGGTAAATCCTTGACCCAATGAGCAACCAACTGACCCGATAGATCAACTTTTGACAAAAAGTCAATTTTGGTCAAAAATAGTTAATTTTAAACCTAATGACCAATTATTGATCCAATTAGTCAATCTCTAACCAAAAAGTCAATTTTGGTCAAAATGGTCAATCCTTGATCCAATGACCAACCCATTGACATGATAAGTCAACTTTTGACCAAAAAGTCAACTTTGGTCAAAATGGTCAATCCTTGACCAAATGACAAACCTATTGACCCAACAGGTCAAATGTCGACTCAAAAGTTAATTTTGTTCAAAATGCATAATTCGACCCAATTACCAACCATTCACCAAATAGTTCTGCTTGAATAGAAAGTCAACTTTGGCTAATATGGCTAATCCTCGATCCATCGACCCAATAGTCAACTTTCGACCAAAAATCAACTTCGGTCAAAATAACTAATCCTCGGATCTAATGACTAACCCATTGACCCAGTAGGTGTTCTTTTGACTAAAAGTTGATTTTAGTCAGAATAGTAAATTTTTTACCTAATGACCACCCCATAGACCCAATAGGTCAACTTTTGACCAAAAAGTAAACTTTGGTCAAAATGGTCAATTTCTGACCCAATGACCACCCCATTGACCCAATGTGTCAACTTTTGATCAAAAATTTAAATTTGGTCAAAATGCTAATTTTTGACCTAATGACCAATTATTAGCCCAATAAATCAATCTCTAACCAAAAAGAAAACTTTGGTCAAAATGGTCAATGCTTCACCCAAGACCAACCCATTGACCCAATAGGTTAATTTTTGACCAAGAAGTCAGCTTTGGTCAAAATAGTCAATCCTTGACCCAATGAATAACCCATTTACCAAATAGGCCAACTTTTGACCTAAATGCCAATTTTGGTCAAAATTGTCAGATTTTTACCTAATGTCCAATTATTGACCCAATAAGTCAATCTTTAACCAAAAAGTTAACTTTGGTCAAAATGGTCGATCGTTCTCCCAATGACCAGCCCATTGACCTAATAGGTTAACTTTTGACCTATAAGTCAAATTCAGTTAAAATGGTCAATCCTAAACCCAATGACCAACCTATTGACCTAATATGTCAATTTTTGAACAAAAAGTCAATTTTTGTCAAAATAGATAATTTTTAACCTAATGGCCACCCCATTTACCCAATAGGTCAACTTTTGACCAAAAAGTCAACTTTGGTCAAAATGGTTACATTCTGACCTAATGACCACCCCATTGACCCAATGGGGTCAACTTTTAACCAAAAATTCAATTTTGGTCAAAACAGTAATTTTTTACCGGATGACCATTTATTAACCCAATATGTCAATCTCAGACCAAAAAGTCAACATTGGTTAAAATGGTCCATCCTTGACCCAAAGACCAACCCCTTGACCCAATAGCTCAACTTTTGACCAAAAAAGTCAAATTTGGTCAAAATGGTAAATCCTTGACCTAATGACCACCCCATTGACCTAATATGTTAACATTTGACAAAAAAGTCAAGTTTGATCAAAATGGTCAATTTCTGACCCTTTGACCCTATCAGTCGACTTTTGACAAAAAATTCATGCTTGGTCAAAATGGTCATTTTCTGACCCAATGACCAGCCCATTGACCCAAGAGATCAAATTTTGACCAAAAAGTCAACTTTAGTCAAAATGGTCAACCCTTGACCCAACGACCAATCCTTTGACCCAATATGCTAACTTTTCACCAAAACCCAATATGCCAACTTTTCACGAAAAAGTCCATTTTGGCCAAAATAGTCAATTTTTTACCTGATGACCACCAGATCGACCAAATAGATCAACTTTGTTTAAAATGGTCAATTTATGACCCAACGACCAACCCATTGACCCAATATGTCAACTTTTTTCCCAAAAAGTCAACTTTGGTCAAAACGTTCAATCCTTGACCGAATGAGTAAGACATTGATCCAATAGGTCATCTTTGAACCAAAAAGTCAATTTTGGTCAAAGTAGTTAATTTTTGACCTAATGACCAATAATTAACCCAAAAAGTTAATCTCTGACCAAAAAGTCAACTTTGGCCAAAATGGTCATATCCTTACCAATCACTAACCCATCGATCCAATAGTCAACTATCGACTAAAAAATTAACAATTTGTCTAATTAGTCAATCCTCGAATTCAATGACCAACCCATTGATCCAAAAGGTCTAGTTTTCGACCAAAAATATAATTTCGATCAAAATAACTTAATTTTGATCTAATGGCCACCCCATACCCAAGCAAGTTAACTTTCGACTAAAAAGTTAACTTTGGTAAAATGGTCAATTTAATCACCACCCCATTAACCTAATGGGTCAACTTTTAATCAAATATTTAAATTCGGTCAAAAAGTCAATTTTCGACCTAATGATAAATTATCGAGCCAATAAGTTAATCTCTAACCAAAAAGAAAACATTGGTCACAATGGTCAATACTCGACCAAATGACCAACTTATCGACCCGATAGGTTAACTTTTGATAAAAAGTTAACTTTAGTCAAAATGGTAAATCCTCGACCCAATAAACAACCCATCAACCCAATAGGTCACTTTTGACTAAAAAAATCAATTTTGGTCAAAATAGTCAATTTTTTACCTAACGACCAATTATTAACCTAATAAGTCAATCTCTGACTAAAAAGTCAACTTTGGTCAAAATAGTCAATTGTTGACACAATGACCAGGCGATCGACCCAATAGGTCAACTTTTGACCAAAAAGTCAAATTCAATCAAAATGGTCAATCCTTAACCCAACGACCATGACATATAACAGTCAACTTTCGACCAAAATGTCAATTTTTGTCAAAATAATCAATTTTCGACCTAATAAGCAACACCATCGACTCAACAGTCAACTTTCGACCAAAAGTCAAATTTGGTCAAAATTGTTAATTTCTGACCCAATGACCACCTCATCGACCTAAATGATCAACTTTTAACCAAAAATTCAATTTTGATCAAAATAAGTTAATTTTTTACATAATGATCAATTTTTAACCCAATAAGTCAATTTCTGATCAAAAAGTAAACTTTGGTCAAAATTGTAAATCCTCGACTCCGCAGACCAACCCATTGACCCAATAAGTTTACTTTCGACTAAAAAGTCAACTTCGGATCAAAATGGCTAATCCTTGACCCAATGAACTCACAAACCCAACAAGGTTATTTTTTGACCTAAAACTCAATTTTCGTCAAAATAGCTAATTTTCGACCCTATCGACCTAATAAGTCACCTTTCGACCAAAAAGTCAACTTTGGTCAAAATGGTACAATTACCGAACCAATGATCAACACACCGACCTAATAGGTCAACTTTTGACCAAAAAGTTAACTTTGGTCAAAATGTTAAAAAGGTCAATTGCTGACCCAATGACCACCTCTTTGACCCAATGGGTCAATTTTTGACAAAAAATTCAATTTTTGTTAAAATGGTCAATTTTTGACCTAGTGACTAATTATTGACCTAATAAGTCAACCTCTGACCAAAATGTCAACTTTGGTTAAAATGACCAATCCTTGACTTAATAACCAACCCATTGACCCAATCGGTCAACTTCGGACCCAAAAGTCAACTTTCGTCAAATGGTCAATCCTCGACCCAATGATAACTCATCGACCTAATAGGACAACTTCTGACCGAAAAGACAACTTTGGTCTAATTGGTCAATCCTCGACAAAATAAACTACCCTTTGACCCAATCAGCCAACTTTTCACCAAAAAGTCAATTTTTGACCAAATGATCATCCCATTGACCAAATAAATCAACTTTGGTCAAAATCGTCAATTTTTGACCTAATGACCAATTATTTACCAAATGAGTCGATCTATGACCAAAAAGTCAACTTTAGTCAAAATGGTCAATCCCTGACCCAATGATCAACCCTTTAAATCTTGACCAAAAAATGAATTTCGGTCAAAACTAATGACAAATGTGTTGACCTCAGAAAGTCAACCTTTGACCAAAAAGTCAATTTTAGTCATATTATCAATTTTTCACCAAATGGCTACCACATTAACCCAATAAGTCAACTTTTGACCAAAAAGTCAACTTTGGTTAAAATTGTCAATTTCTAACCCAATAACAACCGCATTGACCTAATGGGTGAACTTTTGATCAAAAATTCAATTTTGGTCAATAAGTCAATATTTGACCTAATGACCAATTATCGATCTAATAAGTCAAACTCGTATCAAAAAGTTAACTTCTTGGTCAAAATGGTCAATCCTCGACCCAATGACCAACCCATCGACCCAATAGGTCAACTTTCGACCAAAAAGTATATTTTGGTCAATATAGTCAATTTTCGACCCAACGACCAACCCATCATCCCAATATGTCAACTTTTGACCAAAAGTCAACTTTGGTCAAAATAATTAATTTCGACCTAATGACCAACATATTGATCCAATAAGTCTTCTTTCGACCAAGAAGTGAATTTTGTTAAAATAGTCAATTTTTTATCTAATGACCTAATACCGACTTAATAAGTCATTCTCTCGACTAAAAAGTCAACTTCGTCAATATGGTCAAACTTGAGCCAATGACTAACCCATTGACCGAATAGGTCAACTTTTGACCAAAAAGTCAATTTTCGTCAAAAATATTCAATTTTTGACCTAATGACCAATAATTGACCCAATAAGTCAATATTTGACCAAAAAGTCAACTTCGGTCAAAATGGTCAATCCTCGACCCAATGACTGAACCCATCGACTCCAATAGGTCATCTTCTAACCAAAAACTAAACTTAAGTCAAAATGGTCAATCTTTGACCTAATGAAAAACCCATTGACCTAATAGGTCAACTTTTGACTAAAAAGTTAACTTTGGTCAAAATAGTCAATTTTTGACTTAACGGCCAATTATTGACCACATAAGTGAACCTCTTACCAAAAAGTCAACTTAGGTCAAATGGTCAATCCTCGAACCAATGACCAACCCATTGACTCAATAAGTCAACTTTCGACCAAAAAGTTAAATTTGGTCGAAATGGTCAATTTCTGACCTAATGACCACCCCGATTGACCCAACCGGTCAACTTTCGACCAAAAATTTAATTTTGGTCGAGCAACACTTCGACCTAATGACCAATAATTAACCCAAAAAGTTAATCTCCGACCAAAAAGTCAACTTCGGTCAAAATAATTAATTCTCGACCTAATGACCAACATATTGATCCAATAAGTCTTCTTTCGACCAAGAAGTGAATTTTGGCTAAAATAAGTCAATTTTTTATCTAATGACCTATTACCGACTTAATAAGTCATTCTCTCGACTAAAAAGTCAACTTTGGTCAATATGGTCAAACCTCGAGCCAATGACTAACCCATTGACCGAATAGGTCAACTTTTGACCAAAAGTTAATTTTCGTCAAAATATTCAATTTCGACCTAATGACCAATAATTGACCCAATAAGTCAATATTCGACCCAAAAGTCAACTTTGGTCAAAATGGTTAATCCTCGACCCAATGACCAACCCATCGACCCAATACAGTCATCTTCTAACCAAAAACTAAACTTTAGTCAAAATGGTCAATCTTCGACCTAATGAAAAACCCATCGACCTAATAGGTCAACTTTCGACCAAAAGTTAACTTTGGTCAAAATAGTCAATTTTTGACTTAACTACCAATTATTGACCCAATAAGTAAACCTCTTACCAAAAAGTCAACTTAGGTCAAAATGGTCAATCCTTGAACCAATGACCAACCCATTGACTCAATAGGTCAACTTTTGACCAAAAAGTTAAATTTGGTCGAAATGGTCAATTTCTGACCCAATGACCACCCCATTGACCCAACCGGTCAACTTTTGACCAAAAATTTAATTTTGGTCAAAGTAGTCAATTTTTGACCTAATGACCAATAATTAACCCAAAAAGTTAATCTCTGACCAAAAAGTCAACTTTGGTCAAAATGGTCACCCTTTACTCAATCACTAAGCCATCGACCTAACAGTCAACTATCGACTAAAAAAATTAACAATCGTCTAATTAGTCAATCCTCGACTCCAATGACCAACCCATTGATCCAAAAGGTCTAGTTTCGACTCAAAAAGTTAATTTTGATCAAAATAGTCAATTTTGATCTAATGGCCACCCCATAGACCCAAGCAAGTTAACTTTCGACTAAAAAGTTAACTTTGCAAAAATGGTCAACTTAATCACCACCCCATTAACTCTAATGGGTCAACTTTTAATCAAATATTTAAATTTGGTCAAAAAGTCAATTTTCGACCTAATGATAAATTATCGAGCCATAAGTTAATCTCTAACCAAAAAGAAAACATTGGTCACAATGGTCAATACTTGACCAAATGACCAACTTATTGAATTCGACAGGTTAACTTTCGATAAAAAAGTTAACTTTAGTCAAAATGGTAAATCCTGACCCAATAAACAACCCATCGATCTAATAGTCACTTTTGACCAAAAAGTCAATTTTGGTCAAAATAGTCAATTTTTTACCTAACGACAATTATTAACCTAATAAGTCAATCTCTGACTAAAAAGTCAACTTTGGTCAAAATAGTCAATCGTTGACACAATGACCAGGCGATCGACCCAATAAAGTCAATTTTCGACCAAAAGTCAATTCGTCAAAATGGTCAATCCTTAACCCAATGACCATGACACAATAGTCAATTTTGACCAAAAGTCAATTTTTGTCAAAATAATCAATTTTTGACCTAATAGCAACACCATCAATTCAATAGGTCAACTTTTGACCAAAAGTCAAATTTGGTCAAAATTGTTAATTTCTTGACCTAATGACCACCTCATCGACCTAAAGGATCAACTTTTAACCAAAAATTCAATTTTGATCAAAATAGTCAATTTTTTACATAATGATCAATTTTTAACCCAATAAGTCAATTTCTGATCAAAAAGTAAACTTTGGTCAAAATTGTAAATCCTTGACTCAGTGGCCAACCCATTGTCCCAATAAGTTTACTTTTGACTAAAAAGTCAACTTTGGTCAAAATGGTTAATCCTTGACCCAATGAACTCACAAACCCAACATGTCATTTTTTGACCTAAAACTCAATTTTGGTCAAAATAGTTAATTTTCGAATCCCATCAATCTAATAAGTCACCTTTTGACCAAAAAGTCAACTTTGGTCAAAATGGTCAATTACTGAACCAATGACCAACACACTGACCTAATAGGTCAACTTTTGACCAAAAAGTTAACTTTGGTCAAAATGTTAAAAAGGTCAATTGCTGACCCAATGACCACCTCTTCAATCTAATGGGTCAATTTTCGACAAAAATTCAATTTTGGTTAAAATAGTCAACTTTCGACCTAAGTGACTAATTATCGACCCAATAAGTCAACCTCTGACCAAAATGTCAACTTTGGTTAAAATGACTCAATCCTTGACTTAATGACTAACCCATCTAATCTAACCTGATCAACTTCGGACCAAAAAGTCAACATTGGTCGAAATGATCAATCCTCGATCCAATGATAACTCATCGATCTAATAGTGACAACTTTTGACCGAAAAGACAACTTTGGTCTAATTGGTCAACTTCGACAAAATGATCTACCCTTTCGACCTAATCAGCCAACTTTTCACCAAAAAGTCAATTTTGACCAAATGATCATCCCATCGACTCAAATAAATCAACTTTGGTCAAAATCGTCAATTTTTGACCTAATGACCAATTATTGACCAAATGAGTATATCTATGACCAAAAAGTCAACTTTAGTCAAAATGGTCAATCCCTGACCCAATGATCAACCCTTTAACTCTTGACAAAAAAATGAATTTTGGTCAAAACTAATGACAAATGTGTTGACCCAGAAAGTCAACTTTTGACCAAAAAGTCAATTTTGGTCAAATTAGTCAAATTTTGACCAAATGCCTACCACATTAACCCAATAAGTCAACTTTTGACCAAAAAGTCAACTTTTGACCAAAAAGTCAACTTTGGTTAAAATTGTCAATTTCTAACCCAATAACCACCGCATTGACCTAATGGGTGAACTTTTGATCAAAAATTCAATTTTGGTCAATAAGTCAATATTTGACCTAATGACCAATTATTGACCCAATAAGTCAATCTCAGACCAAAAAGTTAACTTTGGTCAAAATGGTCAATCCTCGACCCAATGACCAACCCATCGACCCAATAGGTCAACTTTTGACCAAAAAGTATATTTTGGTCAATATACTCAATTTTGACCCAACGACCAACCTAATTGTCCCAATATGTCAACTCTTCGACCAAAAAGTCAACTTTGGACAAAATAATTAATTTCGACCTAATGACCAACATATCGATCCAATAAGTCTTCTTTCGACCAAGAAGTGAATTTTGGTTAAAATAGCCAATTTTTTATCTAATGACCTATTACCGACTTAATAAGTCATTCTCTCGACTAAAAAGTCAACTTTGGTCAATATGGTCAAACCTCGAGCCAATGACTAACCCATTGACCGAATAAGTCAACTTTTGACCAAAAGTTAATTTTCGTCAAAAATATTCAATTTTGACCTAATGACCAATAATCGACCCAATAAGTCAATATTTGACCCAAAAGTCAACTTTGGTCAAAATGGTTAATCCTCGACCCAATGACCAACCCATCGACCCATTAGGTCATCTTCTAACCAAAAACTAAACTTTAGTCAAAATGGTCAATCTTCGACCTAATGAAAAACCCATCGACCTAATCAGTCAACTTTCGACCAAAAAGTTAACTTTGGTCAAAATAATCAATTTCTAACTTAACTGCCAATTATTGACCCAATAAGTAAACTCTTACCAAAAAGTCAACTTAGGTCAAAATGGTCAATCCTCGAACCAATGACCAACCCATCGACTCAATAAGGTCAACTTTTGACCAAAAAGTTAAATTTGGTTGAAATGGTCAATTTCTGACCCATTGACCACCCCATTGACCCAACCGGTCAACTTTTGACCAAAAATTTAATTTTGGTCAAAGTAGTCAATTTTTGACCTAATGACCAATAATTAACCCAAAAAGTTAATCTCTGACCAAAAAGTCAACTTTGGCCAAAATGGTCAGTCCTTTACTCAATCACTAACCCATTGACCCAATAGGTCAACTATTGACTAAAAAAAAATTAACAATTGTCTAATTAGTCAATCCTTGACCCAATGACCAACCCATTGATCCAAAAGGTCTAGTTTTGACCAAAAAGTTAATTTTGATCAAAATAGTCAATTTTGATCTAATGGCCACCCCATAGACCCAAAGAAGTTAACTTTCGACTAAAAAGTTAACTTTGTAAAAATGGTCAACTTAATCACCACCCCATTAACCTAATGGGTCAACTTTTAATCAAATATTTAAATTTGGTCAAAAAGTCAATTTCTGATCTAATGATAAATTATCGAGCCAATAAGTTAATCTCTAACCAAAAAGAAAACATTGGTCACAATGGTCAATACTGACCAAATGACCAACTTATTGATCTCGATAAGTTAACTTTTGATAAAAAAAGTTAACTTTAGTCAAAATGGTAAATCCTCGATCCAATAAACAACCCATTGACCCAATAGGTCACTTTTGACCAAAAAGTCAATTTTGGTCAAAATAGTCAATTTTTTACCTAACGACAATTATTAACCTAATAAGTCAATCTCTGACTAAAAAGTCAACTTTGGTCAAAATAGTCAATCGTTGACACAATGACCAGGCGATCGACCCAATAGGTCAATTTTTGACCAAAAGTCAATTCGGTCAAAATTGGTGAATCCTTAACCCAATGGACCATGACACAATAGGTCAATTTTTGACCAAAATGTCAATTTTTGTCAAAATAATCAATTTTTGACCTAATAGCAACACCATTGACTCAATAGGTCAACTTTTGACCAAAAAGTCAAATTTGGTCAAAATTGTTAATTTCTGACCCAATGACCACCTCATTGACCTAAAGGATCAACTTTTAACCAAAAATTCAATTTTGATCAAAATAGTCAATTTTTTACATAATGATCAATTTTTAACCCAATAAGTCAATTTCTGATCAAAAAGTAAACTTTGGTCAAAATTGTAAATCCTTGACTCAGTAGCCAACCCATTGTCCCAATAAGTTTACTTTTGACTAAAAAGTCAACTTTGGTCAAAATGGTTAATCCTTGACCCAATGAACTCACAAACCCAACATGTCATTTTTTGACCTAAAACTCAATTTTGGTCAAAATAGTTAATTTTTGACCCCATTGACCCAATAAGTCACCTTTTGACCAAAAAGTCAACTTTGGTCAAAATGGTCAATTACTGAACCAATGACCAACACACTGACCTAATAGGTCAACTTTTGACCAAAAAGTTAACTTTAGTCAAAATGTTAAAAGGTCAATCACTGATCCAATGACCAGCCTCTTTGAACCCAATGAGTCGATTTTGACAAAAATTCAATTTTGGTTAAAATAGTCAATTTTTGACCTAGTGACTAATTATTGATCCAATAAGTCAACCTCTGACCAAAATGTCAACTTTGGTTAAAATGACCAATCCTTGACTTAATGACCAACCCATTGACCCAATCGGTCAACTTCGGACCAAAAAGTCAACATTGGTTGAAATGGTCAATCCTTGACCCAATGATAACTCATTGACCCAATAGGACAACTTTTGACCGAAAAGACAACTTTGGTCTAATCAGTCGATCCTTGACAAAATGAACTACCCTTTCGACCCAATCAGCCAACTTTTCACCAAAAAGTCAATTTTTGACCAAATGATCATCTCATTGACCAAATAAATCATCTTTGGTCAAAATCGTCAATTTTTGACCTAATGACCAATTATTGACCAAATGAGTCGATCTATGACCAAAAAGTCAACTTTAGTCAAAATGGTCAATCCCTGACCCAATGATCAACCCTTTAACTCTTGACCAAAAAATGAATTTTGGTCAAAACTAATGACAAATGTGTTGACCCAGAAAGTCAACTTTTGACCAAAAAGTCAATTTTGGTCATATTAGTCAATTTTTGACCAAATGGCTACCACATTAACCCAATAAGTCAACTTTTGACCAAAAAGTCAACTTTGGTTAAAATTGTCAATTTCTAACCCAATAACCACCGCATTGACCTAATGGGTGAACTTTTGATCAAAAATTCAATTTTGGTCAATAAGTCAATATTTGACCTAATGACCAATTATTGACCCAATAAGTCAATCTCAGACCAAAAAGTTAACTTTGGTCAAAATGGTCAATCCTCGACCCAATGACCAACCCATTGACCCAATAGGTCAACTTTTGACCAAAAAGTATATTTTGGTCAATATACTCAATTTTTGACCCAACGACCAACCCATTGTCCCAATATGTCAACTTTTGACCAAAAAGTCAACTTTGGTCAAAATAATTAATTCTTGACCTAATGACCAACATATTGATCCAATAAGTCTTCTTTTGACCAAGAAGTGAATTTTGGTTAAAATAGTCAATTTTTTATCTAATGACCTATTACTGACTTAATAAGTCATTCTCTGACTAAAAAGTCAACTTTGGTCAATATGGTCAAACCTTGAGCCAATGACTAACCCATTGACCGAATAGGTCAACTTTTGACCAAAAAGTTAATTTTCGTCAAAAATATTCAATTTTTGACCTAATGACCAATAATTGACCCAATAAGTCAATATTTGACCCAAAAGTCAACTTTGGTCAAAATGGTTAATCCTTGACCCAATGACCAACCCATTGACCCAATAGGTCATCTTCTAACCAAAAACTAAACTTTAGTCAAAATGGTCAATCTTTGACCTAATGAAAAACCCATTGACCTAATAGGTCAACTTTTGACCAAAAAGTTAACTTTGGTCAAAATAGTCAATTTTTGACTTAACGGCCAATTATTGACCCAATAAGTAAACCTCTTACCAAAAAGTCAACTTAGGTCAAAATGGTCAATCCTTGAACCAATGACCAACCCATTGACTCAATAAAGTCAACTTTCGACCAAAAAGTTAAATTTGGTCGAAATGGTCAATTCTCGACCCAATGACAACCCCATTGACCCAACCGGTCAACTTTTGACCAAAAATTTAATTTTGGTCAAAGTAGTCAATTTTTGACCTAATGACCAATAATTAACCCAAAAAGTTAATCTCTGACCAAAAAGTCAACTTTGGCCAAAATGGTCATCCTTTACTCAATCACTAACCCATTAACCTAATAGTCAACTATCGATTAAAAAAAATTAACAATTGTCTAATTAGTCAATCCTTGACCCAATGACCAACCCATTGATCCAAAAGGTCTAGTTTTGACCAAAAAGTTAATTTTGATCAAAATAGTCAATTTTAATCTAATGGCCACCCCATAGACCCAGCAAGTTAACTTTTGACTAAAAAGTTAACTTTGGTAAAAATGGTCAACTTAATCACCACCCCATTAACCTAATGGGTCAACTTTTAATCAAATATTTAAATTTGGTCAAAAAGTCAATTTTTGACCTAATGATAAATTATTGAGCCAATAAGTTAATCTCTAACCAAAAAGAAAACATTGGTCACAATGGTCAATACTTGACCAAATGACCAACTTATTGACCCGATAGGTTAACTTTTGATAAAAAAAGTTAACTTTAGTCAAAATGGTAAATCCTTGACCCAATAAACAACCCATTGACCCAATAGGTCACTTTTGACCAAAAAGTCAATTTTGGTCAAAATAGTCAATTTTTTACCTAACGACCAATTATTAACCTAATAAGTCAATCTCTGACTAAAAAGTCAACTTTGGTCAAAATAGTCAATCGTTGACACAATGACCAGGCGATCGACCCAATAGGTCAACTTTTGACCAAAAAGTCAAATTCGGTCAAAATGGTCAATCCTTAACCCAATGACCATGACACAATAGGTCAACTTTTGACCAAAAAGTCAATTTTTGTCAAAATAATCAATTTTTGACCTAATAGCAACACCATTGACTCAATAGGTCAACTTTTGACCAAAACGTCAAATTTGGTCAAAATTGTTAATTTCTGACCCAATGACCACCTCATTGACCTAAAGGATTAACTTTTAACCAAAAATTCAATTTTGATCAAAATAGTCAATTTTTTACATAATGATCAATTTTTAACCCAATAAGTCAATTTTTGATCAAAAAGTAAACTTTGGTCAAAATTGTAAATCCTTGACTCAGTGGCCAACCCATTGACCCAATAAGTTTACTTTTGACTAAAAAGTCAACTTTGGTCAAAATGGTTAATCCTTGACCCAATGAACTCACAAACCCAACAGGTCATTTTTTGACCTAAAACTCAATTTTGGTCAAAATAGTTAATTTTTGACCCCATTGACCCAATAAATCACCTTTTGACCAAAAAGTCAACTTTGGTCAAAATGGTCAATTACTGAACCAATGACCAACACACTGACCTAATAGGTCAACTTTTGACCAAAAAGTTAACTTTGGTCAAAATGTTAAAAAGGTCAATTGCTGACCCAATGACCACCTCTTTGACCCAATGGGTCAATTTTTGACAAAAAATTCAATTTTGGTTAAAATAGTCAATTTTTGACCTAGTGACTAATTATTGACCCAATAAGTCAACCTCTGACCAAAATGTCAACTTTGGTTAAAATGACCAATCCTTGACTTAATGACCAACCCATTGACCCAATCGGTCAACTTCGGACCAAAAAGTCAACATTGGTTGAAATGGTCAATCCTTGACCCAATGATAACTCATTGACCCAATAGGACAACTTTTGACCGAAAAGACAACTTTGGTCTAATTGGTCAATCCTTGACAAAATGAACTACCCTTTGACCCAATCAGCCAACTTTTCACCAAAAAGTCAATTTTTGACCAAATGATCATCCCATTGACCAAATAAATCAACTTTGGTCAAAATCGTCAATTTTTGACCTAATGACCAATTATTGACCAAATGAGTCGATCTATGACCAAAAAGTCAACTTTAGTCAAAATGGTCAATCCCTGACCCAATGATCAACCCTTTAACTCTTGACCAAAAATGAATTTCGGTCAAAACTAATGACAAATGTGTCGAATTCCGTAAAAGTCAACTTCGACCAAAAAGTCAATTTTGGTCATATTAGTCAATTTTTGACCAAATGGCTACCACATTAACCCAATAAGTCAACTTTTGACCAAAAAGTCAACTTTGGTTAAAATTGTCAATTTCTAACCCAATAACAACCGCATTGACCTAATGGGTGAACTTTCGATCAAAATTCAATTTCGGTCAATAAGTCAATATTCGACCTAATGACCAATTATCGACCCAATAAGTCAATCTCGTACCAAAAGTTAACTTTGGTCAAAATGGTCAATCACTCGACCCAATGACCAACCCATCGACCCAATAGGTCAACTTTCGACCAAAAAGTATATTTTGGTCAATATACTCAATTTTCGACCCAACGACCAACCCATTGTCCCAATATGTCAACTTTCGACCAAAAGTCAACTTCGGTCAAAATAATTAATTTCGACCTAATGACTAACATATTGATCCAATAAGTCTTCTTTTGACCAAGAAGTTAATTTTGGTTAAAATAGCCAATTTTTTATCTAATGACCTATTACCGACTTAATAAGTCATTCTCTCGACTAAAAAGTCAACTTCTGCCAATATGGTCAAACCTCGAGCCAATGACTAACCCATCGACCGATACAGTCAACTTTTGACCAAAAAGTCAATTTTCGTCAAAAATATTCAATTTTTGACCTAATGACCAATAATTGACCCAATAAGTCAATATTCGACCAAAAAGTCAACTTCGGTCAAAATGGTCAATCCTCGACCCAATGACTAACCCATCGATCCAACAGTCATCTTCTAACCAAAAACTAAACTTTAGTCAAAATGGTCAATCTTTGACCTAATGAAAAACCCATTGACCTAATAGGTCAACTTTTGACCAAAAAGTTAACTTTGGTCAAAATAGTCAATTTTTGACTTAACGGCCAATTATTGACCCAATAAGTAAACCTCTTACCAAAAAGTCAACTTAGGTTAAAATGGTCAATCCTGAACCGATGACCAACCCATCGACTCAATAGGTCAACTTTTGACCAAAAAGTTAAATTTGGTCGAAATGGTCAATTTCGACCCAATGACCACCCCATCGACTCCAACCGGTCAACTTTTGACCAAAAATTTAATTTTGGTCAAAGTAGTCGATTTTTCGACCTAATGACCAATAATTAACCCAAAAAGTTAATCTCTGACCAAAAAGTCAACTTTGGCCAAAATGGTCAGTCCTTCACTCAATCACTAACCCATTGACCCAATAGGTCAACTATTGACTAAAAAAAAATTAACAATTATCTAATTAGTTAATCCTTGACCGAATGACCAACCCATTGATCCAAAAGGTCTAGTTTTGACCAAAAAGTTAATTTTGATCAAAATAATCGATTTTGATTAATGACCAATTATCGACTCAATTAGTCAATCTCTGACAAAAAAGTCAACTTTGGTCAAAATGGTCAATCCTT
Organism: Papilionanthe hookeriana x Papilionanthe teres; assembly: GCA_022702705.1. Classification (NCBI taxonomy): domain Eukaryota; kingdom Viridiplantae; phylum Streptophyta; class Magnoliopsida; order Asparagales; family Orchidaceae; genus Papilionanthe; species Papilionanthe hookeriana x Papilionanthe teres. Next base: position 41,903,921 of record CM040430.1, on the reverse strand, counting down.
AACCAATGAACAATCCATTGACCCTATAGGTCAACTTTTGACCGAAAAGTCAACTTTGGTCAAAATGGTCAATCCTTGACCCAATGACCGATAAGTCAACTTTTAACCAAATGACCACCCCATTAACCCATTAAGTTAACTTTCGATCAAAAGGTCAACTTTGGTTAAAATGGTCGATCATCGACCCAATGACCAACCCATCGTCCTAATAGGTACACTTTTAACTAAAAAGTCAATTTTGGTTAAAATAATCAATTTCGACTTAAAGACCAATTATTGACCCAATAAGTCAATCTCCAACCAAAAAGTCAACTTTGGTCAAAATGGTCAACCCTTGAGCCAATGACCAACCCATTGACCCATAGGTCAACATCTGACCAAAAACTCAAATTTGGTCAAAATGCTCAATCCTTGACCCAATGACCAACCCATTGACCTAATAGATAAACTTTTGACAAAAAAGTTAATTTTGATCAAAAAATTTAATTTTTGACCTAATGGCCACCCCATTGACCCAATAGGTCAACTTTGGTCAAAATGGTTAATTTCTTACTTAATGACCAATTATTTACTGAATCAGTCAATCTCTGACCAAAAAGTCAACTTGGTTAAAATTGTCAATCCTTGACCCATTGACATTTCCATTGACCCAATAGGTTAACTTTTGACCAAAAAGTCAACTTTGGTCAAAATGGTCATTCCTAGATTCAATGAAACAATAGGCCAACTTTTGACCCAAGGTCAATTTTGGTCAAAATAATCAATTTTTGACCTAATGACCACCCCATTAACCCAATAAGTCAACTTTTGATGAAAGGGTCAACTTTGGTCAAAATGGTTAATCAATGACCCAATGACCAACCCATTGATCTAATTGGTCAACTTTTGACTAAAAAGTAATTTTTTTTAAAAATAGTTAATTTTTGGCCTAAAGACCAATTATTGAACCAATAAGTCAATCTCTTGTCAAAAAGTTAGCTTTGGTCAAAATGGTCAATCTTTAACCCATTGACCAACCAATTGACCCAATAGGTCAACTTTTGACCAAAAAGTCAACTTTGGTCATAATGATCATTCCTTGACCTAATGATCACTCCATTGACCCAATAGAGCAACTTTTGACCAAAAAGTCAAGTTTGGTATAAATGGTCAATTTCTGACCCATTGATTAACCCATTAACATAATAAGTCAACTTTTGACCAAAAAGTCAACTTCGGTCTACATGGTTAATTTCTGACCCAATGACCAACCCATTTACCCAATCGGTCAACTTTTGATCAAAAAGTTAACTTTGGTCAAATGGTAAACCCTTTACCAAATGACCAACCCATCGACCCAATATGCCAACTTTTACCAAAGAGTCATCTTCGGTTAATTTTTGACCTAATGACCACCTCATTGACCAAATAGGTTAACATTAGTCATTTTTAATCAAAATATTTAATTTTTGAACTAAAGTCCAATTATTGACCCAACAAGTCAATCTTTGACCCAAAAGTAAAATTTTATCAAAATGGTCAATCCTTGACCCAATGACCAACCCATTGGCCCAATATGTCAACTTTTGATCAAAAAGTCAACTTTGATCAAAATGATAAATCTTTGAGCCAATGACATACCTATTGACCAATAGTTCCACTTTTGACTAAAAAACTAATTTTGGTCAAAATAAACATTTTTGACCTAATGACCACCCCTTTGACCCAATAAGTCAACATTTCACTAAAAAGTCAACTTTGGTCAAAATGGTTAATTTCTGACCCAATGACAACCTTATTGACCAAATGGGTCAACCTTTGACCAAAAAATCAATTTTGGACAAAATAATCAGTTTTTGACCTAATGACCAATTATTGACCCAACAAGTCAATCTCTGACCAAAAAGTCAACTTTGGTCAAAATGGTCAATCCTAGACCAAATGACCAACAAATTGACCTAATAGGTCAACTTTTGACCCAAAAGTCAACTTTGGTCAAAATTCTTACTCCTTTACCCAATGAACACCCCATTGACACAATAGCTCAACTTTTAACAAAAAAGTCAACTTTTGTCAAAATTGTTAATAACTAACCCAATAACTAATAAGTAAAATTGCCAATAACTGACCCATTAAGTCAACTTTTTAACAAAAAGTCAATTTTGGTCAAAATTTTCAATTATTGAACTAATAAGTAAATCGTTGACCAAAATGTTAACTTTGGTCAAAATGGTCAATCATTGACCCAATGATCAACCCATTGACCATATAGGTTAACTTTTTACCAAAAAGTTAACTTTTGTCAAAATGGTCAATCTTTGACCTAATGACCAACACACTGACCCAATATGTCAACTTTTGACCAAAAAGTTAATTTTTGTCAAAATAATCAATTCTTGTCCTAATGGCCACCCCATTAACCCATTAGGTCAAATTTTGACCAAAAATCAACTTTGGTTAATATGGTCAATTTGTGACCCAATGACCACCCCATTAACCCAATGGGTCAACATTTGACCAAGAATTATATTTTGGTCAAAATATTCAATTTTTGACCTTTTGACTATTATGGACCAAATAAGTCAATCTCTGACCAAAAAGTCAACTTTGGTCAAAGTAGTCAATCCTTGACCTAATGACCAACCTTTTGACCCAATAAGTCAACTTTTGACCAAAACGTCATCTTTGGTCAAAATTGTTAATTTTTGACCTAGGAGCCCCATTGACCCAATTGCTCAACTTTTGACCAAAGTGAACTTTGGTCAAAATGGTCAATTACTGACCGAATGACTAATATATTGACCAAATTGGTCAACTTTTGACCAAAAAGTCAACTTTGCTCAAATTGGTTAATTCTTGACCCAATGATCAACTCAATGACCCAATATGACACCTTTCGACCAAAAAGTCAATTATGGTCAAAATAGACAATTTTTGACCTAATAATCAATTATTGACCCAATAAGTCAATCTCTGACCAAAAAGCCAACATTGGTCATAATGGTCAATCGTTGACCCAATGACCAACCCATTGACCCAATAAGTTAACCTTTGACCAAAAAGTTAATTTTTGTCAAAATAGTCAATTTTTTACCTAATTACCACGTCATTAAGCTAATAGGTAAACTTTCGACCAAAAAGTCAACTTTGGTCAAAATGGTCAATCATTGAACCAATTACCAACCCATCGACTTAATAGATCAACTTTCGACTAAAAAATCAATTTTGGTCAAAATAATCAATTTTAACCTAATGACCAATTATTGACCCAACAAGTAAATCTATTACTAAAAAGTTAACTTTCGTCAAAATGGTCGATCCTTGACCTAATGACCAACTCGATGACCCAATATGACAACTTTCGACCAAAATGTCAAACCAGGTCAAAATGGTCAATCATCGACCCAATGACCAAACCATCGACCTAATAGATAAACGTTCGACCAAAAAGTCAATTTTCGTGAATATAGTCAATTTTTGACCTAATAGTCACCCCATCGACCCAATAGGTGAATTTTTGACCAAAAGGTCAATTATGGTCAAAATGTTCAATTTCTGACCCAATGACCACCCCATTGACCAAATGGGTCAACTTTTGACCAAAAATTTAATTTTGGTCAAAATAGTCAATTTTTGACCTAATGGCCACCCCATTAACCCAATAAGTCAAATTTTTACCAAAAAATCAACTTTAGTCAAAATGGTCAATTTCTGACCCAATGCCCACCTCATTGACCCAACGGGTCAACTTTTGACCAAAAATTTAATTTTGGTCAAAATAGTACTATTTTTGACCTAATGACTAATTATTGACCAAATAAGTTAATCTCGGACCAAAATTCGACTTTCGTCGAAATGATCAATGACCAACCCATCGACCCAATAGGTCGACTTGTGACCAAAAGTCAAGTTAGATCAAAATGGTCAATTTTCGACCCAATGACCAACCAATCGACCCAATCGATGAACTTGCGACAAAAAGTCAACTTTGGTCAAAATGGACAATCCTTAACCCAATGACCAATCCATTAACCCAATATGGCAACCTTTCACCGAAAAGAAAATTTTAGCCAAAATAGTCAATTTCTTACCTAATGACCACCCATTGGCCAAATAGTTCAACTTGGGTTTAAAATGTTAATTTCTTACTAAACGACCAACCCATTTACTCAATATGTCAACTTTTGACCAAAAAGTCAACTTTAGTCAAAATGATCAATCCTTTGCCCAATGACCAACCCTTTGACCCAATAGGTCATCTTTTGACCAAAAAGTTAATATTTGTGAAAATAGTCAATTTTTTATCGAATGACCTATTACTCACTCAATAAGTCAATCTTTGACCAAAAAGTCAAATTTGGACAAAATGGTCAAAGCTTGAACCAACAACCAACCCATTGACCCAATAAGTCAACTTTAGACCAAAATGTTAACTTTGGTCAAAATGGTCAGATTCTGACCCAATGACCACCCCATTGAGCCAATGGGTCAACTTTTGACCGAAAATTTAATTTTGGTCAAAGTAGTCAGTTTTTTACCTATTGTCCAGTTTTTGACCCATTCAGTCAATCTAAGACCAAAAAGTTAACATTGGTCAAAATGGCCAATCCTTGATCCAATGACCAATCCCTTGACCGAATTGGTCAACTTGTGACCAAAAAGTCAACTTTGGTCAAAATGGTCAATCCTTGACCCAATAGGTCAACTTTTGACCAAAAATTCAATTTTGGTCAAGATAATCAATTTTTGACCTAATGACCACCCCATTAACCTAACAAGTCTACTTTTGGTCAAAAGGTTAACTTTGGTCAAAAAGGTCGATCCCTAACCCAATGACTAACCCATTTACCCAATAGGTCCACTTTGACTAAAGAGTCAATTTTGTTAAAAATAATCAATTTTTGACCTAAGGAACAATTATTGACCCAATAAGTCAATCTCAAACAAAAAAGTCAACTTTGGTCAAAATGGTTAATCCTTAACCCAATGACCAACCCGTTTGACCCAATAGGTCAACCTTTGAGCAAAAAGTCAAAATTGGTCAAAATGGTCAATCCATGGCTTAATGATCAATCCATCGACCCAATAGGTTAATCTTTGACGAAAAAGTCAATTTTGGTAAAAATAGTCAATTCTTGACTCAATGACCCCATCGACCTAATATGTCAACTTTTGACTAAAAAGTCAACTTTGGTCAACATGGTAAATTTCTGACCTAATGACCAATTATTGACCGAATCAGTTAATCTCAACCAAAAAGTCAACTTTGGTCAAAATGGTCAATCCTTGACCCAATGACCAATCCATTGTTCCAACAGTCAACTTTCGACCAAAAAGTCGACTTTGGTCAAAATACACAATCCTTAACCCAATGACCAACCTATTCACCCAATAAGTAAACCTTCGACCAAAAGGTCAACTTTGGTCGAAATGGTCAAGAATCGACCAATCGACCACCCATTGACCTAATAGGTAAACTTTTGTCTAAAAACAAATTTTTGTTAAAATAGTCAATTTTAGACCTAAAGACCAAATTGAACCAATAAGTCAATCTCTTAACAAAAAGTCAACATTGGTCAAAATGGTCATTACTCGACCTAATGATCACCCCATTGACCCAATAGGTCAACGTTTGACCAAAAAGTCATGTTTAGTTTAAATGGTCAATTTCTGACCCAATGACTAACCCATTGACCCAATAGGTCAACTTTTGACCAAAAAATCAACTTCGGTCTAAATGTTTAATTTCTGAACTAATGACCAACCCATTAACCCAGTAGGTCAACTTTTGACTAAAAAGTCAACTTCGGTCAAAATGGTAAATCCTTGACCAAATGACCAACCCATTGACCCTATATGCCAACATTTCACCAAGGAGTCAATTTTGGTCAAAATATACTATTTTCGACCTAATGACCACCTCGTTGATAAAATATGTCAACTTTGGTTAAAATGGTCAATTTTTGAGCCAACGACCAACATATTGACCTAATAGGTTAACTTTTGACCAAAAAGTAAACTTTGGTCAAATTGATCAATCTTTGACCCAATGACCAACCCGTTGACCCAATAGGTAAACTTTTGACCAAAAAGACAATTTCGGTGAAAATAGTCAATTTTTGATCTAATGACTTATTATTGACCCAATAAGTCAATCTCTGACAAAAAAATCAACTTGGTCAAAATGGTCAAGCCTAGACCCAATGACTAACCCATTAACCCAATTGGTCAACTTTTGACCAAAAAGTCAATTTTGGCAAAAATAATTAATTTTTGACCTAATGACCAATTATTGACCCAACAAGTCAATCTCTTACCGAAAAGTCAACTTTGGTCAAAATGGTCAATCCTTGACCCAATGACCAACCCATTAACCCAATAAGACAACTTTTGATTAAAAAGTAAAATTTTGTCAAAATGATCAATCCTTGACCCAATGACCAACCCATTGATCAAATAAGTAAACTTTTGACTAAAAAGTTAATTTCGGTCAAAAAAGTTAATTTTTGACCTAATGGCCACCACATTGACCCAATATGTCAACTTTTGACCAAAAAGTCAGCTGTGGTCAAAATGGTCAATTTCTAACCCAATGACCACCCCATTGACCAAATGGGTCAACTTTTGACCAAATTTCAATTTTGGTCAAAATAGTTAATTTTTGACTAATTACAAATTTTTGACCCAATAAGTCAATCTCTGACTAAGAAGTAAACTTTGGTCAAAATAGTCAATCCTCGACCCAATGACCAACCCATTGACCCACTAAAACGTCAACTTTGATCAAAATCATCAATTTCAGACCCAATAACCAACCCATTGAACAATAGGTGAACTTTTTACCAAAATGTCAACCTTTGACCAAAAAGTCTACTTCGGTCTAAATGGTCAATTTCTGACCTAATGACCAACCCATTGACCCAATAGATCAACTTTTGACCAAAAAGTCAACTTCGGTTTAAATGGTCAATCCTAGACCAAATGACGAACCAATTGACCCAATTGGCCAAACTTTCACCAAAAAGTCAATTTTGGTCAAAATAGTCAAATTTAGACCTAATGACCATCTTATTGACCAAATAGGTCAACTTTGGTTAAAATTTTAATTTCTAACCCAACAAGCTACCTAATGACCATTTTTTGACCTAATAAGTCAATCTAGACCAACAATCAAATTTTGTTAAAATGGTCAATCCTTGACATAATAACCACCACATTTACCCAATAGATCAACTTTCGACCAAAAGTGAAGTTTGGTAAAGATGGTTAATTTCTGACCCAATGACCAACCCATCAACTCAATAGGACAAGTTTTGATCAAAAAGTTAACTTCGATCTAAATGGTCAATCCTTGACCCAATGACCAAACAATTGACCCAATAGGTTAACTATTGACAAAGAATGTCAACTTCGGTCTAAATAGTCAATCCTTGACCAAATGACCAACCCATTGACCCAATATGCCAACTTTTCACCAAAGAGTCAATTTTTGACCTAATGACCACCTCATTGACCAAAGAGGTTAACATTGGTTAAAATGATCAAATTCTGACCCAACGACCAAACTGTTAACCAAATAGGTCAACTTTTGACTAAAAAGTCAACTTTAGTCAAAATGATCAATCCTTGACCCAATGACCAACCCATTGACCCAATATGTAAACTTTTGAACAAAAAGTCAATTTTAATCAAAATAGTCAATTTTTGATCTAATGACCAATTATTGACCCAATAAGTCAATCTATGACCAAAAAGTCAACTTTGGTTAAAATGGTTAATCCTTGACCCAAACACCAACCGATTGACCTAATATGTCAACTTTTGACCAAAAAGTAATTTTTGGTCAAAATTGTCAAATTTGACCTAGTGGTCAATTATTGTCCCAATAAGTTAATCATGGACCCAAAAGTTAACTTTGGTCAAAATAGTCAATCCTTGTCCTAATGACCACCAACCCATTGACCCAATAGGTCAACTTCTGACCAAAAAGTCAACTTTGCTTCAAATAGTCAATCTTTGACCCAATTACTAACTCATTGGCCCAGTAGGTCAACTTTTTAACAAAAAGTCAACTTTGGTCAAAATGGTCAATCTTTGAACCAATGACCAACACATTGACCCAATATGTCAAATTGTCACCAAAAAGATAATTTTGGTCGGAATAGTAGAATTTTTGAACTAATGGCCATCCCATTAACCCAATAAGTCATCTTTTGACCAAAAAGTCAACTTTGGTCAAAATGGTCAATTTCCGACAGAATAGATCGCTACATTGATCTAATGGGTTAACTTCTGACCGAAAATTCAATTTTTGTCAAAATAGTCAATTTTTGATCTAATAACAAATTATTGAAACAATAAGTCAATCACATACCAAAAAGTTAACTTTGGTCAAAATAGTCAATCCTTGACCCAATGACCAACCCATTGACCCAGCATGTCAACTTTTGAACAAGATGTCAACTTTGGTCAAAATGGCCAATCCTTGACGCAACCAAGAAGTCTATTTTGGTCAATATAGGCATTTCTTGGCCCAATGACCAATTATTGATCCAATAAGTTAATCTTTGACCAAAAAGTCAACTTTTGCCAAAATGGTCAATCATTGACACAAAGACTAACCCATTGATACAATAGGTTAACTTTTAAACAAAAGATCAACTTTGGTTTAAATGGTCAATCTTTGACCTAATGACCAACCCATTGACCCAATATGTTAACTTTTCACTAAAATAGTCATTTTTAACTTAATGGCCACCCCATTAATCCATTTGGTCAACTTTTGACCAAAACATCAACTTTGGTCAAAATGGTCAATTTCTGACCCAATTACCACATCATTGACCTAAAGGGTCAAATTTTAACCAAAAATTCAATGTTGGTCAAAATAGTCAATTTTTTACCAAATAACCACTTATTGACCCAATAAGTCAATCTCCAACAAAAAGTCAAATTTGTCAAAAAAGTTTATTTTTAAACTATTGACCACCCCATTGACTGAATAAGTCAGCTTTTGTCCAAAAGTTAACTTTGGTCAAAATGGTTAATTACTGACTCAATGACCAACACATTAATCCAATAGGTCAACTTTTGACCAAAAGTCAACATTGGTCGAAATAGTTAATTTTGACCCAATGATCAACCCATCGACCGAATAGGATAACTTTTAACTAAAAGTTAATTTTGGTCAAAATATTCAATTCTTGACCTAATGACCTATTATTGACCTAATAAGTCAATCTCTGACCGAAAAGTCAACATTTTTCATATAGGTCAATCCTTGACCTAATGACCGATCCATTGACCCAATAGTTCAACTTCTGACCAAAAAGTCAACTTTGGTCAAAATGATCAATTCTTAACCCAATGACTAAATAGATTAATTTTTTACCAAAAAGTCAATTTGATCAAAATAGTTAATTTTTTACCTAATGACCACCCCAATAAGCCAATAGGTTAACTTTTGATCAAAATGGTCAATGTATGATCCATTAACCTAATAGGTCAACTTTTGACTAAAAAGCCAATTTCGGTCAAAATATATCAATTTTACCTAAAGACCAATTATCGACTAAATATGTCAATCTTTTACTAAAAAGTCAACTTTCGTCAAAATGAGTTCATCCTTGACCCAACGACAAACCGATAGATCGAATAGGTAAACTTTTGACCAAAAAGTTAATTTTAGTCAAAATAATCAATTTTTTACCGATGGCCACCTCATCGATCTAATATGTCAAATTTCGAACAAATGTCAACTTTGGTAAAAATTGTCAATTTCTGACCCAATGACCACCTCATTAACCCAATGGGTCAGCTTTGACAAAAAATTCTAATTTGGTCAAAATAATCAATTTTTGACCTAATGACCAATTTTTGACCCAATAAATCAATCTCTAACCCAATAAGTCAATCTCTGACCAAAAAGTAAACTTTGGTCAAAATGGTCTTTTTTTGAACCAAAGACTAACCCATTAACCCAGAAGGACAACCTTTAACCAAAAAGTCAAATTTGGTCAAAATGGTCAATCTTGACCCAATGACCAACTTATTGACCCAATAAGTAAACTTTTGATTTGACCAAAAAGTCAATTTTGGTCAAAATGGTGAATTTTTGATCTAATGACTACCTCATTGACCAAATAGGTCAACTTTGGTTAAAATGGTCTATTTTTGACTCAACGACCTACCCTTTGACCCAATAAGTCAACTTTTGACTAAAAAGTTAACTTTTGTGAAAATGATCAACCAATGACCCAATGAACAACTCATTTACCCAATAGGTTAACTTTTTGGCAAAAAGTTAATCTTGGTAAGAAAAGTCAATTTTCGACCTAATGACCACCGCATTTACCCAATAAGTTAACTTTTGACCAAAAAGTCAATTTTGGTCAAAATGTTAAATTACTGACCCAATGACCAAACCATTGACCCAATAAGTCAATCTCTGTTCAAAAAGTCAACCTTGGTAAAAATGGTCAATCTTTGACCCAATGACCAATCCATTGACCCAATAGGTCAACTTTTGACAAAAAAGTCAACTATAGTCAAAATGGTCAATCCTTGACCCAATGACCCAATAGGTGAAAAGTCAATTAGATTAAAATTGTCAATTTTTAGCGTAATGATTGCCTTATTAACCTAATAGGTCAACTTTTGACCAAAACGTCAACTTTGGTCAAAATGGATCTTGGACCCAATGACCAATCCATTAACCCAATATGTCAACTTTTGACCAAAAAGTCAACTTTGGTCAAAATGCTCAATCCTTGACCCAATGACCCAATAGGTAAAATCAATTTGGTCAAAATAGTAAATTTTTTACCTAATGAATGCCTCATTAAACTAATAGGTCAACTTTTGACCAAAATGTCAACTTTGGTCAAAATGGTCAATCTTTGACCCAATGACCAACCCGTTGACCTAATAGGTCAGCTTTTGACTAAATAGTCAATAATTAACCTAAAGACAATTTATTGACTGGATAAGTCAATCTCTTTCCAAAAAGTCAACTTTGGTCAAAATGTTCAATCCTTGATCCAATGACCATCACATTGACCCAATAGGTCAACTTTTGACCAAAAAGTCAACTTTGGTTTAAATAGTCAATCCTTGGCCCAATGAACAACCCTTTGACCCAATAGGTCAACTTTTGAACAAAAAGTCAATTTTGGTCAAAATAGACAATTTTTGACCTAATGACCACCCCATTGACTCAATAAGTAAACTTTTGACCAAATTGTCAACTTTGGTCAAAATGGTCAATTACTGAGCCAATAGGTCAACTTTTGTCAAAAAGTTAATTTTGGTAAAAATAGTTAATTTTTAACATAATGACCACCCATTAACCCAATATATTAATTTTTGACGAAAAAGTCAACTTTGGTTAAAATAATCAATTTCTGACACAATGACCCCTCCATTAACCCAATGGGTCAACCTTTGACAAAAAATTCAATTTTGGTCAAAATAATCTTTTTTTTACCTCATGACCAATTATTTAACCAATAAGTCAATCTTTAACCAAAAAATCAACATTGGTCAAAATGGTCAATCCTTGACCCAACGACCAACCATTGACCCAATAGGTCAACTTTTGACAAAAAAGTCAACTTTGGTCAAAATGGTCATTCCTTGACCCAATGACCAACCCATTGACTCAATAAATTAACTTTTGACTAAAAATTTAATTTTGGTAAAAATAGTCAATTTTTGACCTAACGACCAACCCATTGACCAAAAAGGTCAACATTTGATCTGAAGGTCAACTTTAACTAAAATGGTCATTTTTTTACCCAATGACCAACCCATTGACCTAATATTTCAATTTTTAACCAAAAAGTCAACTTTGGTCAAAATGGTCAATCCTTAACCCAATGACCAACCCATTGACCCAACAGGTCAACTTTTGAACAAAAAGTCAATTTTGGTCAAAATGGACAATTAATTTTTGACCTAATGTCCAATTATTAAACCTATAAGTCAATCTCTAACCAAAAAGTTAACTTTGGTCAAAATGGACGATTTTTGACCCAATGACCAACCCATTGACCCAATAGGTCAACTTTTGACCAAAAATTCAACTTTGGTCAAATGGTCAATTCTTAACCCGATGAAAAACACATTTACCTAATAGGTCAAGTTTTGACAAAAAGTCAAATTTGTTCCAAAAAGTCAAATTTTGACCTAACGTACCACGTCATCGATCCTATAGCTCAACTTTCGACGAAAAATCAACTTTTGTCAAAATGGTCAATTACTGACCCAATAACCAACCTATTGATCTAATAGGACAATCTCTGACCAAATTGACAATATTTTACTTAATGGACAATTAATGACCCAATAAGCAAACTTTGGTTAAAATGGTCAATCCTTGACCCAATGAACAACCCATGGACCCAATCGGTCAACTTTTGACCAAAAAGTCAAATTTGATCAAAATGGTCAATCCTTGACCCAATGACCAACTCACTAACCCAATAGGTCAACTTTTGACCAAAAAGTCAATTTTGTTCAATAAAGTCAAATTTTAACCAAATGACCCATTATTGACCAAATAAGTCAATCTCTGACCAAAAAGTCAACTTTGGTCAATATGGTGAATCCTTGACCCAATGACCAATGCATTGACCCAATAGGTCAACTTTTAACCAAAAAATCAATTTTTGTCAAAATAGTCAATTTTTCACATAATGACAACCCCATTGACGCAATAGGTCAACTTTTTTTTTAAAATGGTCAATGACCAACCCATTGATCATATGGCCAAGATTTGACCAAAAAGTCAATTTTGGTCAAAATTGTGAATTTTTGACCTAATGACTACCTCATTGACCAAATAGGTCAACTTTGATTAAAATGGTCAATTTTTGACTCAACGACCTACCCATTGACCCAATAAGTCAACTTTTCGACCAAAAAGTTAACTTTTGTGAAAATGATCAACTAATGACCTAATGGACAACTCATTTACCCAATGAGTCAATTTTTTAGCAAAAAGTAAATTTTGATAAAAAAAGTTAATTTTTGAAATAATGACCACCGCATTTACCCAATAAGTCAACTTTTGACCAAAAAGTCAATTTTGGTCAAAATGTTAAATTACTTGGCCTAATGACCAACCCATCGACCCAATAAGTCAATCTCTATTAAAAAAGTCAACTTTGGTAAAAATGGTCAATCCTTTACCCAATGACCAATCCATCGATCTAATAGAGTCAACTATCGACAAAAAGCCAACTTTAGTCAAAATGGTCAATCCTCGACCCAATGACCTAATAGTGAAAAGTCAATTAGATTAAAATTGTCAATTTTTAGCGTAATGATCGCTTCATTAACCTAATAGTCAACTTTCGACCAAAATGTCAACTTTGGTCAAAATGGTCAATCTTTGATCCAATGACCAATCCATTAACTCAATATGTCAACTTTTGACCAAAAAGTCAACTTTGGTCAAAATGCTCAATCCTTGACCTAATGACCCAATAGGTAAAAAGTCAATTTAGTAAAAATACTAAATTTTTAACCTAATGACTGCCCCATTAACCTAATAGGTCAACTTTTGACCAAAATGTCAACTTTGGTCACAATGGTCAATCTTTGACCCAATGACCAACCCGTTGACCTAATAGGTCTGCTTTTGACTAAATAGTCAATAATTGACCTAAAGACAATTTATTGACCAAATAAGTCAATCTCTTTCCAAAAAGTCAACTTTGGTCAAAATGTTCAATCCTTCGATCCAATGACCATCACATCGACCCAACAGTCAACTTTTGATCAAAAAGTCAACTTTGGTTTAAATAGTCAATACTTGGCCCAATGAACAACCCTTTCGATCCAATAGGTCAACTTTTGAACAAAAAGTTAATTTTGGTCAAAATAGTCAATTTTTGACCTAATGACCACCCCATTGACTCAATAAGTAAACTTTTGACCAAATTGTCAACTTTGGTCAAAATGGTCAATTACTGAGCCAATAGGTCAACTTTTGTCAAAAAGTTAATTTTGGTAAAAATAGTTAATTTTTAACATAATGACCACCCATTAACCCAATATATTAATTTTTGACGAAAAAGTCAACTTTGGTTAAAATAATCAATTTCTGACACAATGACCCCTCCATTAACCCAATGAGTCAACCTTTGACAAAAAATTCAATTTTGGTCAAAATAATCTTTTTTTTACCTCATGACCAATTATTTAACCAATAAGTCAATCTTTAACCAAAAATCAACATTGGTCAAAATGGTCAATCCTCGACCTAACGACCAACCATCGACTCCAACAGTCAACTTTCGACAAAAAAGTCAACTTTGGTCAAAATGGTCATTCCTCGACCCAATGACCAACCCATCGACTCAATAAATCAACTTTCGACTAAAAATTTAATTTTGGTCAAAATAAGTCAATTTTCGACCTAACGACCAACCCATCGACCCAAAAGGTCAACATTCGATCCGAAGGTCAACTTTAACTAAAATGGTCATTTTTTCGACCCAATGACCAACCCATCGACCTAATATTTCAATTTTTAACCAAAAAGTCAACTTTGGTCAAAATGGTCAATCCTTAACCCAATGACCAACCCATCGACCCAACGAGTCAACTTTTGAACAAAAAGTCAATTTTGGTCAAAATGGACAATTAATTTTTGACCTAATGTCCAATTATTAAACCTATAAGTCAATCTCTAACCAAAAAGTTAACTTTGGTCAAAATGGACGATCATTGACCCAATGACCAACCCATTGGCCCAATAGGTCAACTTTTGACCAAAAATTCAACTTTAGTCAAATGGTCAATTCTTAACCCGATGAAAAACACATTTACCTAATAGGTCAAGTTTTGACAAAAAGTCAAATTTGTTCCAAAAAGTCAAATTTTGACCTAATGACCACGCCATCGATCCTATAGTTCAACTTTCGACGAAAAATCAACTTTTGTCAAAATGGTCAATTATCGACCCAATAACCAACCTATTGATCTAATAGACAATCTCTCGACCAAATCGACAATATTTTACTTAATGGACAATTAATGACCCAATAAGCAAACTTTAGTTAAAATGGTCAATCCTCGACCCAATGAACAACCCATGGATCTAATCGGTCAACTTTTCGACCAAAAAGTCAAATTTGATCAAAATGGTCAATCCTCGACCCAATGACCAACTCACTAACCCAATAGGTCAACTTTCGACCAAAAGTCAATTTTGTTCAATAAAGTCAAATTTTAACCAAATGACCCATTATCGACCAAATAAGTCAATCTCTCGACCAAAAGTCAACTTTGGTCAATATGGTGAATCCTCGACCTAATGACTAATGCATCGACCTAATAGGTCAACTTTTAACCAAAAAATCAATTTTTGTCAAAATAACAATTTTTCACATAATGACAACCCCATCGACGCAACAGTCAACTTTTTTAAAATGGCCAATGACCAACCCATTGATCATATGGCCAAGATTCGACCAAAAAGTCAATTTTGGTCAAAATTGTGAATTTTTGACCTAATGACCACCTCATCGACTAAATAGTCAACTTTGATTAAAATGGTCAATTTTCGACTCAACGACCTACCTATCGACCCAATAAGTCAACTTTTGACCAAAAAGTTAACTTTTGTGAAAATGATCAACTAATGACCTAATGGACAACTCATTTACCCAATAGGTCAATTTTTTAGCAAAAAGTAAATTTTGATAAAAAAAAGTTAATTTTTGAAATAATGACCACCGCATTTACCCAATAAGTCAACTTTTGACCAAAAAGTCAATTTTGGTCAAAATGTTAAATTACTGGCCTAATGACCAACCCATTGACCCAATAAGTCAATCTCTATTAAAAAAAGTCAACTTTGGTAAAAATGGTCAATCCTTTACCCAATGACCAATCCATTGACCCAATAGGTCAACTATTGACAAAAAGCCAACTTTTGTCAAAATGGTCAATCCTTGACCCAATGACCCAATAGGTGAAAAGTCAATTAGATTAAAATTGTCAATTTTTAGCGTAATGATTGCTCTATTAACCTAATAGGTCAACTTTTGACCAAAATGTCAACTTTGGTCAAAATGGTCAATCTTTGATCCAATGACCAATCCATTAACTCAATATGTCAACTTTTGACCAAAAAGTCAACTTTGGTCAAAATGCTCAATCCTTGACCTAATGACCTAATAGTAAAAAGTCAATTTAGTAAAAATACTAAATTTTTAACCTAATGACCGCCCCATTAACCTAATAGGTCAACTTTTGACCAAAATGTCAACTTTGGTCACAATGGTCAATCTTTGACCCAATGACCAACCCGTTGACCTAATAGGTCTGCTTTTGACTAAATAGTCAATAATTGACCTAAAGACAATTTATTGACCAAATAAGTCAATCTCTTTCCAAAAAGTCAACTTTGGTCAAAATGTTCAATCCTTGATCCAATGACCATCACATTGACCCAATAGGTCAACTTTTGATCAAAAAGTCAACTTTGGTTTAAATAGTCAATACTTGGCCCAATGAACAACCCTTTGACCCAATAGGTCAACTTTTGAACAAAAAGTTAATTTTGGTCAAAATAGTCAATTTTTGACCTAATGACCACCCCATTGACTCAATAAGTCAACTTTTGACCAAATTGTCAACTTTGGTCAAAATGGTCAATTACTGACCCATTGACCAACCCAATGATCTAGTAGGTCAACTTTCGACCAATAAGTCAACTTTGCTGAAAATGGTCAATTCTTGACCTAATGACAAACCCATTGACCCAATATGATAACTTTTGACCAAAATTGAAGTCAATTTTGGTCAAAATAGTCAATTTTTGACCTAATGACCAATTATTAATCCAATAACTCAATCTCTGACCAAAAAGTCAACTTTGGTCATAATGGTCAATCCTTAAACTAATGACTATCCCATTGACCCAATAAGTCAACTTTTAACCAAAAAGTCAACTTTGGTCAAAATCATAAATCCTTGAGCCAATGACCAACCCACTTATCCAAAAGATCAACTTTTGACTAAAATGTCTATTTTGGCTAAAAGAAGTCAATTTTTATCCTAATGACAAATTATTAACCCAATAAGTCAACCTATGACCAAAAGTCAACATTTGTTAAAATGGTCAAATCTTGACCGAACGACAAACCCATTGACTCAATATGTCAACTTTGACCAAAAAGTCAATTTTTGTCAAAATAGTCAATTCTAGACATAATGATCATCCCATTGACCGAATAGGTCAACTTAGGTTAAAATGGTCAATTTCTGATGCAATGACAAACCCATTGACCCAATAGGTTAACTTTTGACCAAAAAATCAACTTTGGTAACTTTTTCGGTTAAAAGGGTCAAACTTGACCCAATGACCAACCCATTGACCAATATGGTCAATTTTTGCCAAAAAGTTAATTTTGATAAAATAATCAATCTTCGACCTAATGACCACCCAACGACCTAATAGTCAACTTTTAACCTTTATCAAAATGGTCAATTCTCGACCTAACGACAAACCCATCGACCCAATAGGACAACTTCTGACCAAAATTTCAATCTTGTGCAAATAAAGTCAATTTTTACCAAATAACCAATTATCGACCCAATAAGTCAATAACTCGACCAAAAAGTCAACTTTGGTCAAAACGGCCAATCTCGACCCAATGAACACCCCATCGACCCAATAGTCAACTTTTAAACAAAAAGTCAACTTTGGTCAAAATTGTCAATTACTGACCCAATGACCAACCCATTGAACCAATAGGTCAACTTTTGACCAAAACTCAACTTTGGTCAAAATGTTCAGTTCTTGACCTAATGGTCAACTCATTGACCCAATAGGACAACTTCTGACTAAAGAAGTCAATTTCAGAGAAAAATAGTAAATTTTTGACCTAATGAGAAATTATTGACCCAATAAGTCAATCTCTGACCAAAAAGTCAACTTTGGTCATAGTGGTCAATCCTTGACCCAATCACCAACCCATTGACCTAATATGTCAACTTTTGACCAAAAAGTCAACATTGGTCAAAATGTTAAATCCTTGAACCAATGACCAACCCACTGACCCAATAGATTAACTTTTAACCAAAAAGTCAATTTTGGTCAAAAAAATTCAATTTTTTACTTAATGACCAATTATTAACCCAATAACTCAATCCCTGATCAAAAAGTCAACTTTGGTCATAATGGTCAATCCTTGACCCAATGACTATCCCATCGACCTAATAAGTCAACTTTTAACCTAAAAGTCAACTTGGTCAAAATCATAAATCCTTGAGCCAATGACAAACCCACAGATCCAAAAGATCAACTTTTGACTAAAAAGTCTATTTTTGCAAAAAGAAGTCAATTTTTATCCTAATGACAAATTTTTAACCCAATAAGTCAACCTATGACCAGAAAGTCAACATTTGTCAAAATGGTCAGACCTTGACCGAATGACAAACCCATTGACTCAATAAGTCAACTTTTGACCAAAAAGTCAATTTTTGTCAAAATAGTCAATTCTAGACATAATTATCATCCCATTTACCGAATAGGTCAACTTAGGTTAAAATGGTCAATTTCTGATGCAATGACCAACCCATTGACCCAATAGGTCAACTTTTGACCAAAAATTCAACTTTGGTAACTTTTTTGGTTAAAAGAGTCAAACTTGGACCCAATGACCAACCCATCGACCAATATGGTCAATTTTTGCCAAAAAGTTAATTTTGGATAAAATAGTCAATCTTTGACCTAATGACCACCCAATGACCTAATAGGTCAACTTTTAACCTTTATCAAAATGGTCAATTCTTGTCCCAACGACAAACCCATTGACCCAATAGTACAACTTCTGACAAAAAATTTCAATCTTGTGCAAATAAAGTCAATTTTTTACCAAATAACCAATTATTGACCCAATAAGTCAATAACTGACCAAAAAGTCAACTTTATCAAAACGGTCAATCCTCGACCCAATGAACACCCCATTGACCCAATAGGTCAACTTTTAAACAAAAAGTCAACTTTGGTCAAAATTGTCAATTACTGACCCAATGACCAACCCATTGAATTAATAGGTCAACTTTTGACAAAAAACTCAACTTTGGTCAAAATGTTCAGTTCTTGACCTAATGGCCAACTCATCGACTCCAATAGGACAACTTCCGATCGAAGAAGTCAATTTCAGCAGAAAAATAGTAAATTTTCGACCTAATGAGCAATTATCGACCCAATAAGTCAATCTCTCGACCAAAAAGTCAACTTTGTCATAAATGGTCAATCCTCGACCCAATCACCAACCCATCGACCAAATAGTCAACTTTCGACCAAAAGTCAACATTGGTCAAAATGTTAAATCCTCGAACCAATGACCAACCCAATCGACCCAATAGATTAACTTTTGACCAAAAAGTCAATTTTGGTCAAAAAATTCAATTTTTTACCTAATGACCAATTATCGATCTAATAAGTCAATATCCGACTAAACAATGACTTTGGTCCAATTGATCAATCCTCGACCCAATGACCAACTCATCGAATCCAATACGTTAATATTCGACCAAAAAGTCAATTTTGGTCAAAATAATCAATTCTCGACATAGTTACCACCCCATCGGCCCAATAGGTCAACTTTTGTCAAAATGTGCAATCATCGACCCAATGGCCAATCCATCGATCTAACAGTCAACTTCGACCAAAAATTTAACTGTGGTGACTTTTTGGTCAAAATATCAATCCTTGACCCAATGAACAACACATTGACCCAATAAGACTACATTTGACCAACTAGTCAGTTTTGGTCAAAATAGTCAATTTTAACCTACTAACCACGCCATCGAATCTAATTGTTTAAGTTTCGACGAAAAAGTCAACTTTGGTCAAAATGCTCAATTATCGACCCAATGACTCAACTCCATCGACCCACTAGGTCAATCTCTCGCCAAAAAGTCAACTTTGGTCAAATGGCCAATCCTAAAGGCAAGAACTACTCATTGACCCAATAGGTCATCTTTTGACCAAAGAGTCAACTTTGGTCAAAATTGTCAATCCTTGACCCAATGAACAACTCATTGACCAAATAGGTCAACTTTGACCAAAAAGTCAATTTTGGTCAAAATACTAAAATTTTGACTCAAAGACCAATTTTCGACCAAACAAGTGAATCTTCGACCAAAAAGTCAACTTTGGTTAAAATGGTCAATCCTCGAACCAATGACTAACCCATCGACCCAACAGGTTAACTTTTGACCAAAAAGTTAATTTTGGTCAAAATAGCCAATTTTTAACCTAATTTCCACCCCATTGACCAAATAGATCAACTTTGGGCCAAAATATCAACTTTTGTTAAAATGGTCAATCCTTGACCCAATGACCAACCCATTGACCCAATAGGTCAACTTTTGACTGAAAAGTCAATTTTGGTCAAAATAGTAAATTTTGACATAATAACCACCCCATTCACCCAATATGTCAACTTTGTTTAAAATAGTCAATTTCTTACCCAATGACCAACCCATCGACACAACAGTCAACTTTCGACCTATAAGTCAACTATGGTGACTTTTCGTCAAAATGTTCCATCCTTAACGAATGAACTAGCCATTCACCCAATACGCCATTTTCCGACAAAATGACCTCCCCATTCCCCAAATGGTCAATTTTGGTTAGAATAGTCAATTTTTTACATTGTTACCACCCCATTGACCCAAAAGATCAACTTTGGTTAAAATGCTCAATTTTTCACCCAATGACCAACCCATTGACCCAATATGTCAACTTTTAACCAAAACAATTAAATTTGGCCAAAATGGTCAGTTTCTGACCTGATGACCACCTCATTGACCCAATAGATAAACTTTTGACAAAAAAATCAATTTTTGCTAAAAAAGTCAATTTTTGACGAAATGACCAATTATTGAGCCAATAAGTCAATCTCTGACAAAAAATTAACTTTGGTCAAAATGGTCAATCCTTGACCCAATGATCAAGCCATTAACCTAATAGGTTAATTTTTGACCAAAATGTCATCTTTGGCCAAAATGGACAATCCTTGACCCAATGACAAACTCATCGACCCAATAGGTTAACTTCGACCAATTGTCGATCAAATAAGTCAATCTCAAACCAAAAAGTCAACTTCGGCCAAAATGGTTAAACCATGACCCAATGACCAACCAATCGACCCAAAGAGTCAACTTTCGACCAAAACGTCAACTTTGCTAAAAAGTCAACCTCGACCTAATGACCAATCCATCGGCCTAATAAGTCAACTTTCGAACAAAAATTCAATTTTGATCAAAATAATTAATTTATGACCTAATGACCACCCGATTTACTCCAATAAGTCAACTTCGACCAAAAGTCAAGTTTGGTCAAAATCTTCAATTTCTGACACAATGACCACATCATTGACCCAATAGGACAACTTTTGACCAACAAGTTAAATTTGGTCAAAATGGTCAACCCTTGACCCAATGACCAACCCATTGAGCCAATAGGTCAACATTTGACCAAAAAGTCAATTTCGGTCAAAATAGTTAATTTTTCACCTAACAAATTAACCCAGTAGTTTAAATTTTGACCAAAAAATCAACTTTGGTCAAAATGGTCAATCCTTGACCCAAAGACCATCCCATTGACCCAATAGGTTAACTTTGACAAAAATTCACTTTTGGTCAAAATAGTCAATTTTTCACGTAATAACCAATTTTTGACTTAATATGTCAATCCTTGACCAAAAAGTAAACTTTGGTCAAAAAGGTCAATCCTTGACTGAATGACCGACCCATTGACCCAATAGTCAACTTTTGATAAAAAAGTCAACTTTGGTCAAAATGGTTAATCCTTGACCCAATGAACAAACCATTGAGCCAATAAGTCAATTTTTGACCAAAAAGTCAATTTTGGTCAAAAAGTCAATTTTTGACCTAATGACCACCCATTAACCTAATCAGTAAACTTTTGATAAAAATCTCAACTTTGATCAAAATGGTCAATTTCTGACACAATGACCACCCCGTTAACCCAACTGGTGAACTTTTGACCAAAAATTCAATTTTGGTCAAAATAATCAAATTTTTACCTAATGACCAATTAATGACCCTATAAGTCAATCTCTGACCAAAAAATAAAATTTGGTCAAAAAGGCCAATCTTTGACTCAATGACTCAAGACTTTCGACCTAATAGTCAACTTTTGTCCAAAAAGTCAACTTTGGTCAAAATGGTCATTC
This sequence comes from Papilionanthe hookeriana x Papilionanthe teres, assembly GCA_022702705.1. Taxonomy (NCBI): domain Eukaryota; kingdom Viridiplantae; phylum Streptophyta; class Magnoliopsida; order Asparagales; family Orchidaceae; genus Papilionanthe; species Papilionanthe hookeriana x Papilionanthe teres. The sequence continues at coordinate 41,881,713 of CM040430.1, read as the reverse complement.
CTTTGGCCCAATGACCAACCCATTGGCCCAATAAATCAACTTTTGAACAAAAAGTCAATTTTGAAAAAATAGTCAATTTTTTACCTAACGACCAACCCATTGACCCAACAGGTCAACTTTTTTGACTCAAAAGTCAACTTTAATTAAATGGATAATTTTTTACCTAATAACTAATCCATTAACCCAATATTTCAGCTTTTAATCAAAAAGTCAACTTTGGTCAAAAAGGTCAATCCTTGACCCAACAACCAACACATTGACACAATAGGTCAACTTTTGAACATAAAGTCAATTTTGGTCAACATTATTAATTTTTGACCTAATGTCTAATTTTTAAACCTATAAGTCAATCTCTAACAAAAAAACTAACTTTCGTCAAAATGGTCAATCAATGACTCAATGACTAACCCATTGACCCAATAGGTCAACTTTTGACCAAAAAGTCAACTTTAGTCAAAATAGTCAATCCTTGACCCAATGAAAAACCCATTGACACAATAGGTCAAGGTTTGGCCAAAAAGTTAATTTTGGTCCAGATAGTCAATTTTTGACCTAATAACCTCTCCATTGACCCAATAGTTCAAATTTTGACCAAAAAGTCAACTTTGGTTAAAATGGTCAATTACTGACGCAATAACCATCCCATTGACCTAGTAGGTCAATCTCTGACCAAATAGTCAATGTTTGACATATTGGTCAATTATTGACCTAATAAATTAACGTTAGTCAATCCTTGAGCCAATGACCAACCCGTTGATCCTATAGGTCAACAATTGACCAAATAGTTAATTTTCGTCAAAATGGTCAATTTTTGACCTAATGACCACCTCATTGACCCAATAGGTCAACTTTGGTTAAAATGGCCAGTTTCTGACCCAACGACCTACCCATTGACCCAATAGGTCAACTTTTGACCAAAAAGTAAACTTTGGTCAAAATGATCAACCCATGACCCAATGACCAACCCATTTACCCAATAGGTTAAATTTTTACAAAAAAGTCAATTTTGGTAAAAAAAAAGTCAATTTTTGATTTAATAACCACCCCATTTACCCAATGGTCAACTTTTTACCAAAAAATCAATTTTGGTCAAAATGATCCATTACTGACCCAAAGACAACCCCATTGACCCAATAATTCTATCTCTAACCAAAAACTCAACTTTGGTAAAAAAAGGTCAATCCTCGACCTAATGACCAATCCATCGACAAAATAAGTCAACTTTCGACCAAAAAGTCAACTTCTGCAAAAATGATCAATCCTCGACCTAATGACCCAATAGGTTAACCTTCGAACCAAGTGTTAATTTTGGTCAAAATAACCAACTTTCGACTTAATGACCACCCCATTAACCTAATAGTCAACTTTCGACTAAAAGTCAACTTTGGTCTAAACGATCAATCATCGACCCAATGACCAACCCATTAACCTAATAGGCCAACTTTTGAATAAATAGTCAATTTTTGACCTAAAGACCAATTATTGACCCAATAAGTCAATCTCTTTCCTAAACATCAATTTTGGTCAAAATGTTCAATTCTTGACCCAACGACCACCCATTGACCCAACAGGTCAACTTTTCACCAAAAATTTAACTTTGGTGTAAATGGTCAATCCTTGACCCAATGAATGCACCCATTTAACCAATAGGTAAACTTTTGACCAAAAAGTGAATTTTGTCAAAAGAGTCAATTTTTAACCTAATGACCACCTCATCGACTCAATAAGTCAACTTTCGACAAACTTGTCAACTTTGGTCAAAATGGTCAATTATCGACCCAATGACCAACCCAATGACCTACATGATCAACTTTCGACAAAAAAGTCAACTTTAGTTAAAATGATTAATTCTCGACCCAAACACAAACTCATCGACCCAATAGACAACTTTTGACAAAAAAGTCAATTTTGGTCAAAATAAGTCAATTTCGACCTAAGTGACCTATTATTAACCTAATAACTCAATCTCTGATTAAACCATTGACCCAATAGATCATCTTTTGACCAAAAAGTCAAATTTGGTGAAAATGGTAAATCCTTGACCCAATGACCAACCCACTGACACAAAAGAGCAACTTTTGACCAAAAAGTTTATTTTAGTCAAAAAAGTCAATTTTTGACCTAATGACGATCTATTAACCCAATAAGTCAACCTCTAACCAAAAGTCAACTTTGGTCAAAAATGGCCAAACCTTGACCGAATGACTAACCCATTAACTCAATATGTCAACTTTTGACAAAAAAGTCAATTTTGGTTAATGTAGTCAATTCTAGACATAATGATCACCCTCGACCGAATAGGTCAACTTAGGTTAAAATGGTCAATTTCTGACTCCAATGGCCAACCCATTGACACAATAGGTTAACATTTGACAAAAAATTTAACTTTGGTGATTTTTTGGTAAAAGAGGTCAACTCTGGACCCAATGTACAGCTCATTGACCCAATAGGTCAATTTTTGACAAAAAAGTTAATTTTGGTTAAAATAGTCAATCTTTGACCTAATGAGCACCTAATGACTTAATCAGTCAACTTTTCGACCAAACAAATCAACTTTGCCAAAATGGTCAATTCTCGACCCAATGATAAATCCATCGACTCAATAGACAACTTCGAAAAAAATATTCAATCTTGTTCAAAATAATCAAATTTTTACCAAATAACTAATTATCAATCCAATAAATCAATAACCGACCAAAAAGTTTGGTCAAAATGATCAATCTCGAACCGATGAACACCCCATTCACCTACTAGGTCAACTTTCGACCAAAAAGTCAACTTTGGTTAAAATTGTCAATCATCGACCTAATGACCAACCCATCGACCTAATAAGTCAACTTTTAACCAAAAAGTCAACTTTACCAAAATAATCGATTCTTGATCCAATGACAAACTAATTGACCCAATAAGATAACTTTTGACCAAAAAGTCAATTTTGGAAAAATAGTCAATTTTGGAACTAATAACTAATTATTGACCCAATAAGTCAATCTCAGACCAAAAAGTCAACATTAGTCATAATGGTCAATCATTGAACCAATGACCAACCCTTTGACCCAATAGGTTAACTTTTAAACAAAAAGTCAACTTGGTCAAAATGGTAAATCCTTCCACTGTCCTAATAGATCAACTTTTGACCAAAAAGTTAATTTTTTTCAAGATGGTTAATTTTCGACCTAATGACCAACTATCGACCCAATTCGTCAATCTCATACGGAAATCTCAACTTTGGTCATAATGGTCAACTCTCGACCCAATGACCAATCCATCGACCTAATCGGCTAACTTTCGACCAAAAAGTTAACTTTCGTCGAAATTGTCAATCCTTCGACCCAATGACCAATCCATCAATCTAATAAGTCAACTTTTAACCAAAAAATCAACTTTAGTCAAAATAGTTAATCCTTAACCCAATGACCAACCTTCGACCCAATATGTCAACTTTCGACCCAAAAGTCAATTTTGGTCATTTTAGTCAATATTCGACCTAATGATCACCTCATCGATCTAACAGTCAACATTTTACCAAAAAGTCAAGTTTGATCAAATGGTCAATTTCGACCCACTCGACCAACATATTTACCCAATATGTCAGCTTGTGTCCAAAAAGTCAACTTTGGTTAAAATAGGCAATCCTTGACCGATTGACCAACACATTAAGCCAATAGGTCAACTTTTAAACAAAAAGTCAACTTAGTCATAGTGGTCAATCCTTGACCCAATCACCAACCCATTGACCTAATAGGTCAACTTTTGACCAAAAAGTCAACATTGGTCAAAATGTTAAATCCTCAACCAATGACCAACCCATCGACCCAATCAGATCAACTTTCGACCGAAAAGTCAATTTTGGTCAAACAAATTCAATTTTTAGCTAATGACCAATTATCGACCCAATAAGTCAATATCCGACTAAAAAGTCGACTTGGTCCAATTGATCAATCCTTGACCCAATAGGTTAACTTTTGACCAAAAAGTCAATTTTAGTCAAAATAGTCAATTCTTGACATAGTTACCACCCCATTGGCCCAATAGGTCAACTTTGGTCAAAATGGGCAATCATTGACCCAATGGCCAATCCATTGACCCAATAGGTCAACTTTTGACCAAAAATTTAACGGTGGTGACTTTTTGGTCAAAATGGTCAATCCTTGACCCAATGAACAACACATTGACCCAATAGGACAACATTTGACCAAAAAGTCAGTTTTGGCCAAAATAGTCAATTTTTAACCTACTAACCACGCCATTGACCCAATTGTTTAAGTTTTGACAAAAAAGTCAACTTTGGTCAAAAAGGTCAATTACTGACCCAAAGATCAACCCATTGACCCACTAGGTTAATCTCTTGCCAGAAAGGCAACTTTGGTCAAAATGGCCAATCCTTAAACCAGTAAACTACTCACTGACCCAATAGGTCAACTTTGACCGAAAAGTTGATTTTGGTCAAAATACTAAAATTTTGATCTAAAGACCAATTTTTGACCCAACAAGTGAATCTTTGACCAAAAAGTCAACTTTGGTCAAAATAGTTAATCCTTGAACCAATGACTAACCCATCGAGCCAATAGGTTAACTTTTGACCAAAATGTCAATTTTGGTCAAAATAGTTAATTTTTAAACTAATTTCCACCTCATTGACCAAATAGGTCAACTTTAGACCAAAATGTTAACTTTTGTTAAAATGGTCAATCCTTGACCCAATAGGTCAACTTTTGACTGAAAAGTCAATTTTGGTCAAAATAGTAATTTTTTAACATAATGACCACCCCATCCACCCAATATGTCAACTTTCTTTAAAATAGTCAATTTCTTACCTAATGACCAACCCATTGACACAATAGGTCAACTTTTGACCTATAAGTCAACTATGGTGACTTTTTGGTCAAAATGGTCCATCCTTAATGACTGAACTAGCCATTCACCCAACATGCCATTTTCTGACATAATGATTTCCCCATTCACACAATAGTCAATTTTGGTTAGAATAATCAACATTTGACATTGTTACCACCCCATTGACCCAAAAGATCAACTTTGGTAAAAATGCTCAATTTCTGACCCAATGACCTACCCATTGACCCAATATGTCAACTTTTAACCAAAAAATTAAATTTGGTTAAAATGATCAGTTTCTGACCCAATGACCACCTCATTGACCCAATGGATAAACTTTTGACTAAAAATTCAATTTTGGCCAAAAAAGTCAATTTTTGACCAAATGACCAATTATTGAGCCAATAAGTCAATCTCTGACAAAAAGTCAACTTTGGTCAAAATGGTCAATCCTTAACCCAATGATCAAGCCATTAACATAATAGGTTAATTTTTGACCAAAAAGTCAACTTTGGTCAAAATGGACAATCCTTGACCCAATGACTAACTCATTGACCCAATAGGTTAACTCTTGACCAATTGTTGACCAAATAAGTCAATCTCAAACCTAAAAGTCAAATTTGGCCAAAATGGTCAAATCATGACCCAATGACCAACCCATTGACCTAGTAGGTCAACTATTGACCAAAACGTCAACTTTGCTAAAAAAGTCAACCCTTGACCCAATGACCAACCCATTGGCCCAATAGGTCAACTTTTAAACAAAAATTCAATTTTGGTCAAAATAATTAATTTATGACCTAATGACCATCCCATTTACCCAATAGGTCAACTTTTGACCAAAAGTCAAGTTTGATCAAAATGTTCAATTTCCGACACAATGACCACATCATCGAATCTAATCGACAACTTTTGACCAACAAGTTAAATTTGGTCAAAATGGTGAACCCTTGACCCAATGACCAACACATTGAGCCAATAGGTCAACATTTGACCAAAAAGTCAATTTGGGTCAAAATAGTCAATTTTTGACCTAATGGCTAACAAATTAACCCAGTAGGTTAAATGTTGACCAAAAATTCAACTTTGGTCAAAATGGTCAATCCTTGACCCAAAGACCATCCCATTGACCCAATATGTTAACTTTGACCCAAAATTCACTTTTGGTTAAAATAGTCAATTTTTGACGTAATAACCAATTTTTGACCTAATATGTCAATCTTTGACCAAAAAGTAAACTTTGGTCAAAATGGTCAATCTCGATCGAATGACCAACCAATCGACTCTAATAGTCAAATTTTGATAAAAAGCCAACTTTGGTCAAAATGGTTAATCCTTGACCCAATGAACAAACCATTGAGCCAATAAGTCAATTTTTGACCAAAAAGTCAATTTTGGTCAAAAAGTCAATTTTTGACATAATGACCACCCATTATCCTAATTAGTAAACTTTTGACAAAAATCTCAACTTTGGTCAAAATGGTCAATTTTTGACACAATGATCACCCTATTAACCCAACAGGTCAACTTTTGACTAAAAATTTAATTTTGGTCAAAATAATCAATTTTTGACCTAATGACCAATAATTGACCCAATAAGTCAATCTCTGACCAAAAAATAAAATTTGGTCAAAAAGGCCAATCATTGACTCAATGACCAGCCCTTTGACCCAATAGGTCAACCTTTGTCCAAAAAGTCAACTTTGGTCAAAACGGTCAATCCTTGGCCCAATGACCAAGCCATTGACCCAATAAGTCAACTTTTGACCGAAAAAGTCAATTTTGGTCAAAATAATTAGTTTTTGACATAATGACCACCCCATCCACCCAATAAGTTAACTTTGGTTAAAATGGTCAATTTCTGACCCAATGACCAACCCATCGACCCAATAAGTTAACTTTTGACCACTAAGTCAACTGTGGTGACTTTTTAGTCAAAATGGTCAATCCTTGATCGAATGACCAACCCATTGACCCAATTGGTAAACGTTTAATCAAAAGTCAACTTTAGTTAAAATGGCTAATCCTTGACCCAATGAACAACCCATTGACTCAAATGGTCAACTTTTTAATAGATAGTCAATTTTGGTAAAAAAGATAATTTTTTACTTAATGACCACCCCGTTGAACCAATATGTCAACTTTTGACCAAAAATTCGACATTGGCCAAAATGCTCGACATCGACCCAATGACCATCCCATTGACTCAAGAGGTCAACTTTTGACCAAAAAATCAACTTTGGTCAAAAAGGTCAATTCCTGATCCAATGACCAACTCATTGACCCAATAGGACAACTTTTATCCAAAAAAGTCAACTTTGGTCAAAATACCCAAATTTCTAACCTAATGACTAATTATTTACCCAATAAGTCAATCTCCGATCAAAAAGTCAACTTTGGTTATAGTGGTCAATCCTTGACCCAATCAATAACCCATTGACCTAATAAGTCAACCTTTGACCACAAAGTCAACTTTGGTTAAAATGGTAAATCCTTGAACCATGACCAACCCACTGACCCAATAGATCAACTTTTAACCAAAGAGTCAATTTTGTTCAATAAAAGTTAATTTTTGACCTAATGACCAATTATTGACCCAATAAGTAAATCTCTGACCAAAAAGTCAACTATGGTCCAAAGGGTCAATTCTTGACCCAATGACCAACCCATTAACCCAATAGGTTAACTTTTGACTAAAAAGTCAATTTTGGTCAGAATAGTCAATTTTTTACATTGTTACCACCCCAATTGACGCAAAAGGTCAACTTTGGTTAAAATGGTCAATTTTTGACCCAATGACCAACCCAATGACACAAAATGTCAACTTTTGACCAAAAAATCAAAATTGGTCAAAATGGTCAGTTTCTGACCCAATGACCTCCTCATTGACATTGATCAAAATAGTCAATCTTTGACCAAATGCCAATTATTGAGCCAATAAGTCAATCTTTGACCAAAAAGTCAACTTTGGTCAAAATGGTTGATCCTTCTCTCAACGACCATGCCATTGATCCAATAGGTCAACTTTTGACTAAAAAGTCAACTTTGGTCGAAATAGTCAATCCTTGACCCAATGACCAACTCATTGACCCAATAGGCTAACTCTTGACCAATTGTTGACCAAATAAGTCAATCTCAGACCAAAAGGTCAACTTTGGTCAACATGGTCACAACATGACCCAATGACCAACCCATTGACCCAGTAGGTCAACTTTTGACCAAAAAGTCAACTTTGATCAAAATAGTCAACCCTTGACCCAATGACCAACCCATTGGCCCAATAGGTTAACTTTTAAACAAAAATTCAATTTTGGTAAATAGTCAATTTTTGACATAATGACCACCCCATTGACCCAATAGGTCAACTTTTGACCAAAGTCAACTTTGGTCAAAATGTTCAATTTGTGACACAATGACCACACCATTAACCCAATAGGTCAACTTTTGCGCAAAAAGTCAAATTTGGTCAAAATGGTCAATCCTTGACCAAATGACCAACCCATTCATACATTAGGTCATCTTTTGACCAAAAAGTCAATTTTGGTCAAAATAGTCAAATTTGACCTAATGGCCAACAAATTGACCCAGTAAGTCAAATTTTGACCATAAAATCAACTTTGCTCAAAATGGTCAATCCTTGACCCAATGACCATCCCATTGACTCGATAGGTCAACTTTTGACCAAATATTCAATTTTGGTGAAATTAGTCAATTTTTGACATAATGAGTAAGTAAATCTCTGACCAAAAGTTAACTTTGGTTAAAATGGTCAATCCTTGACCCAATGACCCAATAGGTCATCTTTTGATAAAAAAAGTTAACTTTGGTCAAAATGGTTAATCCTTGACCCAATGAACAACCCATGGAGCCAATAGGTCAATTTTTGACCAAAAAAATTAATTTTGGTCAAAATAGTTAATATTTGACCTAATGACATCCCCATTAAACAATAGGTAAATTTTTAACCAAAAAGTCAACTTTGGTAAAATGGTCAATTTTTGACACAATGACCACCCCATTAACCCAACTCGTCAACTTTTGACAAAAAATTCAATTTTGGTCAAAATAATCAATTTTTGACCCAATGACCAATTATTGACCCAATGAGTCAATCTGTGAACAAAAAATCAAATTTGGTCAAAATGGTCAATCTTTGACTCAAAGACCAACCCTTTGACCCAATAGGTCATATTTTGTACAAAAAGTCAACTATAGTCAAAATGGTCATTCCTTGACCCAATGGCGTTACCATTGACCGAATAAATCAACTTTTGAACAAAAAGTTAATTTTGGTCAAAATAGTTAATTTTTAACCTAATGACCTACCCATTGACCCAAAAGTCAACTTTGGTTTAAATAGTCAATTATTTACCCAATGACCAACCTAATTACCCAATATTTCTGTTTTTAACCAAAAAGTCAACTTTTGTCAAAATGGTCAATCCTTGACCCAACGACCAACCTATTGTTCCAATAGGTCAACTATTGAACAAAAAGTTAACTTTGGTCAAATTAGTCAATTTTTAACCCAATGTCTAATTAATAAACCTATCAGTCAATCTCTAACCAAAAAGTCAACTATGGTCAAAATGGTCAATCATTGACTCAATGACTAACCCATTGACTCAATAGGTCAACTTTTGACCAAAAAGTCAACTTTGGTCAAAATAGTCAATCCTTGACCCAATGAAAAACCCATTAACACATGAGGTCAGGTTTGGACCAAAAAGTCAATTTTGGTCCAGATAGTCAATTTTTGACCTAATAACCACCCCATTGACCCAATAGTTCAACTTTTCACTAAATTGTCAACTTTGGTTAAAATGGTCAATTACTAACCCAATAACCAACCCATTGACCTAGTAGGTCAATCTCTGACCAAATAGTCAATTTTTAACCTATTATCCAATTATTGACAAAAAAAGTTAACTTTGGTCAAATTGCTCAATCCTTGAGCCAATGACCAACCAATTGACCCATTAGGTTAACTTTTGACAAAAAAGTCAAATTTGGTCAAAATGATCAATCCTTGACCCAATGACCAACCCATTAACCCAATAGGTTAACTTTTGACCAAAAAGTCAATTTTGGTCAAGAAAGTCAATTTTTTGACCAAATGACCAATTATTGTCCCAAAAAGTCAATCCCTGACCAAAAAGTCAATCCCTGACCAAAAAGTCAAATTTAGTAAAAATGGTCAATCCTTGACCCATGGACCAACCCGTTGACCCAATAGGTCAACTTTTGACCAAAAAGTCAATTTTTGTCAAAAAAGTCAAATTTGGTCAAAATAGTCAATTTTTGAGATAATGACCACCCCATTGACCCAATAAGTCAAATTTTATTAAAATGAACAATTTCTTACCCAAAGACCAACCCATTGAACCTATAGGTCAACATTTGACCAAAAACTCAATTTTGGTCAAATTGGTTAAATTTTGACCTAATGACCACCTCATTGACCCAATAGGTCAACTTTGGTTAAAATTGTCAGTTTCTTACCCAATGACCTACCCATTGACCCAATAGGTCAACTTTTGACCAAAAAGTTAACTTTGGTCAAACTGATCAACCCATGACCCAATGACCAACCCATTTACCCAATAGGTTAAGTTTTTACAAAAAAAGTTAATTTTGGTAAAAAAAGTCAATTTTTGATCTAATGACCACCCAATTTACCAAATCGATCAACTTTTCACCAAAAAGTAAATTTTGGTCAAAATCGTCCATTACTGACCTAATGACCAACCCATTGACCCAATAAGTCAATCTCTAACCAAAAAGTTAACTTTGGTAAAAAATGTCAATCCTTGATCCAATGACCAATCCATTGACCCAATAGGTCAACTTTTGACCAAAAAATCAACTTTGGTCAAAATGGTCAATCCTTGACCTAATGACTCAATAGGTCAACCTTTGAACCAAAAATTAATTTTGGTCAAAATAATCAATTTTTGACCTGATGACCACCCCGTTACCTACAAGGTCAACTTTTAACTAAAAGTTAACTTTGGTCAAAACGGTCTATCATTAACCCAATGACCAACCTATTGACCTAATAGGCCAGGTTTTGAAAAAATTGTCAATTTTTGACCTAAAGCCCAATTATTCACCCAATAAGTCAATCTCTTTCCTAAACATCAACTTTAATCAAAATGTTCAATCCTTAACCCATTGACCACCCATTGACCCAACAGGTCAACTTTTGACCAAAAATTTAACTTTGGTCTAAATGGTCAATCCTTGACCCAATGAACAACCCATTTACCCAATAGGTCAACTTTTGACCAAAAAGTCAATATTGGTCAAAAGAGTCAATTTTTTACCTAATGACCACCCCATTGACTCAGTAGGTCAAATTTTGACAAACTTGTCAACTTTGGTCAAAATGGTCAATTATTGAGCCAATGACCTAATAGATCAACTTTTGACCAAAAAATCAACTTTGGTTTAAATGATCAATTCCTGACCCAATGACAAACTCATTGACCAAATAAGACTACTTTTGACCAAAAAAGTCAATTTTGGTCAAAATACTCAATTTTTGACCAAATGACCAATTATCAACCCAAAAACTCAATCTCTGATCAAACCATTGATCTAAAGATCAACTTTTGACCAAAAACTCAACTTTGGTGAAAATGGTAAATCCTTGACCCAATGACTAACCCACTGACACAAAAGATCAACTTTTGACCAAAAAGTCTATTTTGGTAAAAAAGTCAAATTTTGACTAATGATAAATTATTAACCCAATAAGTCAACCTCTAACAAAAAAATTAACTTTGGTCAAAATGGGCAAACCTTGACCGAATGTCCAACCATTGACTCAATATGTGAACTTTTGACCAAAAAGTAAATTTTGGTCAATGTAGTCAATTCTAGACATAATGATCTCCCCATTGACCGAATAGGTCAACTTAGGTTAAAATGGTCAATTTCTGACCCAATGACCAACCCATTGACCCAATAGGTCAACTTTTGACCAAAAATTCAACTTTAGTAACTTTTGGTCAAAAGGTCAATTCTGGACCCAATGACCAGCTCATTGACCTAATAGGTCAATCTTTTACAAAAAAAACTTAATTTTGGTTAAAATAGTCAATCTTTGACCTAATGACCGCCCATTGACTTAATAGATTAACTTTTGACCAAACAGTCAACTTTTGTCAAAATGGTCAATTCTTGACCCAATGACAAACACATTGACCCAATAGGATAACTTCTGACCAAAATATTCAATCTTTGTCAAAATAATTAATTTTTTACCAAATGACTAATTATTTACCCAATAAGTCAATAACTGACCAAAAACTCAACTTGGTCAAAATGGTTAATCCTTGACCCAATGAACACCCCATTAACCCTATAGGTTAACTTTTGACCAAAAAGTCAACTTTGGTCAAAATGGTCAATTCTTGACCCAATGACCAACACATTGACCGAATATGACAACTTTTAACTAAAAAGTCAAATTTGGTCACAATGGTTAATCATTGACCTAATCACCAACCCATTAATCCAATAGGAAAACTTTTGCCCAAAAAGTCAATTTTTGTTAAAATAGTCAAATTTTGATCTAATGACCACCCGTTGACCCAATAAGTCAAAAATCGACCAAAAGGTTAACTTTGGTCAAAATGGTTAATTTCGACCTAATGACCCCCATTGACCCAATGGATCAACTTTTGTCCAGAAATTCAATTTTGGTCGAAACAATTAATTTTTGACCTAATGATTAATATTTAACCCAATAACTCAATCTCTGACCAGAAAGTAAACTTTGGCCAAAATGGTCAATCCTTGACTCATTGACAATCTCATTGACCCAATAGGTCAACTTTTAACCAAAAAGTTAACTTTGGTCAAAATGGTCAATCCTTGACCTAATGACCATCCCATTAACCCAAAAGGTCAACTTTTGAACAAAAATTTATGTTTGGTTGAAATGATCAATTTCTGACCCAATGATCAACCCTGTAACCCAATAGGTCAACTTTTGACTAAAAAGTCAACTTCGGTATAAATGGTCAATTTCTGACCCAATAACCAACCCATTGACCCAATCAGCCAACTTTTCTCCAAAAAGACAATTTTTGTCAAAATAGTCAATTTTTGACCTAATGACCACCGCATTGAGCAAATATGTCAGCTTTGCTGAAAAAGGTCAATTTCGGACACAACGACAAACCTATTGACCCAATAGGTCAACTTTTGACCAAAAAGTCAATTTTCGTCAAAAATATTCAATTTTTGACCTAATGACCAATAATTGACCCAATAAGTCAATATTTGACCAAAAAGTCAACTTCGGTCAAAATGGTCAATCCTTGACCCAATGACCAAACCCTTGACCCAATAGGTCATCTTCTAACCAAAAACTAAACTTTAGTCAAAATGGTCAATCTTTGACCTAATGAAAAACCCATTGACCTAATAGGTCAACTGTTGACCAAAAAGTTAACTTTGGTCAAAATAGTCAATTTTTGACTTAACGGCCAATTATTGACCCAATAAGTAAACCTCTTACCAAAAAGTCAACTTAGGTCAAAATGGTCAATCCTTGAACCAATGACCAACCCATTGACTCAATAGGTCAACTTTTGACCAAAAAGTTAAATTTGGTCGAAATGGTCAATTTCTGACCCAATGACCACCCCATTGACCCAACCGGTCAACTTTTGACCAAAAATTTAATTTTGGTCAAAGTAGTCAATTTTTGACCTAATGACCAATAATTAACCCAAAAAGTTAATCTCTGACCCAAAAGTTAACTTTGGCCAAAATGGTCAGTCCTTCACTCAATCACTAACCCATTGACCCAATAGGTCAACTATTGACTAAAAAAAAATTAACAATTATCTAATTAGTCAATACTTGACCCAATGACCAACCCATTGATCCAAAAGGTCTAGTTTTGACCAAAAAGTTAATTTTGATCAAAATAGTCAATTTTTGATTAATGACCAATTATTGACTCAATTAGTCAATCTCTGACAAAAAAGTCAACTTTGGTCAAAATGGTCAATCCTTAACCAATGAACAATCCATTGACCCTATAGGTCAACTTTTGACCGAAAAGTCAACTTTGGTCAAAATGGTCAATCCTTGACCCAATGACCGATAAGTCAACTTTTAACCAAATGACCACCCCATTAACCCATTAAGTTAACTATTGATCAAAAGGTCAACTTTGGTTAAAATGGTCGATCATTGACCCAATGACCAACCCATTGTCCTAATAGGTACACTTTTAACTAAAAAGTCAATTTTGGTTAAAATAGTCAATTTTTGACTTAAAGACCAATTATTGACCCAATAAGTCAATCTCCAACCAAAAAGTCAACTTTGGTCAAAATGGTCAACCGTTGAGCCAATGACCAACCCATTGACCCATAGGTCAACATCTGACCAAAAACTCAAATTTGGTCAAAATGCTCAATCCTTGACCCAATGACCAACCCATTGACCTAATAGATAAACTTTTGACAAAAAAGTTAATTTTGATCAAAAAATTTAATTTTTGACCTAATGGCCACCCCATTGACCCAATAGGTCAACTTTGGTCAAAATGGTTAATTTCTTACTTAATGACCAATTATTGACTGAATCAGTCAATCTCTGACCAAAAAGTCAACTTGGTTAAAATTGTCAATCCTTGACCCATTGACATTTCCATTGACCCAATAGGTTAACTTTTGACCAAAAAGTCAACTTTGGTCAAAATGGTCATTCCTAGATTCAATGAAACAATAGGCCAACTTTTGACCCAAGGTCAATTTTGGTCAAAATAATCAATTTTTGACCTAATGACCACCCCATTAACCCAATAAGTCAACTTTTGATGAAAGGGTCAACTTTGGTCAAAATGGTTAATCAATGACCCAATGACCAACGCATTGATCTAATTGGTCAACTTTTGACTAAAAAGTAATTTTTTTTAAAAATAGTTAATTTTTGACCTAAAGACCAATTATTGAACCAATAAGTCAATCTCTTGTCAAAAAGTTAGCTTTGGTCAAAATGGTCAATCTTTAACCCATCGACCAACCAATTGACCCAATCAGTCAACTTTTGACCAAAAAGTCAACTTTGGTCATAATGATCATTCCTCGACCTAATGATCACTCCATCGAATCCAATAGAGCAACTTTTGACCAAAAAGTCAAGTTTGGTATAAATGGTCAATTTCTGACCCATTGATTAACCCATTAACATAATAAGTCAACTTTTGACCAAAAAGTCAACTTCGGTCTACATGGTTAATTTCTGACCCAATGACCAACCCATTTACCCAATCGGTCAACTTTTGATCAAAAAGTTAACTTTAGTCAAATGGTAAACCCTTTACCAAATGACCAACCCATTGACCCAATATGCCAACTTTTACCAAAGAGTCATCTTCGGTTAATTTTTGACCTAATGACCACCTCATTGACCAAATAGGTTAACATTAGTCATTTTTAATCAAAATAATTAATTTTTGAACTAAAGTCCAATTATTGACCCAACAAGTCAATCTTTGACCCAAAAGTAAAATTTTATCAAAATGGTCAATCCTTGACCCAATGACCAACCCATTGGCCCAATATGTCAACTTTTGATCAAAAAGTCAACTTTGATCAAAATGATAAATCTTTGAGCCAATGACATACCTATTGACCAATAGTTCCACTTTTGACTAAAAAACTAATTTTGGTCAAAATAAACATTTTTGACCTAATGACCACCCCTTTGACCCAATAAGTCAACATTTGACCAAAAAGTCAACTTTGGTCAAAATGGTTAATTTCTGACCCAATGACAACCTTATTGACCAAATGGGTCAACCTTTGACCAAAAAATCAATTTTGGACAAAATAATCAGTTTTTGACCTAATGACCAATTATTGACCCAACAAGTCAATCTCGACCAAAAATCAACTTTGGTCAAAATGGTCGATCCTGAACCAAATGACCAACAAATTGACCTAATAGAGTCAACTTTTGACCAAAAGTCAACTTTGGTCAAAATTCTTACTCCTTTACCCAATGAACACCCCATTGACACAATAGCTCAACTTTTAACAAAAAAGTCAACTTTTGTCAAAATTGTTAATAACGAACCCAATAACCAATAATTAAAATTGCCAATAACTGACCCATTAAGTCAACTTTTTAACAAAAAGTCAATTTTGGTCAAAATTTTCAATTATTGAACTAATAAGTAAATCGTTGACCAAAATGTTAACTTTGGTCAAAATGGTCAATCATTGACCCAATGATCAACCCATTGACCATATAGGTCAACTTTTTACCAAAAGTTAACTTTTATCAAAATGGTCAATCTTTGACCTAATGACCAACACACTTGACCCAATATGTCAACTTTTGACCAAAAAGTTAATTTTTGTCAAAATAATCAATTCTTGTCCTAATGGCCACCCCATTAACCCATTAGGTCAAATTTCGACTAAAAATCAACTTTGGTTAAAATGGTCGATTTCAGTGACCCAATGACCACCCCATTAACCCGAATGAGTCAACATTTGACCAAGAATTATATTTTGGTCAAAATAGTCAATTTTTGACCTTTTGACTATTATGGACCAAATAAGTCAATCTCTGACCAAAAAGTCAACTTTGGTCAAAGTGGTCAATCCTTGACCTAATGAACAACCTTTTGACCCAATAAGTCAACTTTTGTCTAAAACGTCAACTTTGGTCAAAATTGTTAATTTTTGACCTAGGAGCCCCATTGACGCAATTGCTCAACTTTTGACCAAAGTGAACTTTGGTCAAAATGGTCAATTATTGACCGAATGACTAATATATTGACCAAATTGGTCAACTTTTGACCAAAAAGTCAACTTTGCTCAAATTGGTTAATTCTTGACCCAATGATCAACTCAATGACCCAATATGACACCTTTTGACCAAAAAGTCAATTTTGGTCAAAATAGCCAATTTTTGACCTAATAACCAATTATTGACCCAATAAGTCAATCTCTGACCAAAAAGCCAACATTGGTCATAATGGTCAATCGTTGACCCAATGACCAACCCATTGACCCAATAAGTTAACCTTTGACCAAAAAGTTAATTTTTGTCAAAATAGTCAATTTTTTACCTAATTACCACGTCATTAAGCTAATAGGTAAACTTTCGACCAAAAAGTCAACTTTGGTCAAAATGGTCAATCATTGAACCAATTACCAACCCATTGACTTAATAGATCAACTTTTGACTAAAAAATCAATTTTGGTCAAAATAGTCAATTTTTAACCTAATGACCAATTATTGACCCAACAAGAATATCTATTACTAAAAAGTTAACTTTCGTCAAAATGGTCGATCCTTGACCTAATGACCAACTCAGTGACCCAATATGACAACTTTTGACCAAAATGTCAAACTAGGTCAAAATGGTCAATCATTGACCCAATGACCAAACCATTGACCTAATAGGTAAACGTTTGACCAAAAAGTCAATTTTCGTGAATATAGTCAATTTTTGACCTAATAGTCACCCCATCGACCCAATAGGTGAATTTTTGACCAAAAGGTCAATTATGGTCAAAATGTTCAATTTCTGACCCAATGACCACCCCATTGACCAAATGGGTCGACTTTTGACCAAAAATTTAATTTTGGTCAAAATAGTCGATTTTTGACCTAATGGCCACCCATTAACCCAATAAGTCAAATTTTTACCAAAAAATCAACTTTAGTCAAAATGGTCAATTTCTGACCCAATGCCCACCTCATTGACCCAACGGGTCAACTTTTGACCAAAAATTTAATTTTGGTCAAAATAGTCTATTTTTGACCTAATGACTAATTATTGACCAAATAAGTTAATCTCAGACCAAAAATTCGACTTTGGTCAAAATGATCAATGACCAACCCATTGACCCAATAGGTCGACTTGTGACCAAAAGTCAAGTTGGGTCAAAATGGTCAATTTTTGACCCAATGACCAACCAATTGACCCAATTGATGAACTTGCGACAAAAAAGTCAACTTTGGTCAAAATGGACAATCCTTAACCCAATGACCAATCCATTAACCCAATATGGCAACCTTTCACCGAAAAGAAAATTTTAGCCAAAATAGTCAATTTCTTACCTAATGACCACCCATTGGCCAAATAGTTCAACTTGGGTTTAAAATGTTAATTTCTTACTAAACGACCAACCCATTTACTCAATATGTCAACTTGTACCAAAAAGTCAACTTTAGTCAAAATGATCAATCCTTTGCCCAATGACCAACCCATTGACCCAATAGGTCATCTTTTGACCAAAAAGTTAATATTTGTGAAAATAGTCAATTTTTTATCGAATGACCTATTACTCACTCAATAAGTCAATCTTTGACCAAAAAGTCGAATTTGGACAAAATGGTCAAAGCTTGAACCAACAACCAACCCATCGACCTAATAGGTCGACTTTAGACCAAAATGTTAACTTTGGTCAAAATGGTCGATTCGACCCAATGACCACCCCATTGAGCCAATGGATCAACTTTTGACCGAAAATTTAATTTTGGTCAAAGTAGTCGATTTACCTATTGTCCGAGTTCTTGACCCATTCGGTCAATCTAAGACCAAAAAGTTAACTTTGGTCAAAATGGCCAATCCTTGATCCAATGACCAATCCCTCGACCGAGTTGGTCAACTTTTGACCAAAAAGTCAACTTTGGTCGAAATGGTCAATCCTCGACTCGATAGAGTCGACTTTTGACCAAAAATTCAATTTTGGTCAAGATAATCAATTTTTGACCTAATGACCACCCCATTAACCTAACAAGTCTACTTTTGGTCAAAAGGTTAACTTTGGTCAAAAAGGTCGATCCCAAACCCAATGACTAACCCATTTACCCAATAGGTCCACTTTGACTAAAGAGTCAATTTTGTTAAAAATAATCAATTTTTGACCTAAGGAACAATTATTGACCCAATAAGTCAATCTCAAACAAAAAAGTCAACTTTGGTCAAAATGGTTAATCCTTAACCCAATGACCAACCCGTTTGACCCAATAGGTCAACCTTTGAGCAAAAAGTCAAAATTGGTCAAAATGGTCAATCCATGGCTTAATGATCAATCCATCGACCCAATAGGTTAACCTTTGACGAAAAAGTCAATTTTGGTAAAAATAGT
Source organism: Papilionanthe hookeriana x Papilionanthe teres (assembly GCA_022702705.1). Lineage (NCBI taxonomy): Eukaryota > Viridiplantae > Streptophyta > Magnoliopsida > Asparagales > Orchidaceae > Papilionanthe > Papilionanthe hookeriana x Papilionanthe teres. The sequence continues at coordinate 41,862,736 of CM040430.1, read as the reverse complement.
CAATTCTTGACCTAATGACCCCCATTGACCTAATATGTCAACTTTTGACTATAAAGTCAACTTTGGTCAACATGGTAAATTTCTGACCTAATGACCAATTATTGACCGAATCAGTTAATCTCTAACCAAAAAGTCAACTTTGGTCAAAATGGTCAATCCTTGACCCAATGACCAATCCATTGTTCCAATAGGTCAACTTTTGACCAAAAAGTCAACTTTGGTCAAAATAGACAATCCTTAACCCAATGACCAACCTATTCACCCAATAAGTAAACCTCTGACCAAAAGGTCAACTTTGGTCGAAATGGTCAAGAATTGACCAATTGACCACCCATTGACCTAATAGGTAAACTTTTGTCTAAAAACAAATTTTTGTTAAAATAGTCAATTTTAGACCTAAAGACCAAATTGAACCAATAAGTCAATCTCTTAACAAAAAGTCAACATTGGTCAAAATGGTCATTACTCGACCTAATGATCACCCCATTGACCCAATAGGTCAACGTTTGACCAAAAAGTCATGTTTAGTTTAAATAGTCAATTTTTGACCCAATGACTAACCCATTGACCCAATAGGTCAACTTTTGACCAAAAAATCAACTTCGGTCTAAATGTTTAATTTCTGAACTAATGACCAACCCATTAACCCAGTAGGTCAACTTTTGACTAAAAAATCAACTTCGGACAAAATGGTAAATCCTTGACCAAATGACCAACCCATTGACCCTATATGCCAACATTTCACCAAGGAGTCAATTTTGGTCAAAATAGTCTATTTTTGACCTAATGACCACCTCGTTGACAAAATATGTCAACTTTGGTTAAAATGGTCAATTTTTGAGCCAACGACCAACATATTGACCTAATAGGTTAACTTTTGACCAAAAAGTAAACTTTGGTCAAATTGATCAATCTTTGACCCAATGACTAACCCGTCGATCCAATAGGTAAACTTTCGACCAAAAAGACAATTTCGGTGAAAATAGTCGATTCTTTGATCTAATGACTTATTATTGACCCAATAAGTCGATCTTCGACAAAAAAATCAACTTGGTCAAAATGGTCAGCTCTGAACCTAATGACTAACCCATTAACCCAATTGGTCAACTCTCGACCAAAAAGTCAATTTTGGCCAAAATAATTAATTTTTGACCTAATGACCAATTATTGACCCAACAAGTCAATCTCTTACCGAAAAGTCAACTTTGGTCAAAATGGTCAATCCTTGACCCAATGACCAACCCATTAACCCAATAAGACAACTTTTGATTAAAAAGTAAAATTTTGTCAAAATGATCAATCCTTGACCCAATGACCAACCCATTGATCAAATAAGTAAACTTTTGACTAAAAAGTTAATTTCGGTCAAAAAAGTTAATTTTTGACCTAATGGCCACCACATTGACCCAATATGTCAACTTTTGACCAAAAGTCACTATGTGCCAAATGGTCAATTTCTAACCCAATGACCACCCCATCGACCAAATGGAGTCAACTTTCGACCAAAATTCAATTTTGGTCAAAATAGTTAATTTTTGACTAATTACAAATTTTTGACCCAACAAGTCAATCTCTGACTAAGAAGTAAACTTTGGTCAAAATAGTCAATCCTCGACCCAATGACCAACCCATTGACCCACTAAAACGTCAACTTTGATCAAAATCATCAATTTCAGACCCAATAACCAACCCATTGAACAATAGGTGAACTTTTTACCAAAATGTCAACCTTTGACCAAAAAGTCTACTTCGGTCTAAATGGTCAATTTCTGACCTAATGACCAACCCATTGACCCAATAGATCAACTTTTGACCAAAAAGTCAACTTCGGTTTAAATGGTCAATCCTAGACCAAATGACGAACCAATTGACCCAATCGGCCAAACTTTCACCAAAAAGTCAATTTTGGTCAAAATAGTCAAATTTAGACCTAATGACCATCTTATTGACCAAATAGGTCAACTTTGGTTAAAATTTCAATTTCTGACCCAACAAGCAACCTAATGACCATTTTTTGACCTAATAAGTCAATCTAGACCAACAATCAAATTTTGTCAAAATGGTCAATCCTTGACCTAATAACCACCACATTTACCCAATAGATCAACTTTTGACCAAAAAGTGAAGTTTGGTAAAGATGGTTAATTTCTGACCCAATGACCAACCCATCAACTCAATAGGACAAGTTTTGACCAAAAAGTTAACTTCGATCTAAATGGTCAATCCTTGACCTAATGACCAAACAATTGACCCAATAGGTTAACTATTGACAAAGAATGTCAACTTCGGTCTAAATAGTCAATCCTTGACCAAATGACCAACCCATCGACCCAATATGCCAACTTTTCACCAAAGAGTCAATTTTCGACCTAATGACCACCTCATCGACCAAAGAGGTTAACATTGGTTAAAATGATCAAATTCGACCCAACGACCAAACCGTTAACCAAACAGGTCAACTTTCGACTAAAAAGTCAACTTTAGTCAAAATGATCAATCCTCGACCCAATGACCAACCCATCGACCCAATATGTAAACTTTTGAACAAAAGTCAATTTTAATCAAAATAGTCAATTTTGATCTAATGACCAATTATTGACCCAATAAGTCAATCTATGACCAAAAATTCAACTTTGGTTAAAATGGTTAATCCTTGACCCAAACACCAACCGATTGACCTAATATGTCAACTTTTGACCAAAAAGTAATTTTTGGTCAAAATTGTCAAATTTGACCTAGTGGTCAATTATTGTCCCAATAAGTTAATCATGAACCCAAAAGTTAACTTCGGTCAAAATAAGTCAATCCTTGTCCTAACGACCACCAACCCATCGACCCAATAGGTCAACTTCGACCAAAAAGTCAACTTTGCTTCAAAATAATCGATTTCGACCCAATTACTAACTCATTGGCCCAAGAGTCAACTTTTTAACAAAAAGTCAACTTTGGTCAAAATGGTCAATCTTTGAACCAATGACCAACACATTGACCCAATATGTCAAATTGTCACCAAAAAGATAATTTTGGTCAGAATAGTAAATTTTTGAACTAATGGCCATCCCATTAACCCAATAAGTCATCTTTTGACCAAAAAGTCAACTTTGGTCAAAATGGTCAATTTCTGACAGAATGACTGCCACATTGACCCAATGGGTTAACTTCTGACCGAAAATTCAATTTTTGTCAAAATAGTCAATTTTTGATCTAATAACAAATTATTGAAACAATAAGTCAATCACATACCAAAAAGTTAACTTTGGTCAAAATAGTCAATCCTTGACCCAATGACCAACCCATTGACCCAGCATGTCAACTTTTGAACAAGATGTCAACTTTGGTCAAAATGGCCAATCCTTGATGCAACCAAGAAGTCTATTTTTGTCAATATAGGCATTTCTTGACCCAATGACCAATTATTGACCCAATAAGTTAATCTTTGACCAAAAAGTCAACTTTTGCCAAAATGGTCAATCATTGACACAAAGACTAACCCATTGATACAATAGGTTAACTTTTAAACAAAAGATCAACTTTGGTTTAAATGGTCAATCTTCGACCTAATGACCAACCCATCGACCCAATATGTTAACTTTTCACTAAAATAAGTCATTTTTAACTTAATGGCCACCCCATTAATCCATTTGGTCAACTTTTGACCAAAACATCAACTTTGGTCAAAATGGTCAATTTCTGACCCAATTACCACATCATTGACCTAATGGGTCAAATTTTAACCAAAAATTCAATGTTGGTCAAAATAGTCAATTTTTTACCAAATAACCACTTATTGACCCAATAAGTCAATCTCCAACAAAAAGTCAAATTTGTCAAAAAAGTTTATTTTTATACTATTGACCACCCCATTGACTGAATAAGTCAGCTTTTGTCCAAAAGTTAACTTTGGTCAAAATGGTTAATTACTGACTCAATGACCAACACATTAATCCAATTGGTCAACTTTTGACCAAAAAGTCAACATTGGTCAAAATAGTTAATTTTTGACCCAATGATCAACCCATTGACCGAATAGGATAACTTTTAACTAAAAAGTTAATTTTGGTCAAAATATTCAATTCTTGACCTAATGACCTATTATTGACCTAATAAGTCAATCTCTGACCGAAAAGTCAACATTTGTCATATAGGTCAATCCTTGACCTAATGACCGATCCATCGATCCAATAGTTCAACTTCTGACCAAAAGTCAACTTTGGTCAAAATGATCAATTCTTAACCCAATGACTAAATAGATTAATTTTTTACCAAAAGTCAATTTGATCAAAATAGTTAATTTTTTACCTAATGACCACCCCAATAAGCCAATAGGTTAACTTTTGATCAAAATGGTCAATGTATGATCCATTAACCTAATATGTCAACTTTTGACTAAAAAGCCAATTTTGGTCAAAATAGTCAATTTTTACCTAAAGACAAATTATTGACTAAATATGTCAATCTTTTACTAAAAAGTCAACTTTCGTCAAAATGGTCTATCCTTGACCCAACGACAAACCGATAGACCAAATAGGTAAACTTTTGACCAAAAAGTTAATTTTAGTCAAAATAGTCAATTTTTTACCGATGGCCACCTCATTGACCCAATATGTCAAATTTCGAACAAATGTCAACTTTGGTCAAAATTGTCAATTTCTGACCCAATGACCACCTCATTAACCCAATGGGTCAGCTTTGACAAAAAATTCTAATTTGGTTAAAATAATCAATTTTTGACCTAATGACCAATTTTTGACCCAATAAATCAATCTCTAACCCAATAAGTCAATCTCTGACCAAAAAGTAAACTTTGGTCAAAATGGTCTTTTTTTGAACCAAAGACTAACCCATTAACCTGAAGGACAACCTTTAACCAAAAAGTCAAATTTGGTCAAAATGGTCAATCTTGACCCAATGACCAACCTATTGACCCAATAAGTAAACTTTTGATTTGACCAAAAAGTCAATTTTGGTCAAAATAGTGAATTTTTGACCTAATGACTACCTCATTGACCAAATAGGTCAACTTTGGTTAAAATGGTCTATTTTTGACTCAACGACCTACCCTTTGACCCAATAAGTCAACTTTTGACTAAAAAGTTAACTTTTGTGAAAATGATCAACCAATGACCCAATGAACAACTCATTTACCCAATAGGTTAACTTTTTGGCAAAAAGTCAATCTTGGTAAGAAAAAGTCAATTTTTGACCTAATGACCACCGCATTTACCCAATAAGTTAACTTTTGACCAAAAAGTCAATTTTGGTCAAAATGTTAAATTACTGACCCAATGACCAAACCATTGACCCAATAAGTCAATCTCTGTTCAAAAAGTCAACCTTGGTAAAAATGGTCAATCTTTGACCCAATGACCAATCCATTGACCCAATAGGTCAACTTTTGACAAAAAAGTCAACTTTAGTCAAAATGGTAAATCCTTGACCCAATGACCCAATAGGTGAAAAGTCAATTAGATTAAAATTGTCAATTTTTAGCGTAATGATTGCCTTATTAACCTAATAGGTCAACTTTTGACCAAAACGTCAACTTTGGTCAAAATGGATCTTGGACCCAATGACCAATCCATTAACCCAATATGTCAACTTTTGACCAAAAAGTCAACTTTGGTCAAAATGCTCAATCCTTGACCCAATGACCCAATAGGTAAAATCAATTTGGTCAAAATAGTAAATTTTTTACCTAATGAATGCCTCATTAAACTAATAGTGTCAACTTTCGACCAAAATGTCAACTTTGGTCAAAATGGTCAATCTTTGACCCAATGACCAACCCGTTGATCTAATAAGTCAACTTTTGACTAAATAGTCAATAATTAACCTAAAGACAATTTATTGACTGGATAAGTCAATCTCTTTCCAAAAAGTCAACTTTGGTCAAAATGTTCAATCCTTGATCCAATGACCATCACATTAACTCCAATAGATCAACTTTCGACCAAAAAGTCAACTTTGGTTTAAATAGTCAATCCTTGCCCAATGAACAACCCTTTCGACCCAATAAGTCAACTTTTGAACAAAAAGTCAATTTTGGTCAAAATAGTACAATTTTGACCTAATGACCACCCCATCGACTCAATAAGTAAACTTTCACCAAATTGTCAACTTTGGTCAAAATGTACTAATTATCGAGCTAATAAGTCAACTTTCATCAAAAAGTTAATTTTGGTAAAAATAGTTAATTTTTAACATAATGACCACCCATTAACCCAATATATTAATTTTTGACGAAAAAGTCAACTTTGGTTAAAATAATCAATTTCGACACAATGACCCCTCCATTAACCCAATGGGTCAACCTTTGACAAAAAATTCAATTTTGGTCAAAATAATCTTTTTTTTACCTCATGACCAATTATTTAACCAATAAGTCAATCTTTAACCAAAAAAGTCAACTTTGGTCAAAATGGTCATTCCTTGACCCAATGACCAACCCATTGACTCAATAAATCAACTTTTGACTAAAAATTTAATTTTGGTCAAAATAGTCAATTTTTGACCTAACGACCAACCCATTGACCCAAAAGGTCAACATTTGATCTGAAGGTCAACTTTAACTAAAATGGTCATTTTTTAACCCAATGACCAACCCATTGACCTAATATTTCAATTTTTAACCAAAAAGTCAACTTTGGTCAAAATGGTCAATCCTTAACCCAATGACCAACCTATTGACCCAATAAGTCAACTTTTAATCAAAAAGTCAATTTCGGTCAAAATGGACAATTAATTTTCGACCTAATGTCCAATTATTAAACCTATAAGTCAATCTCTAACCAAAAAGTTAACTTCGGTCAAAATGGACGATCATCGATCCAATGACCAACCCATCGACCCAATAGGTCAACTTTTGACCAAAAATTCAACTTTGGTCAAATGGTCAATTCTTAACCCGATGAAAAACACATTTACCTAATAGGTCAAGTTTTGACAAAAAGTCAAATTTGTTCCAAAAAGTCAAATTTTGACCTAACAGCCACGTCATTGATCCTATAGTTCAACTTTTGACGAAAAATCAACTTTTGTCAAAATGGTCAATTACTGACCCAATAACCAACCTATTGATCTAATAAGACAATCTCTGACCAAATTGACAATATTTTACTTAATGAACAATTAATGACCCAATAAGCAAACTTTGGTTAAAATGGTCAATCCTTGACCCAATGAACAACCCATGGACCCAATCGGTCAACTTTTGACCAAAAAGTCAAATTTGATCAAAATGGTCAATCCTCGACCCAATGACCAACTCACTAACCCAACAGTCAACTTTTGACCAAAAAGTCAATTTTGTTCAATAAAGTCAAATTTTAACCAAATGACCAATTATTGACCAAATAAGTCAATCTCTGACCAAAAAGTCAACTTTGGTCAATATGGTGAATCCTTGACCCAATGACCAATGCATTGACCCAATAGGTCAACTTTTAACCAAAAAATCAATTTTTGTCAAAATAGTCAATTTTTCACATAATGACAACCCCATTGACGCAATAGGTCAACTTTTTTTTTAAAATGGTCAATGACCAACCCATTGATCATATGGCCAAGATTTGACCAAAAAGTCAATTTTGGTCAAAATTGTGAATTTTTGACCTAATGACTACCTCATTGACCAAATAGGTCAACTTTGATTAAAATGGTCAATTTTTGACTCAACGACCTACCCATTGACCCAATAAGTCAACTTTTGACCAAAAAGTTAACTTTTGTGAAAATGATCAACTAATGACCTAATGGACAACTCATTTACCCAATAGGTCAATTTTTTAGCAAAAAGTAAATTTTGATAAAAAAAATTAATTTTTGAAATAATGACCACCGCATTTACCCAATAAGTCAACTTTTCACCAAAAAGTCAATTTTGGTCAAAATGTTAAATTATCGGCTCTAATGACCAACCCATCGACCTAATAAGTCAATCTCTATTAAAAAAAGTCAACTTTGGTAAAAATGGTCAATCCTTTACCCAATGACCAATCCATCGATCTAATAGGTCAACTATCGACAAAGCCAACTTCGTCAAAATGGTCAATCCTCGACCCTAATGACCCAATAGTGAAAAGTCAATTAGATTAAAATTGTCAATTTTTAGCGTAATGATCGCTTCTATTAACCTAATAAGTCAACTTTTGACCAAAATGTCAACTTTGGTCAAAATGGTCAATCTTTGATCCAATGACCAATCCATTAACTCAATATGTCAACTTTTGACCAAAAAGTCAACTTTGGTCAAAATGCTCAATCCTTGACCTAATGACCCAATAGGTAAAAAGTCAATTTAGTAAAAATACAAAATTTTTAACCTAATGACTGCCCCATTAACCTAATAGGTCAACTTTTGACCAAAATGTCAACTTTGGTCACAATGGTCAATCTTTGACCCAATGACCAACCCGTTGACCTAATAGGTCAGCTTTTGACTAAATAGTCAATAATTGACCTAAAGACAATTTATTGACCAAATAAGTCAATCTCTTTCCAAAAAGTCAACTTTGGTCAAAATGTTCAATCCTTGATCCAATGACCATCACATCGACCCAACAGTCAACTTTCGATCAAAAAGTCAACTTTGGTTTAAATACCAATACTTGGCCCAATGAACAACCCTTCGACCCAATAGGTCAACTTTCGAACAAAAAGTTAATTTTGGTCAAAATACCAATTTTCGACCTAATGACCACCCCATCGACTCAATAAGTCAACTTTCGACCAAATTATTAACTTTGGTCAAAATGGTCAATTATCGACCTATCGACCAACCCAATGATCTAAGTAGGTCAACTTTCGACCAAAAAGTCAACTTTATTGAAAATGGTCAATTCTCGACCTAATGACAAACCCATCGATCTAATATGATAACTTTTGACCAAAAAGTCAATTTTGGTCAAAATAGTCAATTTTTGACCTAATGACCAATTATTAATCCAATAACTCAATCTCTGACCAAAAAGTCAACTTTGGTCATAATGGTCAATCCTTAAACTAATGACTATCCCATTGACCCAATAAGTCAACTTTTAACCAAAAAGTCAACTTTGGTCAAAATCATAAATCCTTGAGCCAATGACCAACCCACTGATCCAAAACATCAACTTTTGACTAAAAAGTCTATTTTGGCTAAAAGAAGTCAATTTTTATCCTAATGACAAATTATTAACCCAATAAGTCAACCTATGACCAAAAGTCAACATTTGTTAAAATGGTCAAATCTTGACCGAACGACAAACCCATTGACTCAATATGTTAACTTTTGACCAAAAAGTCAATTTTTGTCAAAATAGTCAATTCTAGACATAATGATCATCCCATTGACCGAATAGGTCAACTTAGGTTAAAATGGTCAATTTCTGATGCAATGACAAACCCATTGACCCAATAGGTTAACTTTTGACCAAAAAATCAACTTTGGTAACTTTTTTGGTTAAAAGGGTCAAACTTGGACCCAATGACCAACCCATTGACCAATATGGTCAATTTTTGCCAAAAAGTTAATTTTGGATAAAATAGTCAATCTTTGACCTAATGACCACCCAATGACCTAATAGGTCAACTTTTAACCTTTATCAAAATGGTCAATTCTTGACCCAACGACAAACCCATTGACCCAATAGGACAACTTCTGACCAAAAATTTCAATCTTGTGCAAATAAAGTCAATTTTTACCAAATAACCAATTATTGACCCAATAAGTCAATAACTGACCAAAAAGTCAACTTTGGTCAAAACGGTCAATCCTTGACCCAATGAACACCCCATTGACCCAATAGGTCAACTTTTAAACAAAAAGTCAACTTTGGTCAAAATTGTCAATTACTGACCCAATGACCAACCCATTGAACCAATAGGTCAACTTTTGACCAAAACTCAACTTTGGTCAAAATGTTCAGTTCTTTGACCTAATGGTCAACTCATTGACCCAATCGTAACAGACAACTTCCGACTAAAGAAGTCAATTTCAGAGAAAAATAGTGAATTTTCGACCTAATGAGAAATTATTGACCCAATAAGTCAATCTCTCGACCAAAAAGTCAACTTTGTCATAAGTGGTCAATCCTTCGACCCAATCACCAACCCATCGACCTAATAGTCAACTTTCGACCAAAAGTCAACATTGGTCAAAATGTTAAATCCTCGAACCAATGACCAACCCATCGACCCAATAGATTAACTTTTAACCAAAAAGTCAATTTTGGTCAAAAAATTCAATTTTTTACTTAATGACCAATTATTAACCCAATAACTCAATCCCGATCAAAAAGTCAACTTTGGTCATAATGGTCAATCCTCGACCCAACGACTATCCCATCGACCTAATAAGTCAACTTTTAACCTAAAAGTCAACTTGGTCAAAATCATAAATCCTTGAGCCAATGACAAACCCACAGATCCAAAAGATCAACTTTTGACTAAAAAGTCTATTTTTGCAAAAAGAAGTCAATTTTTATCCTAATGACAAATTTTTAACCCAATAAGTCAACCTATGACCAGAAAGTCAACATTTGTCAAAATGGTCGTACCTCGACCGAATGACAAACCCATCGACTCAATAAGTCAACTTTTGACCAAAAAGTCAATTTTTGTCAAAATAGTCAATTCTAGACATAATTATCATCCCATTGACAGAATAGGTCAACTTAGGTTAAAATGGTCAATTTCTGATGCAATGACCAACCCATTGACCCAATAGGTCAGCTTTTGACCAAAAATTCAACTTTGGTAACTTTTTTGGTTAAAAGAGTCAAACTTGGACCCAATGACCAACCCATTGACCAATATGGTCAATTTTTGCCAAAAAGTTAATTTTGGATAAAATAGTCAATCTTTGACCTAATGACCACCCAATGACCTAATAGGTCAACTTTTAACCTTTATCAAAATGGTCAATTCTTGTCCCAACGACAAACCCATCGACCTAATAAGACAACTTCTGACAAAAAATTTCAATCTTGTGCAAATAAAGTCAATTTTTTACCAAATAACCAATTATTGACCCAATAAGTCAATAACTGACCAAAAAGTCAACTTTGGTCAAAACGGTCAATCCTTGACCCAATGAACACCCCATTGACCCAATAGGTGAACTTTTAAACAAAAAGTCAACTTTGGTCAAAATTGTCAATTACTGACCCAATGACCAACCCATTGAACCAATAGGTCAACTTTTGACAAAAAACTCAACTTTGGTCAAAATGTTCAGTTCTTGACCTAATGGCCAACTCATTGACCCAATAGGACAACTTCTGACTGAAGAAGTCAATTTCAGAGAAAAATAGTAAATTTTTGACCTAATGAGCAATTATTGACCCAATAAGTCAATCTCTGACCAAAAAGTCAACTTTGGTCATAGTGGTCAATCCTTGACCCAATCACCAACCCATTGACCAAATAGGTCAACTTTTGACCAAAAAGTCAACATTGGTCAAAATGTTAAATCCTTGAACCAATGACCAACCTACTGACCTAATAGATTAACTTTTGACCAAAAAGTCAATTTTGGTCAAAAAAATTCAATTTTTTACCTAATGACCAATTATTGACCCAATAAGTCAATATCTGACTAAACAGTCGACTTTGGTCCAATTGATCAATCCTTGACCCAATGACCAACTCATTGACCGAATACGTTAATATTTGACCAAAAAGTCAATTTTGGTCAAAATAGTCAATTCTTGACATAGTTACCACCCCATTGGCCCAATAGGTCAACTTTTGTCAAAATGTGCAATCATTGACCCAATGGCCAATCCATTGACCCAATAGGTCAACTTTTGACCAAAAATTTAACTGTGGTGACTTTTTGGTCAAAATATCAATCCTTGACCCAATGAACAACACATTGACCCAATAAGACTACATTTGACCAACTAGTCAGTTTTGGTCAAAATAGTCAATTTTAACCTACTAACCACGCCATTGACCCAATTGTTTAAGTTTTGACGAAAAAGTCAACTTTGGTCAAAATGCTCAATTACTGACCCAATGACCAGCCCATTGACCCACTAGGTCAATCTCTGGCCAAAAAGTCAACTTTGGTCAAAATGGCCAATCCTAAAGGCAGTAAACTACTCATTGACCCAATAGGTCATCTTTTGACCAAAGAGTCAACTTTGGTCAAAATTGTCAATCCTTGACCCAATGAACAACTCATTGACCAAATAGGTTAACTTTGACCAAAAAGTCAATTTTGGTCAAAATACTAAAATTTTGACCTAAAGACCAATTTTTGACCAAACAAGTGAATCTTTGACCAAAAAGTCAACTTTGGTTAAAATGGTCAATCCTTGAACCAATGACTAACCCATTGACCCAACAGGTTAACTTTTGACCAAAAAGTTAATTTTGGTCAAAATAGCCAATTTTTAACCTAATTTCCACCCCATTGACCAAATAGATCAACTTTGGACCAAAATGTCAACTTTTGTTAAAATGGTCAATCCTTGACCCAATGACCAACCCATTGACCCAATAGGTCAACTTTTGACTGAAAAGTCAATTTTGGTCAAAATAGTAAATTTTGACATAATGACCACCCCATTCACCCAATATGTCAACTTTGTTTAAAATAGTCAATTTCTTACCCAATGACCAACCCATTGACACAATAGGTCAACTTTTGACCTATAAGTCAACTATGGTGACTTTTTGGTCAAAATGTTCCATCCTTAACGAATGAACTAGCCATTCACCCAATACGCCATTTTCTGACAAAATGACCTCCCCATTCCCCCAATGGTCAATTTTGGTTAGAATAGTCAATTTTTTACATTGTTACCACCCCATTGACCCAAAAGATCAACTTTGGTTAAAATGCTCAATTTTTCACCCAATGACCAACCCATTGACCCAATATGTCAACTTTTAACCAAAACAATTAAATTTGGCCAAAATGGTCGGCTTAATTCGATGACCACTTCATCGAATCCAATAGATAAACTTTTGACAAAAAATTCAATTTTTGCTAAAAAAGTCAATTTTTGACGAAATGACCAATTATTGAGCCAATAAGTCAATCTCTGACAAAAAATTAACTTTGGTCAAAATGGTCAATCCTTGACCCAATGATCAAGTCATTAACCTAATAGGTTAATTTTTGACCAAAATGTCATCTTTGGCCAAAATGGACAATCCTTGACCCAATGACAAACTCATTGACCCAATAGGTTAACTCTTGACCAATTGTTGACCAAATAAGTCAATCTCAAACCAAAAAGTCAACTTTGGCCAAAATGGTTAAACCATGACCCAATGACCAACCAATTGACCCAGTAGGTCAACTTTTGACCAAAACGTCAACTTTGCTAAAAAAAGTCAACCCTTGACCTAATGACCAATCCATTGGCCCAATAGGTCAACTTTTGAACAAAAATTCAATTTTGATCAAAATAATTAATTTATGACCTAATGACCACCCGATTTACCCAATAGGTCAACTTTTGACCAAAAGTCAAGTTTGGTCAAAATGTTCAATTTCTGACACAATGACCACATCATTGACCCAATAGGACAACTTTTGACCAACAAGTTAAATTTGGTCAAAATGGTCAACCCTTGACCCAATGACAAACCCATTGAGCCAATAGGTCAACATTTGACAAAAAGTCAATTTCGGTCAAAATAGTTAATTTTTCACCTAACAAATTAACCCAGTAGTTTAAATTTTGACCAAAAAATCAACTTTGGTCAAAATGGTCAATCCTTGACCCAAAGACCATCCCATTGACCCAATAGGTTAACTTTGACAAAAATTCACTTTTGGTCAAAATAGTCAATTTTTCACGTAATAACCAATTTTTGACTTAATATGTCAATCCTTGACCAAAAAGTAAACTTTGGTCAAAATGGTCAATCTCGATCGAATGACCGACCCATTGACCCAATAATCAACTTTTGATAAAAAGTCAACTTTGGTCAAAATGGTTAATCCTTGACCCAATGAACAAACCATTGAGCCAATAAGTCAATTTTTGACCAAAAAGTCAATTTTGGTCAAAAAGTCAATTTTTGACCTAATGACCACCCATTAACCTAATTAGTAAACTTTTGATAAAAATCTCAACTTTGGTCAAAATGGTCAATTTCTGACACAATGACCACCCTGTTAACCCAACGGGTCAACTTTTGACCAAAAATTATATTTTGGTCAAAATAATCAATTTTTGACCTAATGACCAATAAATGACCCTATAAGTCAATCTCTGACCAAAAAATAAAATTTGGTCAAAAAGGCCAATCTTTGACTCAATGACCAGCACTTTGACCCAATAGGTCAACTTTTGTCCAAAAAGTCAACTTTGGTCAAAATGGTCATTCCTTGGCCCAATGACCAACCCATTGGCCCAATAAATCAACTTTTGAACAAAAAGTCAATTTTGAAAAAATAGTCAATTTTTTACCTAACGACCAACCCATTGACCCAACAACCAACACATTGACACAATAGGTCAACTTTTGAACATAAAGTCAATTTTGGTCAACATTATTAATTTTTGACCTAATGTCTAATTTTTAAGCCTATAAGTCAATCTCTAACAAAAAAACTAACTTTCGTCAAAATGGTTAATCAATGACTCAATGACTAACCCATTGACCCAATAGGTCAACTTTTGACCAAAAAGTCAACTTTAGTCAAAATAGTCAATCCTCGACCCAATGAAAAACCCATTGACACAATAGGTCAAGGTTCGCCAAAAAGTTAATTTTGGTCCAGATAGTCAATTTTTGACCTAATAACCTCTCCATTGACCCAATAGTTCAAATTTTGACCAAAAAGTCAACTTTGGTTAAAATGGTCAATTACTGACGCAATAACCATCCCATTGACCTAGTAGGTCAATATCTGACCAAATAGTCAATGTTTGACATATTGGTCAATTATTGACCTAATAAATTAACGTTAGTCAATCCTTGAGCCAATGACCAACCCGTTGATCCTATAGGTCAACAATTGACCAAATAGTTAATTTTCGTCAAAATGGTCAATTTTTGACCTAATGACCACCTCATCGAATCTAACAGTCAACTTTGGTTAAAATGGCCAGTTTCTGACCCAACAACCTACCCATTGACCCAATAGGTCAACTTTTGACCAAAAAGTAAACTTTGGTCAAAATGATCAACCCATGACCCAATGACCAACCCATTTACCCAATAGGTTAAATTTTTACAAAAAGTCAATTTTGGTAAAAAAAAAGTCAATTTTTGATTTAATAACCACCCCATTTACCCAATGGTCAACTTTTTACCAAAAAATCAATTTTGGTCAAAATGATCCATTACTGACCCAAAGACAACCCCATTGACCCAATAATTCTATCTCTAACCAAAAACTCAACTTTGGTAAAAAAAGGTCAATCCTTGACCTAATGACCAATCCATTGACAAAATAGGTCAACTTTTGACCAAAAAGTCAACTTTGGTAAAAATGATCAATCCTTGACCTAATGACCCAATAGGTTAACCTTTGAACCAAGTGTTAATTTTGGTCAAAATAGTCAACTTTTGACTTAATGACCACCCCATTAACCTAATAGGTCAACTTTTGACTAAAAGTCAACTTTGGTCAAAACGGTCAATCATTGACCCAATGACCAACCCATTGACCTAATAGGCCAGCTTTTGAATAAATAGTCAATTTTTAACCTAAAGACCAATTATTGACCCAATAAGTCAATCTCTTTCCTAAACATCAATTTTGGTCAAAATGTTCAATCCTTGACCCAACGACCACCCATTGACCCAACAGGTCAACTTTTCACCAAAAATTTAACTTTGGTGTAAATGGTCAATCCTTGACCCAATGAACAGCCCATTTAACCAATAGGTAAACTTTTGACCAAAAAGTGAATTTTGGTCAAAAGAGTCAATTTTTAACCTAATGACCACCTCATTGACTCAATAGGTCAACTTTTGACAAACTTGTCAACTTTGGTCAAAATGGTCAATTATTGACCCAATGACCAACCCAATGACCTAATAGATCAACTTTTGACAAAAAAGTCAACTTTAGTTAAAATGATTAATTCTTGACCCAAACACAAACTCATTGACCCAATAGGACAACTTTTGGCAAAAAAAAGTCAATTTTGGTCAAAATAGTCAATTTTTGACCTAGTGACCTATTATTAACCTAATAACTCAATCTCTGATTAAACCATTGACCCAATAGATCATCTTTTGACCAAAAAGTCAACTTTGGTGAAAATGGTAAATCCTTGACCCAATGACCAACCCACTGACACAAAAGAGCAACTTTTGACCAAAAAGTTTATTTTAGTCAAAAAAGTCAATTTTTGACCTAATGACGATCTATTAACCCAATAAGTCAACCTCTAACCAAAAGTCAACTTTGGTCAAAAATGGCCAAACCTTGACCGAATGACCAACCCATTAACTCAATATGTCAACTTTTGACAAAAAAGTCAATTTTGGTTAATGTAGTCAATTCTAGACATAATGATCACCCCATTGACCGAATAGGTCAACTTAGGTTAAAATGGTCAATTTCTGACCCAATGGCCAACCCATTGACACAATAGGTTAACATTTGACCAAAAATTTAACTTTGGTGATTTTTTGGTAAAAGAGGTCAACTCTGGACCCAATGTACAGCTCATTGACCCAATAGGTCAAATTTTGACAAAAAAGTTAATTTTGGTTAAAATAGTCAATCTTTGAACTAATGAGCACCTAATGACTTAATAGGTCAACTTTTGACCAAACAGTCAACTTTTGCCAAAATGGTCAATTCTTGACCCAATGATAAATCCATTGACTCAATAGGACAACTTCTGAAAAAAATATTCAATCTTGTTCAAAATAGTCAAATTTTTACCAAATAACTAATTATTGACCCAATAAATCAATAACTGACCAAAAAGTTTGGTCAAAATGATCAATCCTTGAACCGATGAACACCCCATTCACCTACTAGGTCAACTTTTGACCAAAAAGTCAACTTTGGTTAAAATTGTCAATTACTGACCCAATGACCAACCCATTGACCTAATAGGTCAACTTTTAACCAAAAAGTCAACTTTAGTCAAAATAGTCAGTTCTTGATCCAATGACAAACTAATTGACCCAATAAGATAACTTTTGACCAAAAAGTCAATTTTGGTAAACTAGTCAATTTTGGAACTAATAACTAATTATTGACCCAATAAGTCAATCTCAGACCAAAAAGTCAACATTAGTCATAATGGTCAATCATTGAACCAATGACCAACCCTTTGACCCAATAGGTTAACTTTTAAACAAAAAGTCAACTTGGTCAAAATGGTAAATCCTTCCACTGTCCTAATAGATCAACTTTTGACCAAAAAGTTAATTTTTTTCAAGATGGTTAATTTTTGACCTAATGACCAACTATTGACCCAATTTGTCAATCTCATACGAAAATCTCAACTTTGGTCATAATGGTCAATCCTTGACCCAATGACCAATCCATTGACCTAATTGGTTAACTTTTGACCAAAAAGTTAACTTTGGTTGAAATTGTCAATCCTTGACCCAATGACCAATCCATTGACCCAATAGGTCAACTTTTAACCAAAAAATCAACTTTAGTCAAAATAGTTAATCCTTAACCCAATGACCAACCCTTTGACCCAATATGTCAACTTTTGACCCAAAAGTCAATTTTGGTTATTTTAGTCAATATTTGACCTAATGATCACCTCATTGACCCAATAGGTCAACATTTTACCAAAAAGTCAAGTTTGGTCAAAATGGTCAATTTCTGACCCACTGACCAACATATTTACCCAATATGTCAGCTTGTGTCCAAAAAGTCAACTTTGGTTAAAATAGGCAATCCTTGACCGATTGACCAACACATTAAGCCAATCGGTCAACTTTTAAACAAAAAGTTAACTTAGTCATAGTGGTCAATCCTTGACCCAATCACCAACCCATTGACCTAATAGGTCAACTTTTGACCAAAAAGTCAACATTGGTCAAAATGTTAAATCCTTGAACCAATGACCAACCCACTGACCCAATAGATTAACTTTTGACCGAAAAGTCAATTTTGGTCAAACAAATTCAATTTTTTAGCTAATGACCAATTATTGACCCAATAAGTCAATATCTGACAAAAATGTCGACTTTGGTCCAATTGATCAATCCTTGACCCAATAGGTTAACTTTTGACCAAAAAGTCAATTTTAGTCAAAATAGTCAATTCTTGACATAGTTACCACCCCATTGGCCCAATAGGTCAACTTTGGTCAAAATGGGCAATCATCAACTCAATGGCCAATCCATCAATCTAATAGTCAACTTTTGACCAAAAATTTAACGGTGGTGACTTTTTGGTCAAAATGGTCAATCCTTGACCCAATGAACAACACATTGACCCAATAGGACAACATTTGACCAAAAAGCCGATTGGCCAAAATAGATCAATTTTTAACCTACTAACCACGCCATTGACCCAATTGTTTAAGTTTTGACGAAAAAGTCAACTTTGGTCAAAAAGGTCAATTACTGACCCAAAGATCAACCCATTGGTTAATCTCTTGCCAGAAAGTCAACTTTGGTCAAAATGGCCAATCCTTAAACCAGTAAACTACTCACTGACCCAATAGGTCAACTTTGACCGAAAAGTTGATTTTGGTCAAAATAGTAAAATTTTGATCTAAAGACCAATTTTTGACCCAACAAGTGAATCTTTGACCAAAAAGTCAACTTTGGTCAAAATAGTTAATCCTTGAACCAATGACTAACCCATCGAGCCAATAGGTTAACTTTTGACCAAAATGTCAATTTTGGTCAAAATAGTTAATTTTTAAACTAATTTCCACCTCATTGACCAAATAGGTCAACTTTAGACCAAAATGTTAACTTTTGTTAAAATGGTCAATCCTCGACCCAATAGTCAACTTCGATCGAAAAGTCAATTTTGGTCAAAATAGTAAATTTTTAACATAATGACCACCCCATCCACCCAATATGTCAACTTTCTTTAAAATAGTCAATTTCTTACCTAATGACCAACCCATTGACACAATAGGTCAACTTTTGACCTATAAGTCAACTATGGTGACTTTTTGGTCAAAATGGTCCATCCTTAACGACTGAACTAGCCATTCACCCAACATGCCATTTTCTGACATAATGATCTCCCCATTCACACAATAGTCAATTTTGGTTAGAATAATCAACATTTGACATTGTTACCACCCCATTGACCCAAAAGATCAACTTTGGTAAAAATGCTCAATTTCTGACCCAATGACCTACCCATTGACCCAATATGTCAACTTTTAACCAAAAAATTAAATTTGGTTAAAATGATCAGTTTCTGACCCAATGACCACCTCATTGACCCAATGGATAAACTTTTGACTAAAAATTCAATTTTGGCCAAAAAAGTCAATTTTTGACCAAATGACCAATTATTGAGCCAATAAGTCAATCTCTGACAAAAAGTCAACTTTGGTCAAAATGGTCAATCCTTAACCCAATGATCAAGCCATTAACATAATAGGTTAATTTTTGACCAAAAAGTCAACTTTGGTCAAAATGGACAATCCTTGACCCAATGACTAACTCATTGACCCAATAGGTTAACTCTTGACCAATTGTTGACCAAATAAGTCAATCTCAAACCTAAAAGTCAAATTTGGCCAAAATGGTCAAATCATGACCCAATGACTCAACCCATCGATCCTAGCAGTCAACTATCGACCAAAACGTCAACTTTGCTAAAAAGTCAACCCTCGACCCAATGACCAACCCATTGGCCCAATAGGTCAACTTTTAAACAAAAATTCAATTTTGGTTAAAATAATTAATTTATGACCTAATGACCATCCCATTTACCCAATAGGTCAACTTTTGACCAAAAGTCAAGTTTGATCAAAATTTTCAATTTCCGACACAATGACCACATCATTGACCCAATTGGACAACTTTTGACCAACAAGTTAAATTTGGTCAAATGGTCAACCTCGATCTCAATGACCAACACATCGAGCTAATACGTCAACATTCGATCGCAAAAGTCAATTCAGTCAAAATAATCACTTGACCTAATGGCTAACAAATTAACCCAGTAGGTTAAATGTTGACCAAAAATTCAACTTTGGTCAAAATGGTCAATCCTTGACCCAAAGACCATCCCATTGACCCAATATGTTAACTTTGACTCAAAATTCACTTTTGGTTAAAATAATCAATTCTGACGTAATAACCAATTTTCGACCTAATATGTCAATCTTCGACTCAAAAGTAAACTTCGTCAAAATGATCAATCTTTGATCGAATGACCAACCAATCGACCTAATAATAAATTTCGATAAAAAGCCAACTTCGTCAAAATGGTTAATCCGACCTAATGAACAAACCATTGAGCCAATAAGTCAATTTTTGACCAAAAAGTCAATTTTGGTCAAAAAGTCAATTTTTGACATAATGACCACCCATTATCCTAATTAGTAAACTTTTGACAAAAATCTCAACTTTGGTCAAAATGGTCAATTTTTGACACAATGATCACCCTATTAACCCAACAGGTCAACTTTTGACTAAAAATTTAATTTTGGTCAAAATAATCAATTTATGACCTAATGACCAATAATTGACCCAATAAGTCAATCTCTGACCAAAAAATAAAATTTGGTCAAAAAGGCCAATCATTGACTCAATGACCAGCCCTTTGACCCAATAGGTCAACCTTTATCCAAAAAGTCAACTTTGGTCAAAACGGTCAATCCTTGGCCCAATGACCAAGCCATTGACCCAATAAGTCAACTTTTGACCGAAAAAGTCAATTTTGGTCAAAATAATTAGTTTTTGACATAATGACCACCCCATCCACCCAATAAGTTAACTTTGGTTAAAATGGTCAATTTCTGACCCAATGACCAACCCATCGACCCAATAAGTTAACTTTTGACCACTAAGTCAACTGTGGTGACTTTTTAGTCAAAATGGTCAATCCTTGATCGAATGACCAACCCATTGACCCAATAGGTCAACGTTTAATCAAAAGTCAACTTTAGTTAAAATGGCTAATCCTTGACCCAATGAACAACCCATTGACTCAAATGGTCAACTTTTTAATAGATAGTCAATTTTGGTAAAAAAGATAATTTTTTACTTAATGACCACCCCGTTGAACCAATATGTCAACTTTTGACCAAAAATTCGACATTGGCCAAAATGCTCTGTTACTGACCCAATGACCATCCCATTGACTCAAGAGGTCAACTTTTGACCAAAAAATCAACTTTGGTCAAAAAGGTCAATTCCTGATCCAATGACCAACTCATTGACCCAATAGGACAACTTTTATCCAAAAAAGTCAACTTTGGTCAAAATACCCAAATTTCTAACCTAATGACTAATTATTTACCCAATAAGTCAATCTCCGATCAAAAAGTCAACTTTGGTTATAGTAGGTCAATCCTCGACCCAATCAATAACCCATCGACCTAATAAGTCAACCTTCGACCACAAAGTCAACTTTGTTAAAATGGTAAACTTCGAACCATGACCAACCCACTCGACCCAATACGATCAACTTTTAACCAAAGAGTCAATTTTGTTCAATAAAAGTTAATTTTCGACCTAATGACCAATTATCAATCCAATAAGTAAATCTCTCGACCAAAAGTCAACTATAGTCCAAAGGGTCAATTCTCGACCCAATGACCAACCCATTAACCCAATAGGTTAACTTTTGACCAAAAAGTCAATTTTGGTCAGAATAGTCAATTTTTTACATTGTTACCACCCCAATTGACGCAAAAGGTCTACTTTGGTTAAAATGGTCAATTTCTGACCCAATGACCAACCCAATGACCCAAAATGTCAACTTTTGACCAAAAAATCAAAATTGGTCAAAATGGTCAGTTTCTGACCCAATGACCTCCTCATTGACATTGATCAAAATAACTAATCTCTGACCAAATGCCAATTATCGAGCCAATAAGTCAATCTTCGACCAAAAAGTCAACTTTGGTCAAAATGGTCGATCCTTCTCTCAACGACTATGCCATTGATCCAATAGTCAACTTTTCGACTAAAAAGTCAACTTTGGTCGAAATAATCAATCCTCGACCCAATGACCAACTCATCGATCCAACAGCTAACTCTCGACCAATTGTCGACCAAATAAGTCAATCTCGCATCAAAAGGTCAACTTTGGTCAACATGGTCACAACATGACCTAATGACCAACCCATCGAATCCAAGAGGTCAACTTTCGACCAAAAAGTCAACTTCGATCAAAATAACCAACCTCGACCCAATGACCAACCCATCGCCCAATAGTTAACTTTTAAACAAAAATTCAATTTCGTAAATAATCAATTTTCGACATAATGACCACCCCATCGACCCAATAAGTCAACTTTCGACCAAAGTTAACTTTGGTCAAAATGTTCAATTTGTGACACAATGACCACACCATTAACCCAACAGTCAACTTCGCGCAAAAAGTCAAATTTGGTCAAAATGGTCAATCCTCGACCAAATGACCAACCCATTCATACATTAGGTCATCTTCGACCAAAAAGTCAATTTTGGTCAAAATAGTCAAATTTGACCCAATGGCCAACAAATCGACCCAAAGAAGTCAAATTTCGACCATAAAATCAACTTTGCTCAAAATGGTCAATCTCGACCCAATGACCATCCCATCGACTCGATAGGTCAACTTTCGACCAAAAATTCAATTTTGGTGAAATTAGTCAATTTCGACATAATGAGTAAGTAAATCTTCGACCAAAAGTTAACTTTGGCTAAAATCATCAATCCTCGACCCAATGACCTAATAGGTCATCTTTTGATAAAAAGTTAACTTTGGTCAAAATGGTTCATCCTCGACCCAATGAACAACCCATGGAGCTAATAGTCAATTTTCGACCAAAAAATTAATTTCGTCAAAATAAGCTAATTTTCGACCTAATGACATCCCCATTAAACAATAAGTAAACTTTTAACCAAAAAGTCAACTTTGTAAAATGGTCAATTTTCGACACAATGACCACCCCATTAACCCAACTCGTCAACTTCGACAAAAAATTCAATTTTGGTCAAAATAATCAATTTTCGACCCAATGACCAATTATCGACCCAATGAGTCAATCAGCGACCAAAAAATCAAATTTGGTCAAAATGGTCAATCTTCGACTCAAAGACCAACCCTTCGACCTAATAGGTCATATTTCGTACAAAAAGTCAACTATGGTCAAAATGGTCATTCCTCGAATCTAATGGTGTTACCATCGACCGAATAAATCAACTTTTGAACAAAAGTTAATTTTGGTCAAAATAATCAATTTTTAACCTAATGACCTACCTATCGACCCAAAAGTCAACTTTGGTTTAAATGGTCAATTATTTACCCAATGACCAACCTAATTACCCAATATTTCTGTTTTTAACCAAAAAGTCAACTTTTGTCAAAATGGTCAATCCTTGACCCAACGACTAACCTATTGATCCAATAGGTCAACTATTGAACAAAAAGTTAACTTTGGTCAAATTAGTCAATTTTTAACCCAATGTCTAATTAATAAACCTATCAGTCAATCCCTAACCAAAAAGTCAACTATGGTCAAAATGGTCAATCATTGACTCAATGACTAACCCATTGACTCAATAGTCAACTTTCACCAAAAAGTCAACTTTGGTCAAAATAACCAATCCTCGACCCAATGAAAAACCCATTAACACATGAGGTCGTGCTTGGACCAAAAAGTCAATTTTGGTCCAGTATACCAATTTTCGACCTAATAACCACCCCATCGACCCAATAGCTCAACTTTTCACTAAATTGTCAACTTCTGGTTAAAATGGTCAATTACTAACCCAATAACCAACCCATCGACCTAAGTAGGTCAATCTCCGACCAAATAATCAATTTTTAACCTATTATCCAATTATCGACAAAAAAGTTAACTTGGTCAAATTGCTCAACTTCGAGCCAATGACCAACCAATCGACCCATTAGGTTAACTTTCGATAAAAAAGTCAAATTTGGTCAAAATGATCAATCCTCGACCCAATGACCAACCCATTAACCTAATAGGTTAACTTCGACTAAAAGTCAATTTTGGTCAAGAAAGTCAATTTTTCGACCAAATGACCAATTATCGTCCCAAAAAGTCAATCCCTAACCAAAAAGTCAATCCCCGACCAAAAAGTCAAATTTAGTAAAAATGGTCAACTTCGACCCATGGACTAACCCGTCGATCTAATCAGTCAACTTCGACCAAAAAGTCAATTTTTGTCAAAAAAGTCAAATTTGGTCAAAATAGTCAATTTCGAGATAATGACCACCCTATCGACCCAATAAGTCAAATTTTATTAAAATGAACAATTTCTTACCCAAAGACTAACCCATCAACCTATAGTCAACATTCGACTAAAACTCAATTTTGGTCAAATTGGTTAAATTTCGACCTAATGACCACCTCATCGACCCAATAGGTCAACTTTGGTTAAAATTGTCAGCTTACCTAATGACCTACCCATCAATCTAATAGTCAACTTTCGACCAAAAAGTTAACTTCGTCAAACTGATCAACCCATAACCCAATGACCAACCCATTTACCCAATAGGTTAAGTTTTTACAAAAAAGTTAATTTTGGTAAAAAAGTCAATTTTTGATCTAATGACCACCCAATTTACCAAATCGATCAACTTTTCACCAAAAGTAAATTTTAGTCAAAATCGTCCATTACCGACCTAATGACCAACCCATCAATCCAATAAGTCAATCTCTAACCAAAAAGTTAACTTTGTAAAAAATGTCAATCATTGATCCAACGACCAATCCATCGATCCAATCAGTCAACTTTCGACCAAAAATCAACTTTCGTCAAAATGGTCAATCCTTGACCTAATGACCCAATAGGTCAACCTTTGAACCAAAAATTAATTTTGGTCAAAATAATCAATTTTTGACCTGATGACCACCCCGTTACCTACTAGGTCAACTTTTAACTAAAAGTTAACTTTGGTCAAAACGGTCTATCATTAACCCAATGACCAACCTTTTGACCTAATAAAGCCAGTGTTTCAAAAATCATTAATTTTCACCTAAAGCCCAATTGTTCACCCAATAAGTCAATCTCTTTCCTAAACATCAACTTTAATCAAAATGTTCAATCCTTAACCCATTGACCACCCATCAATCCAACAAAGTCAACTTTCGACCAAAAATTTAACTTTGGTCTAAATGGATCAATCCTTGACCTAATGAACAACCCTTTACCTAATAAGTCAACTTTTGACCAAAAAGTCAATATTGGTCAAAAGAGTCAATTTTTTACCTAATGACCACCCCATTGACTCAGTAGGTCAAATTTTGACAAACTTGTCAACTTTGGTCAAAATGGTCAATTATTGAGCCAATGACCTAATAGATCAACTTTTGACCAAAAAGTCAACTTTGGTTTAAATGATCAATTCCTGACCCAATGACAAACTCATTGACCAAATAAGACTACTTTTGACCAAAAAGTCAATTTTGGTCAAAATACTCAATTTTCGACCAAATGACCAATTATCAACCCAATAACTCAATCTCTGATCAAACCATCGATCTAAAGATCAACTTTCGACCAAAAACTCAACTTTGGTGAAAATGGTAAATCCTTGACCCAATGACTAACCCACTGACACAAAAGATCAACTTTTGACCAAAAAGTCTATTTTGGTAAAAAATTCAAATTTTGACTAATGATAAATTATTAACCCAATAAGTCAACCTCTAACAAAAAATTAACTATGGTCAAAATGGGCAAACCTTGACCGAATGTCCAACCATCGACTCAATATGTGAACTTTTCGACCATAAAGTCAATTTTGGTCAAAATAGTCAATTCTAAACATAATGATCACTCTATTGACTGAATAGGTCAACTTAGGTTAAAATGGTCAATTTCTGACCCAATGACTAACCCATTGATCCAATAGGTCAACTTTTGACCAAAAATTCAACTTTAGTAACTTTTGGTCAAAAGGTCAATTCTGGACCCAATGACCAGCTCATTGACCTAATAGGTCAATCTTTTACAAAAAAAACTTAATTTTGGTTAAAATAGTCAATCTTTGACCTAATGACCGCCCATTGACTTAATAGATTAACTTTTGACCAAAGAGTCAACTTTTGTCAAAATGGTCAATTCTTGACCCAATGACAAACACATTGACCCAATAGGATAACTTCTGACCAAAATAATCAATCTTTGTCAAAATAATTAATTTTTTACCAAATGACTAATTATTTACCCAATAAGTCAATAACTGACCAAAAACTCAACTTGGTCAAAATGGTTAATCCTTGACCCAATGAACACCCCATTAACCCTATAGGTTAACTTTTGACCAAAAAGTCAACTTTGGTCAAAATGGTCAATCCTTGACCCAAGACCAACCCATTGACCGAATATGACAACTTTTAACTAAAAAGTCAAATTTGGTCACAATGGTTAATCATTGACCTAATCACCAACCCATTAATCCAATAGGAAAACTTTTGCCCAAAAAGTCAATTTTTGTTAAAATAGTCAAATTTTGATCTAATGACCACCCGTTGACCCAATAGGTCAAAAATTGACCAAAAGGTTAACTTTGGTCAAAATGGTTAATTTCTGACCCAATGACCCCCCCATTGACCCAATGGATCAACTTTTGACCAAAAATTCAATTTTGGTCGAAACAATTAATTTTTGACCTAATGATTAATATTTAACCCAATAACTCAATCTCTGACCAGAAAGTAAACTTTGGTCAAAATGGTCAATCCTTGACCCATTGACAATCTCATTGACCCAATAGGTCAACTTTTAACCAAAAAGTTAATTTTGGTCAAAATGGTCAATCCTTGACCTAATGACCATCCCATTAACC
Organism: Papilionanthe hookeriana x Papilionanthe teres; assembly: GCA_022702705.1. Taxonomy (NCBI): domain Eukaryota; kingdom Viridiplantae; phylum Streptophyta; class Magnoliopsida; order Asparagales; family Orchidaceae; genus Papilionanthe; species Papilionanthe hookeriana x Papilionanthe teres. Next base: position 41,835,849 of record CM040430.1, on the reverse strand, counting down.
CAAAAGGTCAACTTTTGAACAAAATTTATGTTTGGTTGAAATGATCAATTTCTGACCCAATGATCAACCCTGTAACCCAATAGGTCAACTTTTAACTAAAAAGTCAACTTCGGTATAAATGGTCAATTTCTGACCCAATAACCAACCCATTGACCCAATCAGCCAACTTTTCTCCAAAAAGACAATTTTTGTCAAAATAGTCAATTTTTGACCTAATGACCACCGCATTAAGCAAATATGTCAGCTTTGCTGAAAAAGGTCAATTTCGGACACAACGACAAACCTATTGACCCAATAGGTTAACTTTTGACCAAAAAGTCAACTTTGGTCAAAATGATGAATCCTTGACCCAATGACCAACCCATTGACCCAAAAGGTAAACGTTTAACCAAAACGTCAATTTTTATCGAAATAGTCAATTTTTAATTAAATGACCTATTATTGACCCAATAAGTCAATCTATGACCAAAAAGTCAACTTTGGTCAAAATGGACAATCCTTGACCTATTGACCAACCCATTGACCCAATAGGTCAACTTTGACCAAAAAGTAAATTTTGGTTAAAATTGTCAACTTTTGTCCTAATCCTTGACCTATTGACAAACCTATTGACCCATAGGTCAACTGTTGACCAAAAAGTTAATTTTGGTCACAATATTCATTTTTTGACCTAATGGCCACCCTATTAACCCAATAAGTCAACTTATGACTGAAAATTTAACTTTGGTTAATATAGTCAATTTCTGACCCAATGACCACCTCATTGACCCAATGAGTCAACTTCTGACCAAAAATTTAATTTTGGTCAAAATTGTTAATTTTTAACATAATGACCAATTATTGACTAATAATTCAATCTCAGCCTAAAAAGTCAACTTTAGTCAAAATGGTGAATTCTTTACTCAATGACCAACCAATCGACCTAACAAGTTAAATTTTGACCAAAAAGTTAATTTGGTTAGTTTAGTCAATTTTTGACCTAATGTCCACCCCATTGACCCAATAGGTCAACTTTTGGCCAATAAGTAAACTTTGGACAAATGGTCAATTTCTAACCCAACGACCACCCATTGACCCAATATGTCAACTTTTGACCAAAAAGATGTCTTTGGCCAAAATGATCAATCCTTGACATAATAGGTTAACGTTTGACCAAAAAATTAATTTTGGTCAAAATAGTCAATTTTTGACCTAATTCCACCCCATCGACCTAATAAGTCAACTTTTTACCAAAATGTGAACATTGGTCAAAAAGGTCAATTTATAACCCAATTACCACCCCATTGACCCAATGGGTTAACTTTTGAACAAAAAATCAATTTTGGTCAAAATAGTTAATTTTTTATCTAATGACTAATTTTTGACCTAATAAGTCAATCTCTGACCAATTTTTGACTGAATGACACCCCATTAACCCAATGAGTCAACTTTTGACCAAAAAGTAAATTTTGTAAAACTTGTCAAATGACCTAGTGGTCAATTATTGACCCAGTAAGTCAATCTTTGACTCAAAAGTCAACTTTGGTCAAAATGGTTATTCCTTGTCTAAATGACCAATCCATTAACCCAATAGGTCAGCTTTTGATCACAAAGTCAACTTTGGTCAAAATAGTCAATTTTGACCCAATGACCAACCCATTGGCCCAATAGGTCAACTGTTCAATAAAAAGTCAACTTTGGTCAAAATGGTCAATTTTTGACCTGATGACAAACCCATTGACCCAATATGTCAACTTTTGACCAAAAAGTTAATTTTGGTCAAAATAGTAAATTTTTGAACTAATGGCCACCCTCATTAACCAAATAAGTCAACTTTTAACCAAAATGTCAACTTTGGTCAAAATGGTCAATTTCTGACCCAATGACAACCACATTAACCCAATGGTATAAATGGTCAATCTTTGACCCAATGATCAACCCATTGCCCCAATATGACAACTTTTAACTAAAATAGTCATTTTTTGACCCAATGGCCACCCCATTGATCCATTAGTCAACCTTCGACTAAAAAGTCAACTTTAGTCAAAATGGTCAATTTCTGAAACAATGATCACCCCATTGACCCAATGGGTCAACTTTTGACCAAAAATTCAATCTTGGTCAAAATAATCAATTTTTGACCTAATAATCACTTATTGATCAAATAAGTCAATCTCTGACAAAATGTCAACTTTGTCAAAATAGTTAATTTTAAACTAATGACCACCCCATTGATTAAATATGTTAACTTTTGTCCAAAAAAGTCAACTTTTGTCAAAATGGTCAATTACTGAACTAATGACCAACACATTAACTCAATATGTCAACTTTTGACCAAAAAAATCAATTTTGGTCAAAAAATCAATTTTTTACACAATGATCAACATATTGATCAAATAGGACAACTTTTAACCAAAAAGTCAATTTTGGTCAAAATATTCAATTCTTGACCTAATGACAAATTATTGCCAATAAGTCAATCTCTGACCAAAAAGTCAACATTTGTCATATAGGTCAGTCCTTGACCCAATGACCGATTCATTGACCCAATAGGTCAACTTTAGACCAAAAAGCCAACTTTTGTCAAAATGATTAATCCTTGACCCAATGACTAAATAGGTCAATTTTTGACAAAAAGTCAATTTAATTAAAATAGTCAATTTTTGACCTAATGACCACACCATTAACACAAAATGTCAACTTTTAACCAAAAAGTCAACTTTGGTCAAAATGGTCAATCATTGACCCACTAACCAATCCATTGACCTATTAGGTCAACTTTTGACTAAAAAGTCAATTTTGGTCGAAATAGTCAATTTTGGACCAAAGGACCAATTATTGACCCAACAAGTCAATCTCTTACCAAAAAGTCAACTTTGGTCAAAATGGTCTATCTTTGACCCAATGACTAACCCATTGACCTAATAGGACAACTTTTGACCAAAAAGTTAAATTTGCTTAAAATGGTCAATCATTGACCAAATAACAAACCCAAAGACCAAATAGGTAAACTTTTGACTAAAAGTCATTTTTGGCCAAAATAGTGAATTTTTTACCTAATGGCCGCTCCATTGATCCAATATGTCAAATTTTGAACAAAAAATCAAGTTTGGTCAAAATGATCAATTTCTGACCCAATTACCTCCCCATTGACCCAATGGGTCAACTTTTGACCAAAAATTTAATTTTGGTCAATATAGTCAATTTTTGACCTAATGACCAATTTTTCACCCAATAAGCCAATCTCTAACCAAAAAGTAAACTTTAGTCATAATGGTCAATCCTTGACCCAATGACCAACCCATTGACCCAACAGGTCAACTTTTAACCAAAAGTCAACTATGCTCAAAATGGTCAAATCCTTGACCTAATGACCATCCCATTTACCCAATCGCCTACTTTTGACCAAAAAGTTAATTTTGGTCAAAATAGTCAGTTTTTGACCTAATGACCACCTCATTGACCAAATAGGTCAACTTTCGTTAAAAAGGTTAATTTCTGACATAGTGACCAACCCATTGACAAAATAGGTTAACTTTTGATGAAAAAGTCAACTTTGGTCAAAATGATCAATCCTTGACCCAATGACCATCTCATTGACACAATAGGTAAACTTTTGACCAAAAAATCAATCTTGGTTAAAATAGCCAATTTTTGATCTAATGACCTATTATTAACCTAATAAGTTAACTTTTCTCAAAATGGTCAATCCTTGATCCAATGATTAACCCATCGACTGAACAGGTCAACTTTTGAACAAAAAGTAATTTTTGGTCAAAATAGTCAATTTTTTACCTTATGGCCAATTATTGACATAATCTAATAATTTAATATTTGACCTAAAAGTCAAATTTTGGTCAAAATGTTCAATGCTTGACCCAATGACCAACCCATTGACCGAATAGGTCAAGTTTTGACCAAAAAGTTAATTTTGGCCTGTTTAGTCATTTTTTGACCTAATGACCACCCATTGACCTAATATGTCAACTTTTGACCAAAAAGTCAAGTTTTGTCAAAATGGTGAATTTCGAACACAATGACCAACTCATTGACCCAATAGGTCAACTTTTAACCAAAAAGTCAACTTTGGCCAAAAAGATCAATCCTTGACCCAATGACCAACACAGTGACCCAATAGGACAACTTTTGAACAAAAATTTAATTTTGATCGAAATAGTTAATTTTTTACCCAATGACTAATTATTGACCCAATAAGCCAATCTTTGCCCAAAAAGTCAACTTTGGTGAAAATGGTCAATCATTGACGCAACGACTCACTCATCAATCTAATAGGTCGCCTTTTAAACAAAAAGTCAACTTTAGTCAAAATGGTCAATCTTCGACTAACGACCAACCCATCGACCCAATATGTCAATTTTCGACCCAAGAGCCACCCCCATTGACCCTATTAGGTCAACTTTTGTCCACAAAGTCAATGTTGGTCAAAATGGTCAATTTCGGACCTAATGACCATTCCATTGGCCCAATGGGTCTACTTTTGACAAAAATCCTTGACCTAATGGCCAACCCATTGACTTAATAGGTCAACTTTTGACCAAAAAGTTAACTTTGGTCAAAATAGATAATTTTTGACCTAATGACCAACCTATTGATCTAATAGTCAACTTTCACCAAAAGTCAACATCTGGTCAAAATGATCAATTATGCATCTAATGACCAAAACATTGACCAATATGTAAACTTAGGTTAAAATGGTCAATCCTTGACCTAATGACCATCCCATTTACCCAATAGTTCAACTTTGGATCAAAAAGTCAAGTTTGCTTAAAATGGTCAATGTTTGACCTAATGACCAACCAATTGACCTAACAGGTCCACTTTTAACCAAAAAGTCAACTTCAATATAAATGGTTAATATCTGACCCAATGACCAACCCATTGACCGAATAGGTCACTTTTGACCAAAAAGTCACCTTCGGTCTAAATGGTCAAACCTTAACCAAATGACCAACCCATTGAACCAATCGATCAACTTTTCACCAAAAAGCCAATATTGGTCAAAATAGTCAATTTTTGACCTAATGACCACCTCATTGACTAAATATGTCAACTTCAGTTAAAATGATCAATTTCTGACCCAACGACCAACCTAGCTACTGAATAGTTAACTTTCGACCAAAAATTAAATTTTGGTCAAAATAGTTAATTTTTGACCTTATGGCCAATTATTAACCTAATAATTATATCTTTGACCCAAAAGTCAACTTTGGTCAAAATGGTCAATCCTTGTCTTAATGACCAACCCATTGACCCAATAAGTCAACTTTTCACTAAAAAGTCAACTTTGGTCAATATGGTCAATTTTTGGCCTAATGACCATATTATTATTGACCCAATGGGTCAACTTTTGACCAAAAATTCAATTTTTGTCAAAATACTCAATTTTTGACCTAATGACTAATTATTCACCCAATAAGTCAATCTAAAAGCAAAAAAGTCGACTTTGGTCAAAATTGTCAATCCTTGACCCAATGATCAAACCATCGCCAAATAGGTCAACTTTTGACCAAAAAGTAAATTTTGGTCTGTTTAGTCAATTTTGGACCTAATGACCACCACATTGACCTAATAGGCCAACTTTTGACCGAGAAGCCAAGTTTAGTCGAAATGGTCAATTTCTGACTCAATGACCAACCCATTAAGCCAATATGTTAGCTTTAGACCAAAAAGTCAACTTTGGTCAAAATGGTCAATCCTTAAACTAATGACCAACACATTTACCCAATAGGCCAACTTTTGAACAAGTCAATTTTGGTCAAAATAGTCAATTTTTGACCAAATGACCAATTATTAGCCCAATAAGTCAATGTTTGACTAAAAAGTCTACATTGGTCATAATGGTCAATCCTTGACGCAATGACCAACACATTGACCCAATAGGTCAACTTTTGGCCAAAAAGTTAACCTTAGTCAAAATGATCAATCCTGGACCCACTCACTCAATAGGTCAATTTTTGACAAAAATGTCAATTTTGGTCAAAATAGCCAATTTTTGACCTAATGACCACCTCATTAACCCAATAAGTCAACTTTCGACCAAAAATCAACTTTCGTCAAAATGATCAATCCTTGATCTAATGACTTAAGTAGCTAACCTTTCGACCAAAAAGTCAATTTTGGTCAAAATAGTCAATTTTTGACCTAATGACCACCCCATTAACCCATTAGGTCAACTTTTGACTAAAAAGTAAACTTTGGTCAAAATGGTCAATTCTCGACCTAACGACCAACCCATTGACACAATAGGTCAACTGTTGCTAAAAAGTCAACTTTGTTCAAAATGATCATTCCTTGACGCAATAAGTAAACCTTTGACCTAAAAGTTAATTTTGACCAAAATAATAAATTTTGACCTAATTACTACCCCATCGACCCAAAAGGTCAAATTTTTACCAAAAAGTCAACTTTGGTCAAAATGACAGATTTTTGGCCCAATGAACACCTTTTTGACCCAATGGGTCGACTTTTGACCAAAAATTCAATTCTAGTCAAAATAGCCAAGTTTTGTCCAAACGACCAATTATTGACCCAATAAGTGAATCACTGACCAAAAAGTCAACTTTGGTTAAAATGGTCAATCCTTTACCCAATGACCAACACATTGACCGAACAGATCAACTCTTTACCAAAATGTCAATTTTGGCCAAAGTAATTAATTTTTGACCTAATGACCAATTATTGACGAAATAAGTCAATCTTTGACCCAAAAGTCAACTTTGGTCAAAATGGTCAATTTCTGACGCAATGACCATCAACTCATTGACCCAATAGGTCAACATTTAACCCAAAAGTCAACTTCGATAAAAATGATCAATCTTAGAGACAATAATAAACATATTGACCAATAGGTCAACTTTTAACCAAAAAGTCAATTTTGATCAAAATAGTTAATTTTTCACTTAATGAGTAATTATTGACCCATTTGGTCAATCTTTGACTAGAAAGTTAATTTTGGTCAAAATGGCCAATCGTTGACCCAATGATGACCCAATGTGTTAACTTTCGACGAAGAAGTCAACTTTGGTCAAAATGGTCAATCCTTAACCCAATGACCAACCTATTGACCCAATAGGTCAAGTTTTGACCAAAAAGTCAATTTTTGTCATAATAGTCAATTTTTTATCTAATTGCCATCCCATTAACCCAATAAATCAAATTTTGACCAAAATGCTAACTTAGTTCAATATGGATAATTTCTGACCCAATGATCACCATGTTGACATAATGGGTCAACTTTTGACAAAAAAAATCAAATTTGGTCAAATCATCAATTTTTGACCAAATGACCAATTATTGACCCAATAAGTCAATCTCATACCAAAAAGTCAACTTTGGTCAAAATGGTCAATCCTTGACCCAATGACCAACACATTGACCCAACAGGTCAACTTTTGACCAAAAAGTCAACTTTGGACAAAATGTTCAATCCTTGACCCAATGACTAACCCATCGAATCTAATAAGTCAACTTTTGACAAAAAATTCTATTTTGGTCAAAATAAGAATTTTTGACCTAATGATGATCTCATTGTCCCAATAAAACGACTTTTGACCAAAAAGTCAACTTTGGACAAAATGGTCAATTACTGACCAAATGACCACCTCTTTAGACCAATGGGTTAACTTTTGACCAAAAATTCAATTTTGGTTAAAATACTCAATTTTTGACCTACTGGCCAATTATTGACCCAATAAGTTAATCTTTGAGCAAAAACTCAACTTTGGTCAAAATAGTCAATCCTTGACCAAATTTCCAACCCATTAACCCAATGGTCAACTTTTGACCAAAAAGTCAACTTTTGTCGAAATGGTCAATCTTTTACCCAATGAACAACACATTGACCCAATAGGTCAACTTTTTACCAAAATGTCAACTTTGGTCAAAATCGTCTACTCTTGACCCAATGACCAACCCAGTGACTCAATAGGACAACTTTTGACCAAAATGCCAATTTTAGTCAAGAAAATTAGTCAATTTTTGTCCTATAACCAATTATTGACCATATTAGTCAATCTCGGACCAAATAATCAACTTTGGTTAAATGTTTAATCCTTTACCCAATGACCAATCAATTGACCAAATAGATTAACTTTTGACCAGAAAGTCAACTTTGGTCAAAATGCTTAATCCTTGACACAATGACCAACCCATTGACCCAGTAGGTCAACTTTTGACCAAAAGTCAATTTCGGGCAGTTTAGTCATTTTTTGACCCAATTACCACCTCATTGACCCAATAGGCCAACTTTTGACCAAAAAGCCAAGTTTGGGAAAATTGTCAATTTCTGACCGAATGATCAATCCATTGACCCAATAGGTCAGCTTTTAATCAAAAAGTCTATTTTGGTCAGTATAGTCAATTTCTGACATAATGGTAACCTCATTGACCCAATAAGTAGACTTTTGACTAAAAAGTCAACTTTAGACAAAATGGTCAATTTCTGACCCAATGACAATCTCATTGGCCGAATATGTCAGCCTTTGACCAAAAAGTCCACTTTGGTTAAAATTGCCAATTATTGAACTAATGACCCACCCACTAACTTAATAGGTCAACTTTTGACCAAAAAGTCAAATTTGGTCAAAATGTTCAATTCTTGACCTAATGACCAACCCACTGACCCAATAGGATAACTTTTGACCAAAAAGCCAAGTTTAGTCAAGATAGTTAGTCAATTTTTGACCTAATGACCAATTATTGACCCAATTAGTCAATCTCTGACCAAAAAGTCAACTTTGGTCAAAATGGACAATTCTCGACCCAAGACCAACCCATTGACCTAATAGGTCAACTTTTGACAAAAAAAGTCAACTTTGGTCAGTTTAGTCAATTTTTGACCAAATGACCACCCCATTGACCCAATAGGCTTTTTGACCAAAAAGCCATGTTTGGTCAAAATAGCTTAATTTCGACCTAATGACCAACCCATCGACCTAATAGTCACTTACTAAAAGTCAACTTTTATCAAAAAGGTTACTCCTTAAACCAATGTGCAACACATTTACCCAATAAGTCAACTTTTGAACAAAAAGATAATTTTGGTCAAAATAGTCAATTTTTGATCTAATGTCCAATTATTGACCCAATAAGTCAATCTTTGACCAAAAATTCAACATTGGTCATAATGATCAATCCTTGACCTAATGACCAACCCATTGACTCAATAGGTCAACTTTTGACCAAAATGTCAACTTTGATCAATATGGTAAATTTCTTACCGAATGACCACCTCATTGACCCAATGGGTCATCTTTTAACAAAAAAATTCACTTTTGGTTAAAATAGTCAATTTTGACCTAATGACCAATTATTGACCAAATAAGTTAATTTAGGACCAAAAAGTCAACTTTGGTCAAAATCGACATTCCTTGACACAATGACCAATCCATTGACCCAATATGTCAACTTTTGACCTAAAAGACAATTTTGGTCGCATTTAGTCAATTTCGACCTAATGACCACTCCATCGACCTAATAAGCAACTTTCGACCAAAAAGCCAAGTTTGGTCAAATGGTCAATTTCCGAGTCAATGACCAACCCATCGAGCTGAGAGTCGCTTGACCAAAAAGTCAAATTTGGTCAAAATGGTCAATCATTGAGCCAATGACCAACACATTGACCCAATAGGTCAACTATTGAACAAAAAGTCAATTTTTGACCTAATGACCAATTATTGACCAAATAATTCAATCTTTGACCAAAAATTCAACATTCGTCATATTGGTCAATCCTTGACCCAATGACCAACCCATTGGCTCAATAGGTCAACTTTCGACCAAAAAGTCAACTTTGGTCAAAATGATCAATCTTTGACCCAATGACTTAATAAAGTTAAATTTCGACCAAAATGTCAATCGTGGTCAAAATAGCTAATTTTCGACCAAATAACCATCCCATTAACCCAATATGTCAACTTTTGACCAAAAAGTCAACTTTGGTCAAAATGGTAAATCATTGACCAATTGACCTAATAGGTCAACTTTTGACCAAAAAGTGTATTTTGGTCAAAATAGTTAGTTTTTGACCAAATGACCAATTATTGACCTAATAAGTCAATCTCTGATCAAAAAAGTCAACATTAGTCATAATGGTCAATCCTTGACCTAATGACCAACCCATTGACTAATTGGATTATCTTTTGACCAAAAAATCAACTTTGGTCAAAATGATCAATCCTTGACCTAATGACTTAATAGGTCAACCTTTGAACAAAAAATTAATTTTGGTCAAAATAGTTAATTTTTGTCCTAATGATCACCCCATTAACCTAATAGGTCAACTTTTGACCGAAAAGTAAACTTTGGTCAAAATGGTCAATCCTTGACCCCATGTCCAACCCATTGACCTAATAGGTTAACTTTTGACCAAAAAGCTAACTTAGGTCAAAATCATCAATCCTTGACCTAATGACAATCCCACTTACCCAATAGGACAACTTTGAATCAAAAAGTCAAGTTTGGTTAAAATGGTTAATTTCTGACCAAAAGACCAACCCATTGACCTAATAGGTATACTTTTAACCAAAAAGTCAACTTCGGTCAAAATGGTCAATTTCTGACCCAATGACCAACCCTTTAATCGAACAGGTCAACTTTTGACTAAAAAGTCACCTACAGTCTAAATGGTCAAACCTTGACCAAATGACCAGCCCATTGAGCCAATTAGCCAACTTTTCACCAAAAAGCCAATATTGGTCAAAATAGTCAATTTCTAACCTAATGACCACCTCATTAACCAAATATGTCAACTTTAGTTAAGATGGTCAATTTCTGACCCAACGAACAACCCATTGACCGAATAGGTTAACTTTTGACAGAAAGGTAAATTTTGGTTAAAATAGTCAATTTTTGACCTTATGACCAATTATTGACCTAATAACTCTATCTTTGACCCAAATGTCAACTTTGGTCAAAATACTCAATCTTTGACCAAATGACCAACACATTGACACAATAGGTCAACTCTTAACCAAAAAATCAATTTTGGTCAAAATAGTCAAATTTTCACATAATGACCACCCCATTGACGCAATAGGTCAACTTTTTTTTTAAGATGGTCAATGACCAACCCATTGATCATATAGGTCAAGATTTGACCAAAAAGTCAATTTTGATCAAAATGGTGAATTTTTGACCTAATGACTACCTCATTGACCAAATAGGTCAACTTTGGTTAAAATGGTCAATTTTTGACTCAACGACCTACCCATTGACCCATTAACTTTTTTGAAAATGATCAACCAATGACCCAATGAACAACTCATTTACCCAATAGGTTAAATTTTTTGTAAAAAGTCAATTTTGGTAAATAAAGTTAATTTTTGACCTAATGACCACCGCATTTACCCAATAAGTCAACTTTTGACCAAAAAGTCAATTTTGGTCAAAAGGTTAAATTACTGACCAAATGACCAACCCATTGACCCAATAAGTCAATCTCTGTTCAAAAAGTCAACTTTGGTAAAAATGGTCAATCCTTGACCCAATGACCCAATAGGTGAAAAGTCAATTAGATTAAAATTGTTAATTTTTAGCGTAATGATTGCCCTATTAACCTAATAGCTCAACTTTTGACCAAAACGTCAACTTTGGTCAAAATGGTCAATCTTTGACCAAATGACCAATCCATTAACTTAATATGTCAACTTTTGACCAAAAAGTCAACTTTGGTCAAAATGCTCAATCCTTGACCCAATGACCCAATAGGTAAAAAGTCAATTTGGTCAAAATAATAAATTTTTTACCTAATGACTGCCCCATTAACCTAATAGGTAAACTTTTAACCAAAATGTCAACATTGGTCACAATGGTCAATCTTTGACCCAATGACCAACCCGTTGACCTAATAGGTCAGCTTTTGACTAAATAGTCAATAATTGGTCCTAAAGACAATTTATTGACCGAATCAGTCAATAAATTGACCAAATTGTCAACTTTGGTCAAAATGGTCAATTACTGACCCATTGACTAACCCAATGATCTAATAGGTCAACTTTTGACCAAAAAGTCAACATTGCTGAAAATGGTCAATTCTTGACCCAATGACAAAGTCATTGACCCAATATGATAACTTTTGACCAAAAAAGTCAATTTTGGTCAAAATAGTCAATTTTTGACCTAATGACCAATTATTAACCCAATAACTAAATCTCTGACCAAAAAGACAACTTTGGTCATAATGGTCAATCCTTGACCCAATGACGATCCCATTGACCCAATAAGTCAACTTTTAACCAAAAAGTCAACTTTGATCAAAATCATAAATCCTTGACCCAATGACCAACCCACTGATCCAAAAGATCAACTTTTGACCAAAAAGTCAATTTTGGCAAAAAGAAGTCAATTTTTATCCTAATGACAAATTATTAACCCAATAAGTCAACCTATGACCAAAAGGTCAACTTTTATCAAAATGGTCAAACCTTGACCAAATGACAATCCCATTGACTCGATATGTCAACTTTTGACCAAAAAGTTAATTTTTGTGAAAATAGTCAATTCTAGACATAATGATCATCCCATTGACCGAATAGGTTAACTTAGGTTAAAATGGTCAATTTCTGATGCAATGACCAACCCATTGACCCAATAGGTCAACTTTTGACAAAAAATTTAACTTTGGTAAAATTTTGGTTAAAAAGGTCAAACTTGGACCCAATGACCAACCCATTGACCAAATTGGTCAATTTTTGCCAAAAAGTTAAGTTTGGATAAAATAGTCAATCTTTAACCTAAAGACTACCCAATGACCTAATAGGTCAACTTTTAACCTTTATCAAAAAGGTCAATTCTTGACCCAACGATAAGCCCATTGACCCAATAGGACAACTTCTGACAAAAAATTTCAACCTTGTGCAAATAAAGTCAATTTTTTAGAAAAAAAACCAATTATTGACCCAATAAGTCAATAACTGACCAAAAAGTCAACTTTAGTCAAAACGATCAATCCTTGACCCAATGAACACCCCATTGACCCAATAGGTCAACTTTTAAACAAAAATTCAACTTTGGTCAAAATTGTCAATTACTGACCCAATGACCAACCCATTGAACCAATAGGTCAACTTTTGACCAAAAAGTCAACTTTGGTCAAAATGTTCAGTTCTTGACCTAATGGCCAACTCATTGACCCAATAGGATAACTTCTGACTGAAGAAGTCAATTTTAGAAAAAAAATAGTAAATTTTCTACCTAATGAGCAATTATTGACCCAATAAGTCAATCTCTGACAAAAAGTCAACTTTGGTCATAGTGGTCAATCCTTGACCCAATCACCAACCCATTGACCTAATAGGTCAACTTTTGACCAAAAAGTCAACATTGGTCAAAATGTTAAATCCTTGAACCAATGACCAACCCACTGACCCAATAGATTAACTTTTGACCAAAAAGTCAATTTTGGTCAAAAAAATTCGATCTTTTTACCTAATGACCAATTATTGACCTAATAAGTCAATATTTGACTAAAAAGTCCACTTGGTCCAATTGATGAATCCTTGACCCAATGACGAACCCATTGACCCAATATGTTAACTTTTGACCAAAAAGTCAATTTTTGTCAAAATAGTCAATTCTTGACATAGTTACCACCCCATTGGCCCAATAGGTCAACTTTGGTCTAAATGGGCAATCATTGACCCAATGGCCAATCCATTGACCCAATAGGTCAACTTTTGACCAAAAATTTAACTGTGGTGACTTTTTGGTCAAAATGGTCAATCCTTGACCCAATGAACAACACATTGACCCAATAAGACAACATTTGACCAAAAAGTCAGTTTTGGTCAAAATAGTCAATTTTTAACCTACAAACCACGCCATTGACCCAATTGTTTAAGTTTTGACAAAAAAGTCAACTTTGGTCAAAATGGTCAATTACTGACCCAAGGACCAACCCATTGACCCACTAGGTCAATCTCTGGCCAAAAAGTCAACTTTGGTCAAAATGGCTAATCCTTAAGCTAGTAAACTACTCATTGACCCAATAGGTCATCCTTTGACCAAAGAGTCCCTCTTTGGTCAAAATTGTCAATCCTTAACCCAATGAACAACTCATTGACCCAATAGGTCAACTTTGACCAAAAAGTCGATTTTGGTCAAAATACTAAAATTTTGACCTAAAGACCAATTTTGGACCCAACAAGTGAATCTTTGACCAAAAAGTCAACTTTGGTTAAAATGGTCATCCTTAAACCAATGATTAACCCATTGACCTAATAGGTTAACTTTTGACCAAAAAGTCAATTTTGGTCAAAATAGTCAATTTTTAACCTAATTTCCACCTCATTGACCAAATAGGTCAAGTTTGGACCAAAATGTTAACTTTTGTTAAAATGGTCAATGCTTGACCCAATGACCAACCCATTGACCCAATATGTCAACTTTTGACTTAAAAGTCAATTTTGGTCAAAATAGTAAATTTTTGACATAATGACCACCCCATCCACCCAATATGTCAACATTGTTTAAAATAGTCAATTTCTTTCCCATTGACCAACCCATTGACACAATAGGTCAACTTTTGACCTATAAGTCAACTATGGTGACTTTTTGGTCAAAATGGTACATCCTTAACGAATGAACTAGCCATTCACCCAATATGCCATTTTCTGACATAATGACCTCCCCATTCACCCAATGGTCAATTTTGGTTAGAATAGTCAACATTTGACATTGTTACCACCCCATTGACCCAAAAGATCAACTTTGGTAAACATGCTCAATTTCTGACCCAATGACCAAACCATTGACCCAATATGTCAACTTTTAACTAAAAAATTAAATTTGGTCAAAATGGTCAGTTTCTGACCCAATGACCACCTCATTGACCCAATGGATAAACTTTTGACTCAAAATTCAATTTTGGCCAAAAAAGTCAATTTTTAACCAAATGACCAATTATTGAGCCAATAAGTCAATCTCTGACAAAAAGTCAACTTTGGTCAAAATGGTCAATCCTTGACCCAATGATCAAGCCATTATCCTAATAGGTTAATTTTTGACCAAAAAGTCAACTTTGGTCAAAATGGACAATCTTTGACCCAATGACTAACTCATCAATCTAATAAGTTAACTTCGACCAATTGTCGACCAAATAAGTCAACCTCAAACCAAAAACTCAACTTTGGCCAAAATGTTCAAACCATGACCCAATGACCAACCCATTGACCCAGTAGGTCAAGTTTTGACCAAAACGTCAACTTTGCTAAAAAAAGTCAACCCTTGACCCAATGACCAACCCATTGGCCCAATAGGTTAACTTTTAAACAAAAATTCAATTTTGATCAAAATTATTATTTATGACATAATGACCACCCCATTTACCCAATAGGTCAACTTTTGACCAAAAGTCAAGTTTGGTCAAAATCTTCCATTTCGACACAATGACCACATCATCGATCCAATAGACAACTTTCGACTCTACAAGTTAAATTTGGTCAAAATGGTCAACCCTTGACCCAATGACCAACCCATTGAGCCAATAGGTCAACATTTGACCAAAAAGTCAATTTTGGTCAAAATGGTCAATTTTTGACCTAATGGCTAACAAATTAACCAGTAGGTCAAATTTTGACCAAAAAATCAACTTTGGTCAAAATGGTCAATCCTTGACCCAAAGACCATCCCATTGACCCATAGGTTAACTTTGACCAAAAATTCACTTTTGGTCAAAATAGTCAAATTTTTACGTAATAACCAATTTTTGACCTAATATGTCAATCTTTGACGAAAAAGTAAACTTTGGTCAAAATGGCCAATCCTTGTCTGAATGACCAACCAATTGACCCAATAGTCAACTTTTGATAAAAAGTCAACTTTGGTCGAAATGGTTAATCCTTGACCGAATGAACAAACCATTGAGCCAATAAGTCAATTTTTGACCAAAAAGTCAATTTTGGTCAAAAAGTCAATCTTTGACCTAATGACCACCCAATAACCTAATTAGTAAACTTTTGACAAAAATCTCAACTTTGGTCAAAATGGTCAATTTCTGACACAATGACCACCCTATTAAACCAACGGGTCAACTTTTGACCAAAAATTAAATTTTGGTCAAAATAATCAATTTTTGACCTAATGACCAATAATTGACCCAATAAGCCAATCTCTGACCAAAAAATAAAATTTGGTCAAAAAGGCCAATCTTTGACTCAATGACCAGCCCTTTGACCCAATGGGTCAACTTTTGTCCAAAAAGTCAACTTTGGTCAAAATGATCATTCCTTGGCCCAATGACCAACCCATTTACCCAATAAATTAACTTTTGAACAAAAAGTCAATTTTGGTCAAAATAGTCAATTTTTTACCTAACGACCAACCCATTGACCCAACGGGTCAACTTTTGACTCAAAAGTCAACTTTAGTTAAATGGTCAATTTTTTACCTAATAAATAATCCATTGACCCAATATTTCAGCTTTTTAACCAAAAAGTCAACTTTGGTCAAAATGGTCAATCCTTGACCCAACAACCAACACATTGACACAATAGGTCAACTTTTGAACGTAAAGTCAATTTTGGTCAACATTGTCAATTTTTGACCTAATATCCAATTTTTAAACTTATAAGTCAATCTCTAACCAGAAAGCTAACTTTGGTCAAAATGGTCAATCAATGACTCAATGACTAACCCATTGACCAAATAGGTCAACTTTTGACCAAAAAGTCAACTTTAGTCAAAATAGTCAATCCTTGACCCAATGAAAAACTCATTGACACAATAGGTTAAGGTTTGGCCAAAAAGTTAATTTTGGTCCAGATAGTCAATTTTTGACCTAATAACCTCTCCATTGACCCAAAAGTTCAATTTTTGACGAAAAAGTCAACTTTGGATAAAAAGGTCAATTACTGACCCAATAACCAACACATTGACCTAGTTGGTCAATCTCTGACCAAATAGTCAATGTTTGACCTATTGGTCAATTATTGACCTTAAAAGTTAACATTGGTCAATCCTTGAGCCAATGACCAACCATTTGACCCAATAGGTCAACTCTTGACCAAAAAATTAATTTTGGTCCAAAAGTCAATTTTTGACCTAATGACCATTTATTGTCCCAATAAGTCAATCTCTAACCAAAAAGTCAACTTTGGTCGAAATGGTCAATCCTTGACCCATTGACCAACCCATTGACCCAATAGGTCAACTTTTGGCCAAAAAGTCAAGTTTGGTCAAAATAGTCAAGTTTTTACATAATGACCACCACATTGACCCAATAGATCAACTTTTGTTAAAAGGGACAATTTCTTACACAATGACCAACCCGTTGATCCTATAGGTCAACAATTGACCAAAAAGTTAATTTTGGTCAAAATGGTCAATTTTTGACCTAATGACCACCTCATTGACCCAATAGATCAACTTTTGTTAAAATGGCCAGTTTCTGACCCAATGACCCACCCATTGACCCAATAGGTCAACTTTTGACCAAAAAGTTAACTTTGGTCAAAATGATCAACCCATGACCCAATGACCAACCCATTTACCCAATAGTTTAAATTTTTACAAAAAAGTCAATTTTGGTAAAAAAAAGTCAATTTTTGATTTAATGACCACCCCATTTACCCAATGATCAACTTTTTACCAAAAAATCAATTTTGGTCAAAATGATCTATTACTGACCCAAAGACAAACCCATTGACCCAATAAGTCTATCTCTAACCAAAAAGTCAACTTTGGTAAAAAAGGTCAATCCTTGACCCAATGACCAATCCATTGACAAAATAGGTCAACTTTTGACCAAAAAGTCAACATTGGTGAAAATGGTCAATCCTTGACCTAATGACCCAATAGGTTAACCTTTGAACCAAAAGTTAAATTTGGTCAAAATAGTCAACTTTTGACCTAATGACCACACCATTAACCTAATAGGTCAACTTTTAAATAAAAGTCAACTTTGGTCAAAACGGTCAATCATTGACCCAATGACCAACCCAATGACCTAATAAGTCAGCTTTTGAATAAATAGTCAATTTTTGACCTAAAGACTAATTATTGACCCAATAAGTCAATCTCTTTCCTAAACATCAATTTTGGTCAAAAAGTTCAATTCTTGACCCAATGACCACCCATTGACCTAACAGGTCAACTTTTGACCAAAAATTTAACTTTGGTCTAAATGGTCAATCCTTAACCCAATGAACAGCCCATTTAACCAATAGGTCAACTTTTGACCGAAAAGTCAATTTTGGGTCAAAAGAGTCAATTTTTGACCTAATGACCACCTCATTGACTCAATAGGTCAACTTTTGATAAACTTGTCAACTTTGGTCAAAATGGTCAATTATTGAACCAATGACCAACCCAATGACCTAATAGATCAACTTTTGACCAAAAAGTCAACTTTAGTTAAAATGATGACCCAAACACAAACTCATTGACCAATAGGACAACTTTTGACAAAAAATGTCAATTTTGGTCGAAATAGTTAATTTTTGACCTAATGACCAATTATTAACCTAATAACTCAATCTCTGATCAAATCATTGTAGATCATCTTTTGACCAAAAAGTCAACTTTGGTGAAAATGGTAAATCCTTGACCCAATAACCAACCCACTGACACAAAAGAGCAACTTTTGACCGAAAAGTCTATTTTAGTCAAAAAAGTCAATTTTTGACCTAATGACGATCTATTAACCCAATAAGTCAACCTCTAACCAAAAAGTCAACTTTGGTAAAAAATGGCCAAACCATGACCGAATGACCAAGCCGTTAACTCAACATGTCAACTTTTGACCAAAAAGTCAATTTTGGTCAATGTAGTCAATTCTTGACATAATGATCACCCCATTGACCGAATAGGTCAACTTAGGTTAAAATGGTCAATTTCTAACCCAATGACCAACCCATTGACGCAATAGGTTAACATTTGACCAAAAAATTAACTTTGGTGACTTTTTGGTAAAAGAGGTCAACTCTGGACCCAATGTACAGCTCATTGACCTAATAGGTCAATTCTTGACAAAAACGTTAATTTTGGTTAAAATAGTCAATCTTTGACCTAATGAGCACCTAATGACCTAATAGGTCAACTTTTGAGCAAACAGTCAACTTTTGTCAAAATGGTCAATTCTTGACCCAATGACAAATCCTTTGACTCAATAGGACAACTTCTGAACAAATATTCAATCTTCGTCAAAATAGTCAAATTTTTACCAAATAACTAATTATTGACCCAATAAATCAATTACTGACCAAAAAGACAACTTTGGTCGAAATGATCTCCTTGAATCGATGAACATCCCATTCACCTAATAGGTCAACTTTTGACAAAAAAGTCAACTTTGGTTAAAATTGTCAATTACTGACCCAATGACCAACCCATTGACCCAATAGTTTAACTTTTGACCAAAAAGTCAACTTTGGTCAAAATAGTCAGTTCTTGATCCAATGACCAACTAATTGACCCAATAGGATAATTTTTGACCAAAAAGTCAATTTTGGTAAAATAGTCAATTTTGGACCTAATAACCAATTATTGACCCAATAAGTCAATCTCAGACCAAAAAACAACATTAGTCATAATGGTCAATCATTGACCCAATGACCAACCCTTTGACCCAATAGGTTAACTTTTGGACAAAAAGTCAACTTTGGTCAAAATTGTAAATCTTTCCAGTGTCCTAATAGATCAACTTTGTTGATTTTTGTCAAGATAGTTAATTTTTGACCTAATGACCAACTATTGACCCTATTTGTCAATATCATACCAAAAACTCAACTTTGGTCATAATCGCCAATCCTTGACCCAATGACCAATCCATTGACCCAATAAGTTAACTTTCGACCAAAAAGTTAACTTTGTTGAAATTGTCAATCCTTCGACCAATGACCAATTCATCGACCCAATAAGTCAACTTTCGACCAAAAAGTCAACTTTGGTCAAAATGGTTAATCCTTAACCCAATGACTAACCCTTTGATCTAATAGATCAACTTTAGCATCAAAAAGTCAATTTTGGTCATTTTAATCAATATTCGACCTAATGATCACCTCATCGACCTAACAGTCAACCTTTTACCAAAAAGTCAAGTTTGGTCAAAATGATCAATTTCTGACCTAATGACCAACATATTTACCCAATAGGTCATCTTCTATCCAAAAAGTCAACTTTGGTTAAAATAGTCAATCCTTGACCTAATGACCAACTAATTGAGCCAATAGGTCAAGTTTTAAACAAAAAGTCAACTTGGTCAAAATGGTCAATCTTTGGCCCAGTGGCCAACCCATTGACCGAATATGTCAACTTTTGACAAAAAAGTCAATTTTGGTCAAAATAGTCAATTTTTGACCTCATGGCCACCACATTGACCCATTAGATCAACTTTTGACCAAAAAGTTAACTTTGGTCAAAATGGTCAATTTGTAACCTAATGACCACCCCATTGACCTAATGGGTCCACATTTGAGCAAAAATTCAATTTTGGTCGAAATAGTCAATTTTTGATCTAATGAACTATTATTGACCAATAAGTAAATCTTTGACCAAAAAATTAACTTTGGTCAAAATGGTCAATCCTTGACCCAAAGACCAACCCATTGACCCAATAGGTCAACTTTTGACCAAAAAGTCAACTTTGGTTGAAATAGTTAATTTTTGACATAATGATCACCCCATTGACCCATTAGGTTAACTTTTTACCAAAAAGTCAAGTTTGGTCAAAATGGTCAATTTCTGACCCAATGACCAACCCATTCACCCAATAGGTCAGCTTCTGACCAAAAAGTCAACTTTGGTCGAAGTGCTCAATCCCTGACCCAATGACGTACTCATTGACCCAACAGGTCAACTTTTAAACAAATAGTCTACTTTGGTCAAAATGGTCAATCTTCGACTCATCAGCCAACCAATCGACCCAATATGTCAACCTTCGACCAAAAAGTCAATTTTGGTCAAAATAATCAATTTTCGACCTAATGGCCACTCCATTGACCCATTAATTCAACTTTTGACCAAAACTCAACTTTAGTCAAAATGGTCAATTTCTGACCCAATGACCACCCCATTGACCCAATGGGTCAACATTTGACAAAAAATTCAATTTTGGTCGAAATAGTTAATTTTTGATCTAATGACTAATTATTAACCCAATAACTCAATCTCTCATCAAAAAGTCAACTTTGGTCATAATAGTCAATCCTTAACCCAATGACCAACCCATTGACCCAATAGGTAACATTTGACCAAAAAGTCCAACTTAAGTCAAAATGGTAAATCCTTGACCCAATGACCAACCTATTGACCCAAAAGCTCAACTTTTGACCGAAAAGTTTATTTCGGTCAAAAAATTCAATTTTTGACCTAATGACGAATTATTAACCCAAAAAGTCAACCTCTGACCAAAACGTCAGCTTTGGTTAAAATGGACAAACCATGACCGAAACACCAACCCATTGACTCAATATGTCAACTTTTGACCAAAAATCAATTTCGATCAAAATAATCAATTCTAGACATAATGATCACTCCATTCACCAAATAGGTCAACTTAGGTTAAAATTGGTCAATTTCAGACCCAATGACCAACGCATTGACCGAATAGGTCAACTTTCGACCAAATATTCAACTTTGGCAACTTTTTGGTCGAAAAAGTCAATCTTGGACCCAATGACCAACCCATTGACCTAAAAGGTCAATTTTCGACCAAAAAGCTAATTTTAGTTAAAATAATCAATCTTCGACCTAATGACCAACCAATGACCTAGGTTTAACTTTCGACCGTAAAGTCAACTTTTATTTAAATGGTCAATTATTGACCTAATGACAAACCCATTGACCCAATCTGACAACTTTTGACCAAAAAATTCAATTTTTGTCAAAATAGTCAACTTTTTACTAGATGACCAATTATTGACCCAATAACTCAACAACTGACCAAAAAACCAACTTTGGTCAAACTGGTCAATCGTTGACCCAAAGAACATCCCATTGACATAATAGGTCAACAACTGACCAAAAAGTCAACTTTGGTCAAAATTGTTAATTAATGACCCAATGACCAACCCATTGACCCAATTGGTCAACTTTTGACCAAAAGTCAATTTTGGTCAAAAGGGTCAATTTTTGAAATAGTTACCACCCTATTGACCCAATAGGTCAACTTTGATCAAAATGGTCAATCATTGACCTAATGACCAAAAAGTCAACCTTTGTGGTGACTTTTTGGTTAAAATAGCTTAATTATCGACCCAATGAACAACTCATCGAATCTAATAGGTCAACTTATGATGAAAAAGTCAATTTTTGTCCAAATAGTCAATTTTTGACATAATAAACACCCCATTGACCCAATAGTTCAACTTTTGACGAAAAAGTCAAACTTTGGTCAAAATGGTCAATTACTGACCCAACGAGCAACCCATTGACCCAATAGGCCAATCTTTGACCAAAAAGTCAACTTTGGTCAAAATGGTCAATCCTTGACCCAACAAACAACTCATTGAAATAATAGGTCAACTTTTGACCAAAAAGTTAACTTTGGTCAAAATGGTCAATCCTTGACCTAATAAATAACTCATTAACCCGATAGGTCAACTTTCGACAAAAAATCGACTTTGGTCAAAATGGTCAATCTTTGAACCAATGAACAACTCATTGACCCAAAAGGTCAACTGTTAACCAAAAAGTCAATTTTGGTCAAAATTGTAAATTTTTTACCTACCGACCAAGTTTTAATTCAATAAGTCAATCTTGGACAAAAAAGTCAAATTTGGTCAAAATGGTCAATCCTTGACCCAATGTTAAACCCTTTGACCTAATAGGTCAACTTTTGACCAAAAAGGTCAATCCTTGATCTAATGACTAACCCATTAACCCAATAGGTCAACTTTTGACCAAAAATGTTATTTTTGGTCAAAATAGTTAAATTTTGACATAATGACCACACCATTGACTAAATAGGTCAACTTTGAATCAAAATGTAGACTTTGGTCAAAACGGTCAATCCTTGACCAAATGACCAAGCCATTTACCCACTAGGTCAACTTTTGACTGAAAAAGTTAAATTTGGTCAAAATAATTAATTTTTGACATAATGACCACCCCCATCCACCCAATAAGTTAACTTTGGTTAAAATGGTCCATTTCTGACCCAATGACCAACCCATTGACCCAATAAGTTAACTTTTGACCACTAAGTCAACTGTGGTGACTTTTTGGTCAAAATGGTCAATCCTTGATAGAATGACCAACCCATTGACCCAATTGGTCAACATTTAATCAAAAGTCAACTTTAGTCAAAATGGCTAATCCTTGACCCAATGAACGACCCATTGACTCAAATGGTAAACTTTTTAATAGATAGTCAATTTTGGTAAAAAAGATAATTTTTGACTTAATGACCACCCGTTGAACCAATATGTCAACTTTTGACCAAAAATTCGACATTGGCCAAAATGCTCTGTTACTGACCCATAGACCAACACATTGACTCAAGAGGTCAACTTTTGACCAAAAAATCAACTTTGGTCAAAAAGGTCAATTCTTGATCCAATGACCAACTCATTGACCCAATAGGACAACTTTTGTCCAAAAAAGTCAATTTTGGTCAAAATAGTCAATTTCTAACATAATGACCAATTATTTACCCAATAAGTCAATCTCTGATCAAAAAGTCAACTTTGGTCATAGTGGTCAAACCTTGACCCAATCACCAACCCATTGACCTAATAAGTCAACCTCTGACCACAAAGTCAACTTTGGTTAAAATGGTAAATCCTTGAACCAATGACCAACCCACTGACCCAATAGATCAACCTTTAACCAAAGAGTCAATTTTGTTCAAAAAAAGTTAATTTTTGACCTAATGACCAATTATTGACCCGATAAGTAAATCTCTGACCAAAAAGTCAACTATGGTCCAAATGGTCAATTCTTGACCAAATGACCAACCCATTAACCCAATAGGTTAAATTTTGACCAAAAAGTCAATTTTGGTCAGAATAGTCAATTTTTTACATTGTTACCACCCCAATTGACGCAAAAGGTCAACTTTGGTTAAAATGGTTAATTTCTGACCCAATGATCAACCCATTGACCCAAATTGTCAACTTTTGACCAAAAACTCAAAATTGGTGAAAATGGCCAATCCTTGACCTAATGACCAACCCATTGACCCAATAGGTCAACTTTGACCAAAAAGTAAATTTTGGTCAAAATTGTCAATTTTGGTCAAAATTGTCAATTTTTGTCCTAATGCAAAATTATTGACCCAAATAGTCAATCTTTGACACAAAAGTCAACTTTGGTCAAAATGGTGAATCCATGTCCCAATGACCAACCCGCTGACCCAAGAAGTCAACTTTTGACCAAAAAGTCAACTTTGGTCAAAATGGTCAATCTTTGACCCAATGACAAACCTATTGACCCATAGGTCAACTGTAGAGCAAAAAGTCATTTTTGGTCACAATATTCATTTTTTGACATAATAGCCACCCCATTAACCCAATAAGTCAACTTATGACTGAAAATGTAACTTTGGTTAATATGGTCAATTTCTGACCCAATGACCACCTCATTGACCCAATGAGTCAACTTCTGACCAAAAATTCAGTTTTTGTCAAAATTGTTAATTTTTAACATAATGACCAATTATTGACCAATAATTCAATCTCAGCCTAAAAAGTCAACTTTAGTCAAAATGGTGAATTCTTGACTCAATGACCAACCAATCGACCCAAGTTAAATTTTGACCAAAAAGTCAATTTGGTCAGTATAGTCAATTTTTGACCTAATGTCCACCCCATTGACCCAATAGGTCAACTTTTGGCCAATAAGTAAACTTTGGACAAATGGTCAATTTCTGACCCAACGACCAACCCATTGATCCAATATGTCAACTTTTGACCAAAAATACATCTTTGGCCAAAATGATCAATCCTTGACATAATAGGTTAACGTTTGACCAAAAAATTAATTTTGGTCAAAATAGTCAATTTTTGACCTAATTCCACCCCATAGACCTAATAGGTCAACTTTTTACCAAAATGTCAACATTAGTCAAAATGGTCCATTTATAACCCAATTACCACCCCATTGACCCAATGGGTTAACTTTTGAACAAAAATTCAATTTTGGTCAAAATAGTCAATTTTTGACCTAATGACCAATTTTTGACCTAATAAGTCAATCTCTGCCCAATTTTTGACCCAACGACCACCGCATTAACCCAATGGGTCAACTTTTGACCAAAAAGTAAAATTTGGTCAAAATTGTCAAATGACCTAGTGGTCAATTATTGACCCAGTTAGTCAATCTTTGACTCAAAAGTCAACTTTGGTCAAATTGGTTAATCCTTGTGTTAATGACCAACCCGTTAACCCAATAGGTCAGCTTTTGATCACAAAGTCAACTTTAGTCAAAATAGTCAGTTTTAACCCAATGACCAACCCATTAGCCCAATAGGTCAACTTTTCAACAAAAAGTCAACTTTGGTCAAAATGTTCAATTTTTGACCTAATGACAAACCCATTGACCCAATATGTCAACTTTTGACCGAAAAGTCAATTTTGGTCAAAATAGTAATTTTTTGAACTAATGGCCACCCCCTATTACCCAAACAAGTCAACTTTTGACCAAAATGTCAACTTTGGTCAAAATGGTCAATTTCTGACCCAATGACAACCACATTAACCCAATGGGTCAACTTTTCACCAAAAATTCAATTTCGGTTAAAATAGTCAATTTTTGACCTAATGACAATTTATTGACCCAATAAGTCAATCACATACAAAAAAGTCAACTTTGGTTAAAATGGTCAATTCTTGACTCAATGACCAACCCATTGACCCAGCAAGTCAATTTTTGACCAAAAAGTCAACTTTGATCAAAATGGTCAATCCTTGACTCAGCCAAGAAGTCTATTTTGGTCAATATAGTCAATTTTTGATCTAATGACCAATTATTGACTCAATAAGTCAATCTTTGACTAAAAAGTCAACTTCTGTCAAAATAGTCTATCATTGACCCAAAGACTAACCCAATGACCCAATAGGTCAACTTTCAAACAAAAAGTTAACTTTGGTATAAATGGTCAATCTTTGACCCAATGATCAACCCATTGACCCAATATGACAACTTTTAACTAAAATAGTCATTTTTTGACCCAATGGCCACCCCATTGATCCATTAGGTCAACCTTTGACTAAAAAGTCAACTTTAGTCAAAATGGTCAATTTCTGAAACAATGATCACCCCATTGATCCAATGGGTCAACTTTTGACCAAAAATTTAATCTTGGTCAAAATAATTAATTTTTGACCAAATAATCAATTATTGACTAAATAAGTCAATCTCTGACAAAAAGTCAACTTTGTCAAAATAGTTAATTTTTAAACTAACGACCACCCCATTGATTGTATATGTTAACTTTTGTCCAAAAAAGTCAACTTTTGTCAAAATGGTCAATTACTGAACTAATGACCAACACATTGACTCAATAGGTCAACTTTTGACCAAAAAATTAACTTTGGTCAAAATAATCAATTTTTTACACAATGATCAACTCATTGATCCAATAGGACAACTTTTGACCGAAAAGTCAATTTTCGTCAAAATATTCAATTCTTGACCTAATGACAAATTATTGCCAATAAGTCAATCTCTGACCAAAAAGTCAACATTTGTCATATAGGTCAGTCCTTGACCCAATGACCGATCCATTGACCCAATAGGTCAACTTTTGACCAAAAAGTCAAATTAATCAAAATGATTAATCCTTGACCCAATGACTAAATAGGTCAATTTTTGACAAAAAGTCAATTTAATTAAAATAGTCAATTTTTGACCTAATGACCACACCATTAACACAAAATGTCAACTTTTAACCAAAAAGTCAATTTTGGTCAAAATGGTCAATCATCGACCTGATCGACCAACCCATCGACCTATTAGGTCAACTTTCGACTAAAAAGTCAATGTTGGTCGAAATAGTCAATTTTAGACCTAAGGACCAATTATCGACCCAATAAGTCAATCTCTTACCAAAAAGTCAACTTTGGTCAAAATGGTCTATCTTTGACCCAACGACTAACCCATTGACCTAATAGGACAACTTTTGACCAAAAAGTTAAATTTGCTTAAAATGGTCAATCATTGATCAAATAACAAACCCATTGACCCAATAAGTAAACTTTTGACAAAAAAATCAATTTTGGCCAAAATAGTGAATTTTTTACCTAATTGCCACTCCATTAATCTAATATGTCAAATTTTGAACAAAAAAATCAACTTTTGTTAAAATGATAAATTTTTGACCCAATTACCACCCCATTGACCCAATGGGTCTACTTTTGACCAAAAATTTAATTTTGGTCAAAATAGTCAATTTTTGACCTAATGACCAATTTTTCACCCAATAAGTCAATCTCTAACAAAGAAGTAAACTTTAGTCATAATGGTCAATCCTTGACCCAATGCCCAACCCATCGACCCAACAAGTCAACTTTTAACCAAAAGTCAACTATGCTCAAAATGGTCAATTCCTTGACCTAATGACCATCTCATTTACCCAATCGGCCAACTTTTCACCAAAAAGTCAATTTTGGTCAAAAAAGTCAATTTTTGACCTAATGACCACCTCATTGACCAAATAGGTCAACTTTGGTTAAAATTGTTAATTTCTGACACAGTGACCAACCCATTGACCAAATAGGTTAACTTTTGACGAAAAAGTCAAGTTTGGTCAAAATGATCAATCCTTGACTCAATGACCATCCCATTGACCCAATAGGTAAACTTTTGACCAAAAAATCAATCTTGGTTAAAATAGCCAATATTTGATCTGATGACCTATTATTGACCCAATAAGTCAACCTTTGACCAAAAAGTCAACTTTGGTCAAAATGGTCAATCCTTGATCCAATGATTAACCCATTGACTGAATATGTCAACTTTTGACCAAAAAGTAAATTTTGGTCAAAATAGTCAATTTTTTATCTTATGGCTAATTATTGACCTAATAATTTAATCTTTGACCTAAAAGTCAAATTTTGGTCAAAATGTTCAATTCTTGACCCAATGACCAACCCATTGACCCAATAGGTCAAATTTTGAACAAAATATTAATTTTGGCCGGTTTAGTCAATTTTTGACCTAAAGACCACCCATTGACCCAATATGTCAACTTTTGACCAAAAAGTCAAGTTTTGTCAAAATGGTGAATTTTTGACACAATGACCAACTCATTGACCCAATAGGTCAGCTTTTGACCGAAAAGTCAACTTTGGCCAAAAAGGTCAATCCTTGACCCAATGACCAACATAGTGACCCAATAGGACAACCTTTGAACAAAAAGTTAATTTTGATCGAAATAGTTAATTTTTGACCCAATTTCTAATTATTGACCGAATAAGCCAATCTTTGTCAAAAAGTCAACTTTGGTGAAAATGGTCAATCATTATCCAACGACTCACCCATTGACCCAATAGGTCAACTTTTAAACAAAAAGTCAACTTTAGTCAAAATGGTCAATCTTTGACTAATGACCAACCCATTGACCCAATATGTCAATTTTTGACCTAATAGCCACCCCCATTGACCCTATTAGGTCAACTTTTGACTAAAAAGTCAATTTTGGTCAAAATGGTCAATTTCAGACCTAATGACCATTCCATTGGCCCAATGGGTATACTTTTTACAAAAAAATTCAATTTTGGTCAAAATAGTCAATTTTTGACCTAATCACCAATTCTTAACCCAATAAGTCAATTTATAACCAAAAAAGTTAACTTAGTTAAAATGGTCAATCCTTGACCCAATGGCCAACCCATTGACCTAATAGGTCAACTTTTGACCAAAAAGTTAACTTTGGTCAAAATAGATAATTTTTGACCTAATGACCAACTATTGACCCTATTTGTCAATATCATACGAAAAACTCAACTTTGGTCATAATGGCCAATCCTTGACCCAATGACCAATCCATTGACCCAATAGGTTAACTTTTGACCAAAAAGTTAACTTTGGTTGATATTGTCAATCCTTGACCCAATGACCAATTCATTGACCCAATAGGTTAACTTTTGACCAAAAAGTCAACTTTGGTCAGAATGGTTAATCCTTAACCCAATGACCAACCCTTTGACCCAATAGGTCAACTTTTGACCAAAAATTCAATTTTAGTCATTTTAGTCAATATTTGACCTAATGATCACCTCATTGACCCAATAGGTCAACCTTTTACCAAAAAGTCAAGTTTGGTCAAAATGATCAATTTCTGACCTAATGACCAACATATTTACCCAATAGGTCATCTTCTATCCAAAAAGTCAACTTTGGTTAAAATAGTCAATCCTTGACCTAATGACCAACTAATTGAGCCAATAGGTCAAGTTTTAAACAAAAAGTCAACTTGGTCAAAATGGTCAATCTCTGGCCTAGTGGCTAACCCATTGACCGAATATGTCAACTTTTGACAAAAAAAGTCAATTTTGGTCAAAATAGTCAATTTTTGACCTCATGGCCACCACATTGACCCATTAGATCAACTTTTGACCAAAAAGTTAACTTTGGTCAAAATGGTCAATTTCTAACCCAATGACCACCCCATTAACCCAATGGGTCAACATTTGAGCAAAAATTCAATTTTGGTCGAAATAGTCAATTTTTGATCTAATGAACTATTATTGACCAATAAGTAAATCTCTGACCAAAAAATCAACTTTGGTCAAAATGGTCAATCCTTGACCTAAAGACCAACCCATTGACTCAATAGGTCAACTTTTGACCAAAAAGTCAACTTTGGTTAAAATAGTTAATTTTTGACATAATGATCAACCCATTGACCCATTAGGTTAACTTTTTACCAAAAAGTCAAGTTTGGTCAAAATGGTAATTTCTGACCCAATGACCAACCCATTCACCCAATAGGTCAGCTTCTGACCAAAAAGTCAACTTTGGTCGAAATGGTCAATCCTTGACCCAATGACCAACACGTTGACCCAATAGGTCAACTTTTAAACAAAATGTCAAGTTTGGTCAAAATGGTCAATCTTTGACTCATTGGCCAACCAATTGACCCAATATGTCAACCTTTGACCAAAAAGTCAATTTTGGTCAAAATAATCAATTTTTGACCTAATGGCCACCCCATTGACCCATTAATTCAACTTTTGACCAAAACTCAACTTTAGTCAAAATGGTCAATTTCTGACCCAATGACCACCCCATTGACCCAATGGGTCAACATTTGACAAAAAATTAAATTTTGGTCGAAATAGTTAATTTTTGATCTAAAGACCAATTATTAACCCAATAACTCAATCTCTCATCAAAAAGTCAACTTTGGTCATAATAGTCAATCCTTAACCCAATGACCAACCCATTGACCCAATAGGACAACATTTGACCAAAAAGTCCAACTTAAGTCAAAATGGTAAATCCTTGATCCAATGACCAACCCATTGACCCAAAAGCTCAACTTTTGACTGAAAAGTCTATTTCGGTCAAAAAATTCAATTTTTGACCTAATGACGAATTATTAACCCAAAAAGTCAACCTCTGACCAAAACGTCAGCTTTGGTCAAAATGGACAAACCTTGAACGAAACACCAACCCATTGACTCAATATGTCAACTTTTGACCAAAAAATCAATTTTGATAAAAATAGTCAATTCTAGACATAATGATCACCCCATTGACCAAATAGGTTAGCTTTGGTTAAAATGGTTAATTTTTGACCCAATGACCAACGCATTGACCCAATAGGTCAACTTTTGACCAAATATTCAACTTTGGTAACTTTTTGGTCGAAAAAGTCAATCTTGGACCCAATGACCAACCCATTGACCTAATAGGTCAATTTTTGACCAAAAAGCTAATTTTGGTTAAAATAGTCAATCTTTGACCTAATGACCAACCAATGACCTAGGTTTAACTTTTAACCAGAAAGTCAACTTTTATTTAAATGGTCAATTATTGACTTAAAGACAAACCCATTGACCCAATCTGACAACTTTTGACCAAAAAATTCAATTTTTGTCAAAATAGTCAACTTTTTACTAGATGACCAATTATTGACCCAATACTCAACAACTGACCAAAAAACTAACTTTGGTCAAACTGGTCAATCGTTGACCCAAAGAACAACCCATTGACATAATAGGTCAACAACTGACCAAAAAGTCAACTTTGGTTAAAATTGTTAATTAATGACCTAATGACCAACCCATTGACCCAATTGGTCAACTTTTGACCAAAAGTCAATTTTGGTCAAAAGGGTCAATTTTTGAAATAGTTACCAGCCCATTGACCCAATAGGTCAACTTTGATCAAAATGGTCAATCATTGACCTAATGACCAAAAAGTCAACCTTTGTGGTGACTTTTTGGTTAAAATAGTTAATTATTAACCTAATGAACAACTCATTGACCCAATAGGTCAACTTATGATGAAAAAGTCATTTTTTGTCCAAATAGTCAATTTTTGACCTAATAAACGCCCCATTGACCAAATAGTTCAACTTTTGACGAAAAAGTCAAACTTTGGTCAAAATGGTCAATTACTGACCCAATGAGCAACCCCTTGACCCAGTAGGCGAATCTTTGACCAAAAAGTCAACTTTGGTCAAAATGGTCAATCCTTGACCCAACAAACAACTCATTGAAATAATAGGTCAACTTTTGACCAAAAAGTTAACTTTGGTCAAAATGGTCAATCATTGACCTAATAAATAACACATTAACCAAATAGGTCAACTTTCGACAAAAAATCGACTTTGGTTAAAATGGTCAATCTTTGAACCAATGAACAACTCATTGACCCAAAAGGTTAAGTGTTAACCAAAAAGTCAATTTTGGTTAAAATTGTAAATTTTTTACCTACCAACCAAGTTTTAATTCAATAAGTCAATCTTGGACAAAAAAGTCAAATTTGATCAAAAAGGTCAATCCTTGACACAATGTTCAACCCTTTGACCTAATAGGTCAACTTTTGACCAAAAAGGTCAATCCTTGATCTAATGACTAACCCATTGACCCAATAGGTCAACTTTTGACAAAAAAATGTTATTTTTGGTTAAAATAGTCAAATTTTGACATAATGACCACACCATTGACTGAATAGGTCAACTTTGAATCAAAATGTAAACTTTGGTCAAAACGGTCAATCCTTGACCAAATGACCAAGCCATTGACCCAATAGGTCAACTTTTGACCGAAAAAATTAAATTTGGTCAAAATAATTAATTTTTGACATAATGACCACCCCATCAACCCAATAAGTTAACTTAGGTTAAAATGGTCCATTTCTGATCCAATGACCAACCCATTGACCCAATAAGTTAACTTTTGACCACTAAGTCAACTCTGGTGACTTTTTGGTCAAAATGGTCAATCCTTGATCGAATGACCAACCCATCGAATCTAATCGTCAACATTTAATCAATAAGTCAACTTTAGTCAAAATGGCTAATCCTCGACCCAATGAACGACCCATCGACTCAAATGGTCAACTTTTTAATAGATAGATCAATTTTGGTAAAAAGATAATTTTTGACTTAATGACCACCCGGTAGAGCCAATATGTTAACTTTTGACCAAAAATTCGACATTGGCCAAAATGCTCATCATTCGACCCATAGACCAACTCATCGACTCAAGAGGTCGACTATCGACCAAAAAATCAACTTTGGTCGAAAAGGTCGATTCTCGATCCAATGACCAACTCATTGACCGAATAGGACAACTTTTGTCCAAAAAAGTCAACTTTGGTCAAAATACCCAAATTTCTAACCTAATGACTAATTATTTACCCAATAAGTCAATCTCTGATCAAAAAGTCAACTTTGGTCATAGTGGTCAAACCTTGACCCAATCACCAACCCATTGACCTAATAAGTCAACCTCTGACCACAAAGTCAACTTTGGTTAAAATGGTAAATCCTTGAACCAATGACCAACCCACTGACCCAATAGATCAACCTTTAACCAAAGAGTCAATTTTGTTCAAAAAAAGTTAATTTTTGACCTAATGACCAATTATTGACCCGATAAGTAAATCTCTGACTAAAAAGTCAACTATGGTCCAAATGGTCAATTCTTGACCCAAAGACCAACCCATTAACCCAATAGGTTAAATTTTGACCAAAAAGTCAATTTTGAACAGAATAGTCAATTTTTTACATTGTTACCACCCCAATTGACGCAAAAGGTCAACTTTGGTTAAAATGGTCAATTTCTGACCCAATGACCAACCCATTGACCCAAAATGTCAACTTTTGACCAAAAAATCAAAATTGGTCAAAATGGTCAATCCTTGACCTAATGACCAACTCATTAACCCAATAGTTCAACTTTGACCAAAATGTAAATTTTGGTCAAAATGGTCAATTTTTGTCCTAATGCACAATTATTGACCCAAATAGTCAATCTTTGACACAAAAGTCAACTTTGGTCAAAATGGAGAATCCATGTCCCAATGACCAACCCGCTGACCGAAGAGGTGAACTTTTGACCAAAAATTCAACTTTGGTCAAAATGGTCAATCTTTGACCCAATGACAAACCTATTGACCCATAGGTCAACTGTAGACCAAAAAGTCATTTTTGGTCACAATATTCATTTTTTGACCTAATGGCCACCCCATAACCCAATAAGTCGACATATGATTCGCAAATTTAACTTTGGTTAATATGGTCAATTTCGACCCAATGACCACCTCATTGACTTAATGAGTCAACTTCTAACCAAAAATTGAATTTTGGTCAAAATTATTAATTTTTAACATAATGACCAATTATTAACCAATAATTCAATCTCAGCCTAAAAAGTCAACTTAGTCAAAATGGTGAATTCTTGACTCAATGACCAACCAATCGACCCAAGTTAAATTTTGACCAAAAAGTCAATTTGGTCAGTTTAGTCAATTTTTGACCTAATGTCCACCCCATTGACCCAATAGGTCAACTTTTGGCCAATAAGTAAACTTTGGACAAATGGTCAATTTCTGACCCAACGACCAATCCATTGACCCAATATGTCAACTTTTGACTAAAAAGTTGACTTTGGCCAAAATGATCAATCCTTGACACAATAGGTTAAAGTTTGACTAAAAAATTAATTTTGGTCAAAATAATCAATTTTTGACCTAATTCCACCCCATAGACCTAATAGGTCAACTTTTTACCAAAATGTCAACATTAGTCAAAATGGTCCATTTCTAACCCAATTACCACCCCATTGACCCAATGGGTTAAATTTTGAACAAAAATTTAATTTTGGTCAAAATAGTCAATTTTTGACCTAATGACCATTTTTTGATCTAATAAGTCAATCTCTGACCAATTTTTGACCCAACGACCACCGCATTAACCCAATGGGTCAACTTTTGACCAAAAAGTAAATTTTGGTCAAAATTGTCAAATGACCTAGTGGTCAATTATTGACCCAGTTAGTCAATCTTTGACTCAAAAGTCAACTTTGGTCAAATTGGTCAATCCTTGTCTCAATGACCAACCCGTTAACCCAATAGGTCAGTTTTTGATCACAAAGTCAACTTTGGTCAAAATAGTCAGTTTTAACCCAATGACCAACCCATTGGCCCAATAGGTTAACTTTTCAACAAAAAGTCAACTTTGGTCAAAATGGTCAATTTTTGACCTAATGACAAACCCATTGACCCAATATGTCAACTTTTGACCGAAAAGTCAATTTTGGTCAAAATAGTAAATTTTTGAACTAATGGCAACCCCCATTACCCAAATAAGTCAACTTTTGACCAAAATGTCAACTTTGGTCAAAATGGTCAATTTCTGACCTAATGACAACCAAATTAACCCAATGAGTCAACTTTTAACCAAAAATTCAATTTCGGTTCAAATAGTCAATTTTTGACCTAATGACAATTTATTGACCCAATAAGTCAATCACATACAAAAAAGTCAACTTTGGTTAAAATGGTCAATTCTTGACACAATGACCAACCCATTGACCCAGCAAGTCAATTTTTGACCAAAAAGTCAACTTTGATCAAAATGGTCAATCCTTGACGCAGCCAAGAAGTCTATTTTGGTCAATATAGTCAACTTTTGATCTAATGACCAATTATTGACTCAATAAGTCAATCTTTGACTAAAAAGTCAACTTCTGTCAAAATAATCAATCATTAACCCAAAGACTAACCCAATGACCCAATAGGTCAACTTTTAAACAAAAAGTTAACTTTGGTATAAATGGTCAATCTTTGACCCAATGATTAACCCATTGACCCAATATGACAACTTTTAACTAAAATAGTCATTTTTTGACCCAATGGCCACCTCATTGATCCATTAGGTCAACCTTTGACTAAAAAGTCAACTTTAGTCAAAATGGTCAATTTCTGAAACAATGATCACCCCATTGACCCAATGGGTCAACTTTTGACCAAAAATTTAATCTTGGTCAAAATAATCAAATTTTGACCTAATAATCAATTATTGACCAAATAAGTCAATCTCTGACAAAAAGTCAACTTTGTCAAAATAGTTAATTTTTAAACTAATGACCACCCCATTGATTGAATATATTAACTTTTGTCCAAAAAAGTCAACTTTTGTCAAAATGGTCAATTACTGATCTAATGACCAACACATTGACTCAATAGGTCAACTTTTGACAAAAAAATCAACTTCGGTCAAAATAATCAATTTTTTACACAATGATCAACTCATTGATCTAATAGGACAACATTTGACCGAAAAGTCAATTTTCGTCAAAATATTCAATTCTTGACCAAATGACAAATTATTGTCAATAAGTCAATCTCTGACCAAAAAGTCAACATTTGTCATATAGGCCAGTCCTTGACCCAATGACCGATCTATTAACCCAATAGGTCAACTTTTGACTAAAAAGTCAACTTTAGTCAAAATGATTAATCCTTGTCCCAATGACTAAATAGGTCAATTTTTGACAAAAAGTCAATTTAATTAAAATAGTCAATTTTTGACCTAATGACCACACCATTAACACAAAATGTCAACTTTTAACCAAAAAGTCAACTTTGGTCAAAATGGTCAATCATTGACCCACTGAGCAACCCATTGACCTATTAGGTCAACTTTTGACTAAAAAGTCAATGTTGGTCGAAATAGTCAATTTTAGACCTAAGGACCAATTATTGACCCAATAAGTCAATCTTTTACCAAAAAGTCAACTTTGGTCAAAATGGTCTATCTTTGACCCAATGACTAACCCATTGACCTAATAGGACAACTTTTGACCAAAAAGTTAAATTTGCTTAAAATGGTCAATCATTGACCAAATAACAAACCCATTGACCCAATAGGTAAACTTTTGACAAAAAAATCAACTTTGGCCAAAATAGTGAATTTTTTACCTAATGGCCACTCCATTAATCCAATATGTCAAATTTTGAACAAAAAATCAACTTTGGTTAAAATGATCAATTTCTGACCCAATTACCACCCCATTGACCTAATGGGTCAACTTTTGACAAAAAATTCAATTTTGGTCAAAATAGTCAATTTTTGACCTAATGACCAATTTTTCACCCAATAAGTCAATCTCTAACAAAGAAGTAAACTTTAGTGATAATGGTCAATCCTTGACCCAATGCCCAACCCATTGACCCAACAGGTCAACTTTTAACCAAAAGTCAACTATGCTCAAAATGGTCAATTCCTTGACCTAATGACCATCCCATTTAACCAATTGACCAACTTTTCACCAAAAAGTCAATTTTGGTCAAAATAGTCAGTTTTTGACCTAATGACCACCTCATTGACCAAAAAGGTCAACTTTGGTTAAAATTGTTAATTTCTGACACAGTGACCAACCCTTTGACCAAATAGGTTAACTTTTGACGAAAAAGTCAACTTTGGTCAAAATGATCAATCCTTGACTCAGTGACCATCCCATTGACCCAATAGGTAAACTTTTGACCAAAAAATCAATCTTGGTTAAAATAGCCAATTTTTTATCTAATGACCTATTATTAACCCAATAAGTCAACCTTTGACCAAAAAGTCAACTTTGGTCAAAATGGTCAATCCTTGATCCAATGATTAACCCATTGACTGAATAGGTCAACTTTTGACCAAAAAGTAAATTTTGGTCAAAATAGTCAATTTTTATCTTATGGCTAATTATTGACCTAATAATTTAATCTTTGACCTAAAAGTCAAATTTTGGTCAAAATGTTCAATTCTTGACCCAATGACCAACCCATTGACCCAATAGGTCAAATTTTGACCTGTTTTGTCAATTTTTGACCTAATGACCACCCATTGACCCAATATGTCAACTTTTGACCAAAAAGTCAAGTTTTTTCAAAATGGTGAATTTTTGACACAATGACCAACTCATTGACCCAATAGGTCAGCTTTTGACCAAAAAGTCAACTTTGGCCAAAAAGGTCAATCCTTGACCCAATGACCAACACAGTGACCCAATAGGACAACCTTTGAACAAAAAGTTAATTTTGATCGAAATAGTTAATTTTTGACCCAATGACTAATTATTGACCGAATAAGCCAATCTTTGCCCAAAAAGTCAACTTTGGTGAAAATGGTCAATCATTAACACAACGACTCACCCATTGACCCAATAGGTCAACTTTTAAACAAAAAGTCAACTTTAGTCAAAATGGTCAATCTTTGACTAATGACCAACCCATTGACCCAATATGTCAATTTTTGACCTAATAGCCACCCCCATTGACCCTATTAGGTCAACTTTTGACTAAAAAGTCAATTTTGGTCAAAATGGTCAATTTCGGACCTAATGACCATTCCATTGGCCCAATGGGTCTACTTTTGACAAAAAAAATTCAATTTTGGTCAAAATAGTCAATTTTTGGCCTAATGACCAATTCTTAACCCAATAAGTCAATTTCTAACCAAAAAAGTTAACTTTGTTAAAATGGTCAATCCTTGACCCAATGGCCAACTCATTGACCTAATAGGTCAACTTTTGACCAAAAAGTTAACTTTGGTCAAAATAGATAATTTTTGACCTAATGACCAACCTATTGACCCAATAGGTCAACTTTTGACCAAAAAGTCAACATTGGTCAAAATGGTCAATTACAGACCCAATGACCAAAACATTGACCAATATGTCAACTTAGGTTAAAATGGTCAATCCTTGACCTAATGACCATCCCATTTACCCAATAGGTCAACTTTGGATCAAAAAGTTAAGTTTGGTTAAAATGGTCAATTTTTGATATAATGACCAACCCATTGACCTAACCGGTCCGCTCTTAACCAAAAAGTCAACTTCAGTATAAATGGTCAATTTCTGACCCGAAGACCAACCTGTTGACCGAATAGGTCACTTTTGACTAAAAAGTCACCTTCGGTCTAAATGGTCAAACCTTAACCAAATGACCAACCCATTAAGCCAATCGACCAACTAATCACCAAAAAGTCAATATTGGTCAAAATAGTCAATTTTTAACCTAATGATCACCTCATTGACTAAATATGTCAACTTTTGTTAAAATGATCAATTTCTGACCCAACGACCAACCTAGTGGCCGAATAGGTCAACTTTTGACTAAAAAGTAAATTTTGGTCAAAATAGTTAATTTTTGACCTTATGGCCAATTATTAACCTAATAACTCTATCTTTGACCCAAAAGTCAACTTTGGTCAAAATGTTCAATCCTTGTCTTAATGACAAACCCATTGACCCAATAAGTCAACTTTTCACTAAAAAGTCAACTTTGGTCAATATGGTCAATTTTTGGCCTAATGACCATATCATTATTGACCCAATGGGTCAACTTTTGACCAAAAATTCAATTTTGGTCAAAATACTGAATTTTTGACCTAATGACTAATTATTGACCAAATAAGTCAATCTAAAAGCAAAAAGTCAACTTTGGTCAAAATTGTCAATCCTTGACCCAATGATCAAACCATTGGCCAAATAGGTCAACTTTTGACCAAAAGGTAAATTTTAGTCAGTTTAGTCAATTTTTGACCTAATGACCACCACATT
The DNA here is from genome assembly GCA_022702705.1 of Papilionanthe hookeriana x Papilionanthe teres. Lineage (NCBI taxonomy): Eukaryota > Viridiplantae > Streptophyta > Magnoliopsida > Asparagales > Orchidaceae > Papilionanthe > Papilionanthe hookeriana x Papilionanthe teres. The sequence goes on along the minus strand of CM040430.1, from coordinate 41,796,904 downwards.
GACCTAATAGGCCAACTTTTGACCGAAAAGCCAAGTTTGGTCAAAATGGTCAATTTCTGACTCAATGACCAACCCATTAAGCCAATAAGTTAGCTTTAGACCAAAAAGTTAACTTTGGTCAAAATGGTCAATCCTTAAACCAATGACCAATATATTTACCCAATTGGTCAACTTTTGAACAAGTCAATTTTGGTCAAAATAGTCAATTTTTGACCAAATGACCAATTATTGACCCAATAAGTCAATGTTTGACTAAAAAGTCTACATTGGTCATAATGGGCAATCCTTGACGCAATGACCAACACATTGATCCAATAGGTCAACTTTTGGCCAAAAATTTAACCTTAGTTAAAATGATTAATCCTTAACCCACTGACTTAATAGGTCAATTTTTGACCAAAATGTCAATTTTGGTCAAAATAGCCAATTTTTTACCTAATGACCACCCCATTAACCCAATAGGTCAACTTTTGACCAAAAAATCAACTTTGGTCAAAATGATCAATCCTTGATCTAATGACTTAGTACGTCAACCTTTGACCAAAAATTTAATTTTGGTCAAAATAGTCAATTTTTGACCTAATGACCACCTCATTAACCCATTAGGTCAACTTTTGACTAAGAAGTAAACTTTGGTCAAAATGGTCAATTTCTGACCCAACGACCAACCCATTGACATAATAGGTCAACTGTTGCCAAGAAGTCAACTTTGTTCAAAATGATCATTCCTTGACCCAATAGGTAAACCATTGACCAAAAAGTTAATTTTGGCCAAAATTGTCAATTTTTGACCTAATTACCCAATAGGTTAAATTCTTACCAAAAAGTCAACTTTGGTCAAAATGATCAATTTTTGGCCCAATGACCACCTTATTGAACCAATGGGTCGACTTTTGACCAAAAATTCAATTCTAGTCAAAATAGTCAAGTTTTGTCCAAACGACCAATTATTGACCCAATAAGTCAATCACTGACAAAAAAATCAACTTTGGTTAAAATGGTCAATCCTTGACCCAATGACCAACCCATTGACCGAACAGATCAACTTTTTTCCAAAAAGTCAATTTTGGCCAAAGTAATTAATTTTTAAACTAATTACCAATTATTGAAGAAATAAGTCAATCTTTGACCCAAAAGTCAACTTTGGTCAAAATGGTCAATTTCTGACTCAATGAACACCAACCCTTTGGCCCAATAGGTCAACATTTAACCCAAAAGTCAACTTCGGTAAAAATGATCAATCTTAGAGACAATAATAAACATATTGACCAATAGGTCAACTTTTAACCAAAAAGTCAATTTTGATCAAAATAGTTAATTTTTCACCTAATGAGCAATTATTGACCCTTTTGGTCAATCTTTGACCAAAAAGTCAACTTTGGTCAAAATGGTCAATCGTTGACCTAATGATGACCCAATATGTTAAGTTTTGACCAAGAAGTCAACTTTGGTCAAAATTGTCAATCCTTGACCCAATGACCAACCCATTAACCCAAAAGGTCAAGTTTTGACCAAAAAGTCAATTTTTGTCACAATAGTCAATTTTTTATCTAATTGCCATCCCATTAACCCAATAAATCAATTTTTGACCAAAATGTCAACTTAGTTCAATATGGTCAATTTCTGACCCAATGACCACCACGTTGACACAATGGGTCAACTTTTGACAAAAAATCAAATTTGGTCAAAATCGTCATTTTTTACCAAATGACCAATTATTGACCCAATAAGTCAATCTCAGACCAAAAAGTCAACTTTGGTCAAAATGGTCAATCCTTAACCCAATGACCAACACAATGACCCAACAGGTCAACTTTTGACCAAAAGGTCAACTTTGGACAAAATGTTCAATCCTTGACCCAATGACCAACCCATCGACCCAATAGGTCAACTTTTGACCAAAAATTCTATTTTGGTCAAAATAGTCAATTTTTGACCTAATGATGATCTCATTGACCCAATAAGTCGACTTTTGACCAAAAAGTCAACTTTAGACAAAATGGTCAATTTCTGACCATATGACCACCTCTTTAGACCAATGGGTTAACTTGTGATCAAAAATTCAATTTTGATTAAAATACTCAATTTTTGACCTACTGGCCAATTATTGACCCAATAAGTCAATCTTTGAGCAAAAACTCAGCTTTGGTCAAAATAGTCAATCCTTAACCCAATGACCAACACATTGACCCAACATGTCAACTTTTGACCAAAAGGTCAACTTTGGACAAAATGTTCAATCCTTGACCCAATGACCAACCCATCGACCTAATAGGTCAACTTTTGACCAAAAATTCTATTTTGGTCAAAATAATCAATTTTCGACCTAATGATGATCTCATCGACCCAATAAGTCGACTTTTGACCAAAAAGTCAACTTTGGACAAAATGGTCAATTTCTGACCATATGACCACCTCTTTAGACCAATGGGTTAACTTTTGACCAAAAATTCAATTTTGGTTAAAATACTCAATTTTTGACCTACTGGCCAAATATTGACCCAATAAGTCAATCTTTGAGCAAAAACTTAACTTTGGTCAAAATAGTCAATCCTTGACCAAATTTCCAACCCATTGACCCAATGGTCAACTTTTGACCAAAAAGTCAACTTTTGTCGAAATGGTCAATCTTTTACCCAATGAACAACACATTGACCCAATAGGTCAACTTTTGACCAAAATGTCAACTTTGGTTAAAATCGTCTACTCTTGACCCAATGACCAACCTAGTGACTCAATAGGACAACTTTTGACAAAAATGCCAATTTTAGTCAAGAAAATTACTCAATTTTTGTCCTATAACCAATTAATAACCATATTAGTCAATCTCAGACCAAATAGTCAACTTTGGTTAAATAGTTAATCCTTGACCCAATGACCAATCAATTGACCAAATATATTAACTTTTGACCAAAAAGTCAACTTTGGTAAAAATGGTTAATCCTTGACACAATGACCAACCCATGGACCCAATAAAATCAACTTTTGACCAAAAGTCAATTTTGGTCTGTTTAGTCATTTTTTGACCCAATTACCACCCCATTGACCTAATAGGCCAACTTTTGACCAAAAAGCCAAGTTTGAGAAAATGGTCAATTTCTGACCGAATCATCAATCCATTGACCCAATAGGTCAGCTTTTAATCAAAAAGTCTATTTTGGTCAATATAGTCAATTTCTGACCTAATGATGACCTCACTGACCCAATAAGTCGACTTTTGACCAAAAAGTCAACTTTGGACAAAATAGTCAATTTCTGACCCAATGACAATCTCATTGGCTGAAAAGGTCAGCCTTTAACCAAAAAGTCCACTTTTGTTAAAATTGTCAATTACTGAACTGATGACCTACCCATTAACTTAATAGGTCAACGTTTGACCAAAAAGTCAACTTTGGTCAAAATATTCAATTCTTGAACCAATGAACAACCCACTGACCCAATAGGACAACTTTTGACCAAAAAGCCATGTTTAGTCAAGATAGTTAGTCAATTTTTGACCTAATGACCAATTATTGACCCAATTAGTCAATCTCTGACCAAAAAGTCAACTTTGGTCAAAATGGACAATCCTCGACCCAAGACCAACCCATTGACCTAATAGGTCAACTTATGACCAAAAAGTCAATTCTGGTTAGTTTAGTCAAATTTTGACCTAATGACCACCCCATTGACCCAATAGGCTTTTTGACCAAAAAGCCATGTTTGGTCAAAATAGTTAATTTCTGACCCAATGACCAACCCATTGACCCAATAGGTCAGCTTTGCCCAAAAGTCAACTTTTATCAAAAAGGTTAATCCTTAAACCAATGTGCAACACATTTACCCAATAAGTCAACTTTTGAACAAAAAGTTAATTTTGGTCAAAATAGTCAATTTTTGACCTAATGTCCAATTATTGACCCAATAAGTCAATCTTTGACCAAAAAGTCAACATTGGTCATAATGATCAATCCTTGACTTAATGACCAACCCATCGACCCAATAGGTCAACTTTTGACCAAAAAGTCATCTTTGGTCAATATGGTAAATTTCTTACCGAATGACCACCTCATTGACCCAATGGGTCAACTTTTGACAAAAAATTCAATTTTGGTTAAAATAGTCAATTTTGACCTAATGACCAATTATTGACCAAATAAGTTAATTTAAGACCAAAAAGTCAACTTTGGTCAAAATGGACATTCATTGACTCAATGACCAACCCATTGACCTAATAGGTCAACTTTTGACCTAAAAGTCAATTTTGGTCAGTTTAGTCAATTTTTGACCTAATGACCACCCTATTGACCCAATAAGCCAACTTTTGACCAAAAAGCCAAGTTTGGTCAAAATGGTCAATTTCTAACTCAATGACCAACCCTTGGAGCCAATAAGTCAGCTTTTGACCAACAAGTCAAATTTGGTCAAAATGGTCAATCATTAAACCAATGACCAACACATTGACCCAATAGGTCAACTGTTGAACAAAAAGTCAATTTTTGACCTAATGACCAATTATTGACCAAATAATTCATTCTTTGACCAAAAATTCAACATTTGTCATAATGGTCAATCCTTGACCCAATGACCAACCCATTGGCCCAATAGGTCAACTTTCGACCAAAAAGTCAACTTTGGTCAAAATGATCAATCTTTGACCCAATGACTTAATAGGTTAAATTTTGACCAAAATGTCAATTTTGGTCAAAATAGTTAATTTTTGACCTAATGACCATCCCATTAACCCAATATGTCAACTTTTGACCAAAAAGTCAACTTTGGTCAAAATGGTAAATCATTGACCAATTGACCTAATAGGTCAACTTTTGACAAAAAAGTCTATTTTGGTCAAAATAGTTAGTTTTTGACCTAATGACCAATTATTGACCTAATAAGTCAATCTCTGAAATAAAAGTCAACATTGGTCATAATGGTCAATCCTTGACCCAATGACCAACCCATTGACTAAATAGATTAACTTTTGACCAGAAAATCAACTTTGGTCAAAATGATTAATCTTTGACCTAATGACTTATTAGGTCAACCTTTGAACAAAAAGTTAATTTTGGTCAAAATAGTTATTTTTTGACTTAATGACCACCCCATTAACCTAATAGGTCAACTTTTGAGCGAAAAGTAAACTTTGGTCAAAATGGTCAATCCTTGACCCCATGACCAACCAATTGACCTAATAGGTCAACTTTTGACCAAAAAGCTAACTTAGGTCAAAATAATCAATCCTTGACCTAATGACAATCCCACTTACCCAATAGGACAACTTTAAATCAAAAAGTCAAGTTTGGTTAAAATGGTTAATTTCTGACCAAAAGACGAACCCATTGACCCAATAGGTATACTTTTAACCAAAAAGTCAACTTCGGTCTAAATGGTCAATTTCTGACCTAATGACCAACCCTTTAATCGAAAATGTCAACTTTTGACTAAAAAGTCACCTACAGTCTAAATTGTCAAACCTTGACCAAATGACCAGCCCATTGAGCCAATTAGCCAACGTTTCACCAAAAAGCCAATATTGGTCAAAATAGTCAATTTCTAACCTAATGACCACCTTATTAACCAAATATGTCAACTTTAGTTAAAATGGTCAATTTCTGACCCAACGACCAACCCATTGACCGAATAGGTTAACTTTTGACCAAAAGGTAAATTTTGGTTAAAATAGTCAACTTTTGACTTTATGACCAATTATTGACCTAATAACTCTATCTTTGACCCAAAATTCAACTTTGGTCAAAATAGTCAATCATTGTCCTAATGACCAACCTATTGACCCAATAAGTTAACTTTTGACCAAAAAGTTAACTTTGGTTAATATGGTCAATTTCTGACACAATGACCACCTCATTGACCCAATGGGTCAACTTTTGACCAAAAATTCAATTTTGAATGAAATAGTCAATTTTGGACCTAATGACCAATTATTGACCTAATAAGTCAATCTAAGATAAAAAAGTCAATAATGACAACCTCATTGACCTAATAGGCCAACTTTTGACCAAAAAGCCAACTTTGGTGAAAATGGTCAATTTCTAACGCACTGACCAACTCATTGAGCCAATAAGTCAGCTTTTGACCAAAAAGTCAGTTTTGGTCAAAATGGTCAATCCTAAAACCATTAACCAACACATTGACCCAATAAGTCAACTTTTGAACAAAAAGTTGATTTTGATCAAAATAGTCAATTTTTGACCTAATGACCAATTATTGACCCAATAAGCCAATCTTTGACAAAAAATTCAACATGGTCATAATGGTCATTCCTTGACATAATGACCAACACATTGATCCAATAGATCAACTTTCGACCAAAAAGTCAACTTTGGTCAAAATGCTCAATCCTTGACCCAATGACTCAATAGCTCAATTTTTGACCAAAATGTAAATTTTTGTCAAAATAGTCAATTTTGGACCAATGACCACCCCATTAACCCAATATGTCAACTTTTAACCAAAAAGTCAACTTTGGTCAAAATGCTCAATCATTGACCCATTGATTAATAGGTCATTTTTTTACCAACAATTTTTGACTTAATGTCCAATTATTGACCTAATAAGTCAATCTCTGATCAAAAAGTCAACATTGGTCTTAAAGGTCAATCCTTGAACTGATGACCAACCTATTGACCCAATAGATCAACTTTTGACCAAAAAGTCAACTTTGGTCAAAATGATAAATCCTTGACCTAATGATTTAATAGGTTAACCTTTGACCAAAAAGTTAATTTTGGTCAAAACAGTCAATTTTTGACCTAATGACCACCCCATTAACCCAATAACTCAACTTTTGACAAAAAAGTATACTTTGGTCAAATCGGTCAATTTCTGACCCAAAGACCAACCCACTAACCCAATAGGTCAACCTTTGACCAATAACTCAACTTTGATCAAAACGATCAATCATTGACCCAATTAGTCAACCTTTGACCAAAAATTCAATTTTGGTCAAATTAGTCCTGTTTTGACCTAACGACCAATTATTGACCCAATAAGTCAATTACTGGCCAAAAAGTCAAATTTGGTCAAAATGGTCAATCCTTAACCCAATGACCAACCCATTGACCCAATAGGTCAACTTTTGACCAAAAAGTTAATTTTGGCCAAAATAATTAATTTTTTACCTAGTGACCAATTGTTGACACAATAAGTCAATCTTTGACCGAAAAGTAAACTTTGGTCAAAATGGTCAATCCTTGACCCAATGACCAACCCATTAACCCAATAGGTCAACATTTGACCCAAAAGTCAACTTCGGTCAAAATTGACAATCCTTGACCTAATGACCAACCCATTAACCCAATAGGTCAACATTTGACCCAAAAGTCAACTTTGTTCAAAATGGTTAATCTTTGAGCCAATGACAAACCTATTGAACAATAGGTCAACGTTTAACGAAAAAGTCAATTTTGATCAAAATAGTCAATTTTAACCTATTGACTAATAATTGACTCAATTGGTCAATCTATAACTAAAAAGTTAACTTTGGTCAAAATGGTAATCCTTGACCAAATAACTAACCCCTAGACCAATAGGTTAAATTTTGACCAAAAAGTAAACTTTGGTCAAAACTGTCAATCCTTGACCCAATGACCAGCCCATTGACCCAAAAGGTCAACTTTTGACCAAAAAGTCTATTTCTGTCACAATAGTCAATTTTTGACCTAATTGCTACCCCATTAACCCAATAAGTCAACTTTTGACCAAAAAGTAAACTTTGGTTTATATGGTTAATGTCTGACCCAATCACCACCTCATTGACCCAATGGGTCAACATTTGACAAAAAATTCAATCTTGGTAAAAAGAGTCAATTTTTTACCTGACGCAAATTATTGACCCAATAAGTCAATCTCAGACTAAAATGTCAACTTTTGTCAAAATGGTCAATCCTTCACCCAACGACCAACCCATTAACCCAATAGGTCAACTGTTGACCAAAAAGTCAACTTTGGTCAAAATGGTCAACCTTGACCCAATGACCAACCCATTGACCCAATAGTTTAACTTTTAACCAAAGAGTCTATTTTGGTCAATATAGTCAATTTTTAACCAAATTACCACCCCATTGACCCAATAGGTCAACTGTTGAGCAATAAGTAAACTTTGGTCAAAATGGTCAATTACTGACCCAACGACCAACGCGTTGACACAATAAGTTAAATTTTGACCAAAAAGTCAACTTTGGTCAAAATAATCAATCCTTGACCCATTGGGTCAACCTTTGAACAAAAAATCAATTTTGGCCAAAATAATTAATTTCTGACCTAATTACCACCACATATACCCAAAAGATCAACTTTTTGCCAAAAAGTCAACTTTGGTCAAAATGGTCAATTTCAGATCCAATAACCACCCCATTGACCTAGTGGGATAACTTTTGACCAAAAAATGAATTTTTGTCAAAGTAATTAATTTTAACCTAATGACCAATTTTTGACCCAACAAGTCAATCTCTAACCAATAACTAAACTTTCGTCAAAATGGTGAAGCGTTGAACCAATGGCCAACCCATTGACCCAGTAGGTCAACTTTTGACTAAAATGTCAACTTTTGTCAAAATAGTCAATCCTTAACCTAATGACCACCCTATTTACCCAATAGGTTAACTTTTGACCAAAAAGTCAAGTTTGGTCGAAATGGTCAATTTCTGACCCAATGACCAACCCATAGACCCAGTAGGTTAACTTTCAACCAAAATGTCAACTTCGGTCTAAAGGGTCAATTTCTGACATAATGACCAACCCTTTAACCAAATATGTCAACTTTTGACCATAAAGTCAACTTCGGTCTAAATTGTCAATCATTGACCAAATGACCAACCTATTGACCGAATCGGCCAACTTCTCACCAAAGAGTCAATTTTGGTGAAAATAGTCAATTTCTGACCTAATGACCACCTCATTGAAAAAATAGGTTAACTTTGGTTAAAATGGTCAAATTTTGACCCAACGACCAACCCATTAACCCAATAGGTCAACTTTTGACAAAAAAAGTCAACTTTGGTTAAAATAATCAATCCTTGACCTAATGACCAAATCCAATAGGTAAACTTCTGACCAAAAAGTCAATTTTGATCAAAATAGTCAATTTTTGATCTAATAACCATTTATTGACTCAATAAGTCAATCTATGACCAAAAAGTCAACTTTGGTCAAAATGGTCAATCCCTGACTCAATGACTAACCCATTGACCCTATATGTTAACTTTTGACCAAAAAGTAAATTTTGGTCAAAATTGTCAACTTTTAACCAAATGGCTAATTATTGACCCAATAAGTCAATCTAAGACCAAATAGTCAACATTGATCAAAATAGTTAATACTTGAACCAACGACCAACCCATTGACCCAATAGGTTAACTTTTGTTCAAAAAGTTTATTTTGGTCAGTTTAGTCAATTTTTGACCTAATGACAACCCCATTGACCCAATAGGCCAACTTTTTACCAAAAAGCAAAGTTTAGTCAAAATGGTCAATTTCTGCCCCAAGGATCAACCCATTGAGCCAATAAGTCAGCTTTTGACCAAAAAGTCAACTTTGGTCAAAATGGTCAATCCTTGAACCAATGACCAAACAATTGACCCAAGAGGTCAACTTTTGAAGAAAAAGTCAATTTTGGTCAAAATAGACAATTTCTGACCTAATGATCACCACAATGACCCATTTAGGTCAACTTTTGATAAAAAATTCAATTTTGGTCAAAATAGTCAATTTTTGAACTAATGACAAATTATTGATCCAATAAGTTAATCTCATACCAAAAAGTCAACTTTGGTCAAAATGGTTAATTTTTTACCCAATGACCAACCCATTTACCCAGCAGGTCAACTTTTGACCAAAAAGTCAACTTTGATCAAAATTGTTAATCCTTGACCCGACCAAGAAGTCTATTTTGGTCAATATAGTTAATTTTTGACCTAATGACCATTTATTGACCCAATAAGTCAATCTTCAACCAAAAAGTCAACTTTGGTTAAAATGGACAATCATTGACCTAAAGACTAACCCATTGACCCAATAGGTCAACTTTTAAACAAAAAGTCAACTTTAGTCCAAATGGTCAATCATTGATCCAATGACATACTCATTGACTTAGAATGTCAACTTTAGACCAAAATAGTCATTTTTTGACTTAATGGCCACCCCCATTAACCCATTAGTTCATGTTTTGACCAAAAAGTCAACTTTAGTCAAAATGGTCAATTTCTGACCCAATGGCCACCCCATTGAGCCAATGTGTCAACTTTTAACCAAAAATTCAATTTTGGTCAAAATAATCAATTTTCGACCGAATAACCAATTATTAACCAAATAAGTTAATCTCTGATCAAAAAGTCAACTTTGTCAAAATGGTCAATCCTTGAGCAATGACCAGCCCATTGACCTATAGGTCAATTTTTGTCTAAAAATTCAACTTTGGTCAAAATAGTTAATTTTTGACCTAATGACCACCCCATTGACTGAAGAGGTCAACTTTTGACCAAAAAGTCAACTTTGGTCAAAATGGTCAATCACTGACCAAATGACCCAGACATTGACCTAATAGGCTAACTTTTGACGAAAAAGACAACTTTGGTCAAAATAGTCAATTATTCATCCAATGATCAACTCATTGACCCATTAGGATAACTTTTGACCAAAAAGTCAATTTTGGTTAAAAATTCAATTTTTGACCTAATGGCCAATTATTGACCCAAAAGTTAATAAATATTCGATTTTTGACCTAATGACCAATTTTGGTCAAAATATTCAACTTTTAACCAAAAAATAAATTTAGGTCAAAATAGTTAATTTTTGGTCTTATGGCCAATTATTGACATAATAACTCAATCTTTGACCCAAAAGTCAACTTTGGTCAAAATGGTCAATCTTTATCCTAATGACCAACCCATTTATCCAATAAGTTAACTTTTAACAAAAAAGTCAACTTTGGTCAACATGGTCAATTTTTGACCCGACGACCACCTCATTGACCCTATGACCTGATGGCCAATTATTGAACCAATAAGTCAATCTTTGTCCCAAAAGTTATTTTGGTGAAAATGGTCTATCTTTGTCCCATTGACCAACCCATTGACTCAATAGGTAAACTTCTGACCAAAAAGTCAACTTTTGTCAAAATGGCCAATCTTTGACCCAATGGCAAACCTATTGACCCAATATGTCAACTTTTGACCAAAAAGTCAAATTTGGTAAAGTTAGTCAATTTTTGACCTAATGGCCACCCCATTAACCCAATAAGTTAACTTTCGACCAAAAGTCAACTTTAGTCAAAATGGTCAATTTCTGACCCAATGACCACCTCATTGAGCCAATGTGTCAACTTTTGACCAAAAATTCAACTTTGGTCAAAATAGTCAATTTTTTGACATAATGATCAATTCTTAACCCAAATAAGTCAATCTCAGACCAAAAAGTCAGATTTGGTCAAAATGGTCAATCCTTGACCCACTGACCAACCCATTGACCCAGCAGGTCAACTTTTGACCAAACAGTCAACTTTGTTCATCAATCATTGACCCATTGAACCAATAAGTCAACTTTTGAAAAAAATAAGTCTATTTTGTTCAATATGTCAATTTTTGACCTAATGATCACCCCATTAACCCCAAAAGATCAACTTTTGACCAAAAAGTTAACTTTGGTCAAAATAGTCAATTTCTGACCCAACGACAAACCCATTGATCCAATAATTCAACTTTTGACCAAAAGTCAACTTTGGTCAAAATGATCAATCCTTGACACAATGGGCCAACTTTTGACCAAAAAGTAAATTTTGGTCAAAATAGTCAATTTTTGACCTCATTACCCCCCATTGACCCAATAAGAAGGTCAACTTTTTACCAAAAAGTTAACTTTGGTCAAAATGGTCATTTTTTTACCCAATGACCTCTCCATTGATCCAAAGTGTCAAGTTTTGACTAATAATTCAATTTTGGTCAAAATAGTCAATTTCTGATCTAATGACCAATTATTAATCCAATAAGCCAATCACTTACATAAAAGTTAACTTTGGTCAAAATGGTCCATCCTTGACCCAATGACAAACCCATTGACCCAATAAGTCTGCTTTTGGCAAAAAAAGTCAATTTTGGTAAAAAAAAGTCAATTTTTGACCTAATGATCACTCCATTAACCCAGTAGGTCAACTTTTGACCAAAAGTCAAGTTTGGTCAAAATTCTAAATTTCTGACCCATTGTCCCAATAGGTCGACTTTTAACCAAAATGTCCTTTGTGGTTAAAATGGTTAATTTCTGATCCAATGACCAACCCAATGTCCCAATAAATCAACTTTTGACCAAAAAGTCAACTTTAGTCAAAACCATCAATCCTTGACCCAATGACCAACCAATTGACCTAATATGTCATCTTTGATCAAAAAGTCAATTCTGGTCAAAATATTCAATTTTTTATCTAAAGGCAGATTATTGACCCAATAAGTCAATCTTTGACTAAAAAGTTAACTTTTGTCAAAATGATCGATCCTTGACGCAATGACCAAATGATTGACCCAATAGGTCAACTTTTGACCAAAAAGTCAATTTTGGTCAAAATAGTCAATATTTGACCCAATGACAAACCCATTGACCCAATAGGTCAACTTTTGACAAAAAAGTCAACCTTAGTCAAAATGGTCAATTCTTGACCCAATGGGTAAAATTTTGACCGAAAATTAAATTTTGGTTAAAATAGTTAAATTTTAACTTAATGACCACTTATTGACCTAATGAAAAATTATTGACCCAATAAGTCAATCTCTGACTAAAAAGTCAACTTTAGTCAGAAAGGTCAATCCTTGACCAAATGAATAAATCCATTGACCCAATAGGTCAAGTTTTAACTAAAAAGTAAATTCTTGTCAAAATAGTCAATTTTTGACCTAATGACTATCTGTTGACCCAATAGGTCAACTTTTAACCAAAAATTCAACTTTGGTTCAAATGACCAATTATTAACCTAATGACCACCCTATTTACCAAATAGATTGACTGTTGACCAAAAAGACAACATTGGTCAAAATGGTCGATTTCATACCCAATGACCAACCCGTTGACCAAATAGGTCAACTTTAGACCAAAAAGTAAACTTCGGTCTAAATAGTCAATTTTTGAACAAAATGACCAACCCATTGACCTAATAAGTCAACTTTTGACCAAAAAGTCAACTTAGGTCTAAATGATGGATCCTTGACCAAATGACCAACCCATTGACCCAATCGACCAACTTTTCAATAAATAGTCAATTTTGGTCAAAATAGTCAATTTTGACCTAACGACCACCTCATTAAACAAACAGGTCAACTTTGGTTAAAATGATCAATTTCTGACCCAACAATCATCTCATTGACCCAAAAGGTCAACATTGGTCAAAGTAGTCAATTTTTGATCTAAAGACCTATTATTGACCCAATAAGTGAATCTATGACTAAAAAATCAACCTTGGTCAAAATAGTCAATTTTGACTTATTATTGACCCCATAAGTCAATCTTATACCTGATGACCAACCACTTGACCTAATATGTCGACTTTTGACTAAAAAGTAAATTTTTGTCAAAATAGTCAATTTTGACCTAATGGAAAATTATTGACCCAATAAGTCAATCTTTTACCCAAAAGTCAACTTTGGTCAAAATGGTTAATCCTTATCCCAAAGACTAACCCATTAACTTAATAGGTCAACTTTTGACCAAAAAGTCAACTTTGGTCAAAATGGTCAATCTTTGACCCAATGAAAAACTTATTGACCAACCAGGTCCACTTTTGACCAAAAAGTCAATTTTGGTTAAAATAGTTACTTTTTGACCTAATGGCCATCCCATTAACCCTATATCTCAACTTTTGACCAAAAAGTAAACTTTGGTCCAAATGGAAATTTCTGACCCAATGACCACCTCATTGATGCAATGTGTCAACTTTTGACCAAAAATTCATTTTGGGTCAAAATAATCAATTTTTGACCTAATGACCTAATATAGACCCAATAAATCAATCTCAGACTAAAAAAAAACTTTGGTCAAAATGGTAAATCCTTGACCCAATGACCAACTAATTGTCCCAACAGGTAAACTTTTAACCAAAAAGTCAACTTTGGTAAAAAAGGTTAATCCTTGACCAAATGACCAACCCATTGAACCAATAGGTCAACCTTTGACCAAAAAGTCTATTTTGGTCAATATAGTTAAATTTTGACCTAATGACCAATGATTTACCTAATAAGTCAATCTATGACTAAAAAGTCAACATTGGTCATAATGATCAATCCTTGACCCATGGCCAACGCATTGACCCAATAGGTCAACTTTTGACCAAAAAGTCATATTTAGTCAAAATGGTAAATCGTTGACCCAATGACTAATCCACCCAATAGATCAACTTTTGACAAAAAGTCAATTTTGATAAAAAATAGACAATTTTTGACCTAATGACCAATTATTGACCCAACTAGTCAATCTCTGACCAAAAAGTCAGCTTTGGTCAAAATGGTCAATCCTTGACCCAGTGACCAACGCATTGACCCAATCGGTGAACATTTGACCAAAAAGTCAATTTTTATGAAAATAGTCAATTCTGAACCAATGACTAACCATTTGACGTAATTGGTCAGTTTTTTATCAGAAAGTCAACTTTGATCAAAATGGTCAATCCTTAACTCAATGAACAACCCATTGACCGAATAGGTCACCTTTTGACCAAAAAGTCAATTTTGGTCAAAATAGTCAATTTTTGACCTAATGACAAATTATTTACACAATTTGTCAATCTTTAAGCAAAAAAGTCATCTTTAGTTAAAATAGTCAACCATTGACCCAATTACCACCCCATTGACCCAATAGGTCAACTTTTGACACAAAAAATCAATTTTGGTCAAAATTTTCAATCCTTAACCCAAAGACCATCCCATTGACTCGATAGGCTAAATTTTGAGCAAAAATTTAATTTTGGTCAAAATAGTCAATTTTTGACCTAATGGCCACCCCATAGCGCCAATAGGTCAACTTTTGACCAAAAAGGCAACTTTGGTCAAATTGTTTAATTTCTGACCCAATGACCACCCCTTTGATTCAACAGGTCAACTTTTGACCAAAAATTTAATTTTGGTCAAAATAATCAATTTTTGACCTAATGACCAATTATTAACCCAATAAGTTAATCTCTGACAAAAAAGTAAACTTATGGTCAATATGGTCAATGCTTGACCCAATGACCAACCCATTGACTCAATAGGTCAACTTTTGACCAAAAAGTTAACTTTAGTAAAAATGGTTAATTCTTGACCCAATGAACAACCCATTGTCCCAATAGGTCAACATTTGACCAAAAAGTCAATTTTGGTCAAAATAGTCAATTTTTAACCTAATGACCAATTATTCACCCAATAAGTTAATATTTGACCAAAAAGTCAGTTTAGGTCAAAATGGTCAATCCTTGACCCAAAGACGGCTCTAGTGACCAAATAGGTCAACTTTTGACCAAAAAGTCAAATTTGGTCAAAATGGTCAATCCTTGACCTAATGACCAACTCCTTGATCCGTTTGGTCAACCTTTGACTAAAAAGTCAATTTTTGTCAAAATAGTCAATTTTTGGCCTAATGCCCACCACATTGACGCACTAGGTCAACATTTGACCAAAAAGTCAAGTTTGGTTAAAATGGTCAATTTCTGACCAAATGACCAACCTAAGATGTCAACATTTGACCAAAAATTCAATTTTGCTCAAAATAGTCAATTTTGACCTAATGACCAATTATTGACCGAATAAGACATTCACTGACCAAAAAGTCAACTTTAGCCAAAATGGTCAATCCTTGACTCAATGATCAATCCATTAACCCAAAAGGTCAATCCTTGACCCAATGAACAACCCATTGACCCAATATGTCAATTTTGGACAAAAAAGTCAATTTTGGTCAAAATAGTCAATTTTCGACCAAATAACCAGCCCATTAACCCAAAAGGTCAAATTTTGACCAAAAAGTCAACTTTGGTCAAAATGATCAATTACTTACCCAATGACCAACCCATTGACACAATAAGTCAATTTTTGACCAAAAAGTCAACTTTGGTCAAAATGGTCAATTCTTGACCCAATGACAAACTCATTGACCCAATAGGACAACTTTTGACTAAAAACTCAATTTTGGTTAAAATAGTCAATTTTTGACCTAATGACCCAAATAATCAATCTTTGACCAAAATGTTAACTTTGGTCATAATGGTCAATCCTTGACCCAATGACCAACCCATTTACACAATAGGTTATCTTTTGACCAAAAAGTAAACTTTGGCCAAAATGGTAAATCCTTGACTCAATGACCAACCGTTGATCCAATAGATCAAATTTTAACGAAAAACTCAATTTTGGTCCAAATTGTCAATTTTCGACCTAATAACCACCGCATTCACCCAAAAGGTCATCTTTAGACAAAAAAGTCAATTATGGTCAATATAGTCAATTTTTTACCTAATAACCACCTCATTGACCCAATAGGTCAACTTTTTGACCATAAAGTCAATTTTGGTTAACTTTGGTTAAAATTGGTCAATTTCTGACCCAATGACCACTCCATTGACCGATTAGGACAACTTTCGACCAAAAAGCCAACTTTGGTCAAAATGATCAATCATTCACCAATTGACCAACTCAGTGACCTAATAATGTCAACTTTTGACCAAAAAGTTAATTTTGGTCAAAATAGTCAATTTTGGTCAAAATAATCAATTTTGGTCAAAATAGTTAATTTTTGACCTTATTACTAACACATTGACCTAATTGGTGAACTTTTTACAAAAAAGTCATGTTTGGTTAAAATTATCAATTTCTGACTTAATGACCACCCATTGAGCCAATGAGTCAACGTTTAACAAATAATTAAATTTTAGTCAAAATAGTTTATTTTAGACAAAAGACCAATTATTAACCCAATAAATCAATCTCTTACCAAAAAGTTAACTTTTCTCAAAATGGTTAATCCTTGACCCAAAGACCAACACATTAACCCAATTGGACAATTTTTTACCAAAAACTTAATTTTGATCAAATTTATCAATTTTTGACATAATGACAAATTATTGACCCAATAAGTCAATCTTTTGAACCAATAAGTGAATCTAATGACCAAAAAAGTTAACCCAATAAGTCAATTTTGACCAAAAACTTAACTTTCGTCATAATGGTTAACCTTTGACCCAATGAACAACCCATTGACGAAAAGGTCAACATTTAACCAAAAAGTCAATTTTGGTCAAAATAGTTAATTTTTGACCTAATGACCACCCCAGTGACCCAATAGGTGAACTTTTAACCAAAAAGTCAACTTTGGTTAAAAAGACAACTTTGGTCAAAAAGACCACTTTGGAATAAAAAGTAAAATTTGGTTAATTTGGTTAATCCTTAACCCAACGACCAACCCATTAATCCAATAGGTTAACTTTTGACCAAAAAGTCACTTTTGGTCAAAATAGTTAATTTTTGAACTAATGACCATCACATTGGCCCATTAGATCAACTTTTGACCAAAAGTCAATTTTGGACAAAATAGAAAAATTTTTACCTAATAAACAATTATTAACCCAATTAGTCAATCTCTGACAAAAAAATCAACTTTGGTGAAAATAGTCAATCCTTGACCCAATTACCAACTCATTGACCCAATCTATCAACTTTTGACCAAATGGTCAACTTTGGTCAAAATGGTCAATCCTTGAACCAATGACCTACCAGTTGACCCAATGGGTCAACTTATAAACAAAAAGTCAATTTTGGTCCATTTAGTCAATTTTTGACGTAATGGCCATCACATTGACCCAACTGGTCAACTTTTGACCAAAAGGCGAAGTTTGGTCAAAATAGTCAATTTCTGACCCAATGACCAACCTATTACCCAATAGGTCAGCTTTTGACCAAAAAGTCAACTTTGGTTATAATGGTAAATCTTTGACCCAATGACCAACACATTCACCAAATAGGTTAACTTTTGAACAAAAAGTCAATTATGGTCAAAATAGTCAATTTTTGACCTAATGACTAATTATTGACCCAATAAGTTAATCATTGACCAAAAAGTCAACTTTGTTCAAAAATGGTCAATCATTAACCCAAATAGGTCTACTTTTGACCTAATGACCACCCAATCGACCCAATGAGTCAACTTTTGACCAAAATTTAATTTTGATCAAAATAATCAATTTTTGACCTAATGACCAATTATTGCCCAATAAGTCAATCTCTGACAAAAAAGTAAACTTTGGTCAAAATGGTAAATCCTTGACCCAATGACCAACCCATTTATCCAATTGGTCAACTATTGATCAAAAAGTCAACTTTGGTCAAAATAGTCAATCGTTGACCGAATGACCAACCGATTAACCAAATAAGTCAACTTTGGTCAAAATCGTCAATATTTGTTCCAATGACCAGCCCATTGACCCAATAGATCAACTTTTGACCGAAAATTTTATTTATGTCAAAATAGTAAATTTTTTGCCTAGTGGCCACCCCATTTACCCAATAAGTCAACTTTTGACCAAAAAGTCATCTTTCGACCAAAAAGTCAACTTTTGACCAAAAAGTCAACTTTGTTCATAATGGTCAATTTATGACCCAGTGACTTCCCCATTGACCCAATGGGTGAACTTTTGACAAAAAATTCAAATTTGGTTAAGATAGCCAAATTTTGATCTAATAACCAATTATTGACTAAATAGGTCAATCTCTGGCCAAAAAGTCAACTACGGTCAAAATGGTCAATCCTTGACCCAACGACAAAACCATTGACCCAAAATGATAATCCTTAACCCAATGAACAACCCATTGCCCCAATATGTCAAGTTTTGACGAAAAAGTTAATTTTAGTCAAAATAGTTAATTTTCGACCTAAAGACCACCCAATTGACCCAATAGGTCAACTTTCAACCAAAAAGTCAACTTTGGTCAAAATGGTCAATTACTCACCCAATGACCAACTCATTGACCCAATAGGTCAACTTTTGACCAAAAAGTCCACTTTGGTCAAAATGGTCAATTCTTGACCCAAAGAAGAACTCATTGACGCAAGAGGACAGCTTTTAGCCAAAAAGTAAATTTTAGTCAAAATTGATAATTTTTGACCTAATGACCAATTATTGACCCAATAACTCAATCTATGACCAAATGGTAAACTTTCATCAAAATGGTGAATCCTTGACCCAATGACCAAATCGTTGACCCAATTGGTCAAGTTTTGACAAAAACTCAACTTGGGTCAAAATGGTCAATCCTTAAACTAATGGCCACCCCACTGAATGAATATGTCAACGTTTTACAAAACAAGTAAATTTTGGTCAAAATAGTCAATTTCCGACCTAGTGACCACCTCATTGACCCATTATGTCAACTTTTGATCAAAAATTCAAAGTTGGTCATAATATTCAATTTTTGACCTAATGATCTATTATTGACCCAAAAAGTCAATCTCTGACAAAAAAGTAAGATTTGGTCAAAATGGTCAAACCTTGACCCAATAACCAACCCATTGACCTAATAGGTCAACTTTTGACCAAAAAGTCAACTTTGGTGAAAATGGTTAATCCTTGACCCAATGACTAACCCATTAATCCAATAGGTCAACTTTTAACCAAAGAGTAGACTTTGGTCAAAATGGTTAATTCTTGACCCAATGACAAACTCATTGACCAAATAGGACAACTTTTTGACCAAAAAGTCAACTTTGGTCAAAATGGTCAATCCTTGTCCTAATGACCAACTCATTGACTGAATAGGTCAACTTTTGACCAAAAAGTCAATTTTCAACAAAATAGTCCATTTTTGACCTAATGACCAATTATTGACCCAATAAGTTAATCCCAGACCAAAAAGTCAACTTTGCTTAAATTGATCAAATCCTTGACCCAGTGAACAACCCATTGACCCAATAGGATCACTTTTGACTAAAAAGTCAAGTTTGCTCAAGATTGTCAATGCTTGACACAATGACCAAACCCATTAACCCAATAGGTCAACTTTTGACCAAAAAGTCTATTTTGGTCGTTATAGTCAAATTTTAACCTAATGACCACCCCATTGACCCAAAAGGTCAACATTTGACAAAAAAGACAACTTTGGTCAAAATGGTCAATTTCTGACCCAACGATAAACCCATTGACCTAATAAAGTCAACTTTTTAATAAAAAGTTGACTTTGGTCAAAATGATCAATCCTTCACCAAATGACCAACCCATTGATACAATATGTCAACTTTTGATCAAAAAGTTAATCTTGGTCAAAATAGTTAATTTTTGACCTAACTACCACCCCATTGACACAAAAAATCAACTTTTTACCAAAAAGTCAACTTTGGTCAAAATGGTTAATATCAGACTTAATGACCATCCCATTGACACAATGGGACAACTTTTGACCAATAATTCAATTTTGTTCAAAATTATCTATTTTAGACCTAATGACCAATTATTGACCCAATAAGTCAATATCTTACCAAAAAGTCAACTTTGGTCAAAATAGTCAATCCTTGACCCAACGACCAACCCATTCACCCAATAGGTATACTTTTGACCAAATAATCAACTTTGGTCAAAATGGTCAATCCTTGACCCAATGACCAGCCCATTGCCCCAATAGGTCAATGTTTGACCAAAAAAGTCAATTTTGGTCAAAATAGATTATTTTTGACCTAATGTCCATTTCATTGACCCAATATGCCAACTTTTGATCAAAAAGTTAAGTTTGGTCAAAATAGTGAATTTCTGACCCAATAATCAATTCATTGACCCAAAAGGTCAACTTTTGACCAAAAAGTTAACTTTGGTCTAAACGGCTAATCCTTGACCCAATGACCAACCCATTAACTCAATAGGTCAACTTTTGACCAAAAAGTCATATTTGTTCAAAATGATTAATCCTTGACCCAATGAACAAAATTTTGAGCCAATATGTCAACTTTTGACCAAAAAGTCAATTTTGGTCAAATAGTCAATTTGACCAATGACCACCCCCATTAACCTAATAAGTCTACTTTTGACCAAAAAGACAGTCTTGGTCAAAATGGTCAATTTCTGACACAAACCCAATGGGTCAACTTTTGACCAAAAATGCAATTTTGCTCAAAATAGTCAATTTTTGACCTGATGACCAATTATTGACCCAATAAATTAAATAATGACCAAGAAGTTAAATTTGGTCAAAATAATCAATCCTTGACCCAATGAACAATGCATTTACCCAATGGGTCAACTTTTGACTAAAAAGTAAATTTTGGTCAAAATGGTCAATCCTTGACCCAATGACCAACACATTGACCTAATAGGACAAATTTTGAATAAAAAATCAGTTTTGGTCAAAATAGACAATTTTTGACCTAAAGACCAATTATTGACCCAATAAGTTAATCTCTTACCAAAAAGTCAACTTTGGTAAAAATGTTCAATCCATGACCGAATGACCAACCCATTGACTCAATAGGTCAACTTTTGATAAAAAAGTCAAATTTGGTCAAATGGCTCAATCTTTGGCCAAATGACTAACCCTTTAAGCCAATAGGACAACTTTTGACAAAATGTTAGTTTTGGTCAAAAAAGATAATGTTAGACCTAATGGTCACCCGATTGACTCAATACGTCAACTTTTAACCGAAAAGTCAACTTTGGTCAAAATAGCCAATTTCTAGCCCAATTACCACCCCATTGACCCAATGGGTCAACTTTTAACAAAAAATTCAATTTTGGTCAAATAGTCAATTTTTGACCTAATGACCAATTTCATACCCAATAAGTCAATCTCTGTTCAAAAAGTAAACATTGGTCAAAATGATAATTCCTTGACCCAATGACCAACCCATTGACCGAATTGGTCAATTTTTGATCAAAAAGTCAAGTTTGGTCAAAATGATCAATTTCTGTCCCAATGAGCACCCAACTGACCCAATGGATGAGCTTTTGACCAAAAATTCAATTTTGGTTAAAATAGTCAATTTTTAACCTAATGACCAATTATTGATTCAATAAGTCAATCTCTGACAGAAAGTCAACTTTGATCAAAATGGTCAATCCTTAACCCAATGACCAAACAATTAACCCGAAAGGTCAATCCTTGACCCAATGAACAACCAATTGACCAAATAGGTCAACTTTTGACCAAAAAGTCAATTTTTGTCAAAATAGTCAATTTTCAACCTAATAACCAGCCCATTGACTCAATATGTTAACTTTTGACCAAAAAGTCAACTTTAGTAAAAATGGTTAATTATTGACCCAATGACCAACCCATTGACACAACAATTTAAGTTTTAACCAAAAAGTCAACTTTGGTTAAAATGGTCAATTCTTTACCCAAAGACCAACACATTGACCCTATAGGACAACTTTTAACCAAAAAGTCAATTTTGGTCAAAATAGTTAATTTTTAACCTAATGACCAATTATTTACCCAATAAGTCAATCACTGACCAAAAAGTCAACTTTTGGTCAAAATGGTCAAACCTTGACCAAATGACCAACCCATTGACCTCATAGGTCAACTTTTAAACAAAAAGTTAATTTTTCTCAAAATGGTCAATCCTTGACCAAATGAACAACACATTGACCTAATAGATCAACTTTTGACCAAAAAGACAAATTCGGTCAAAAATTCAATTTTTGACGTAATGACCCCCTCATTGACCCGATACATCAAATTTTGACCAAAAAGTCAACTTTGTTCAAAATGGTCAATTACTGATCCAATGACCAACCCATTGACCCAATAGGTCAACTTTTGACCAAAAAGTCAACTTTGGTCAAAATGGTTAATTCTTTATCCAATGGACCCAATAGGACAGCTTTTGACCAATAAGTAAATTTTGGCAAAATAATTAATTTTTGACCTAATGACCAATTATTGACCCAATAAGTCAATCTCTGACCAAAAAGTAAACTTTGGTCAAAATGGTTAATCCTTGACCCAATGACCAACCCATTGACCCAATTGGTCAACTTTTAGCAAAAAAGTCAACTTTGGTCAAAATGGCCTATCCATAAACTAATGGCCTCCCTATTGACCAAATATGTCAACTTTTTACAAAAAAGTCAATTTTGGTCAAATTAGTCAATTTCCAACCCAAAGAACACCCCATTGACCCACCCAATCGGTCAACTATTGACCAAAAATTAAACTTAAGTCAAAATAGTCAATTTTGGACCTAATGACCAATTTTTTACCCAATAAGTCAATCACTGACAAAAAAGTAAGCTTTCGTCAAAATGGTCAATCCTTGACCTAATTGCCAACCCATTGACCCAATAGGTCAACTTTTAACCAAAATGTTAACTTTGGTGAAAATGGTTAATCCTTGACCCAATGACCAACCCTTTGACCCAATAGGTCAACTTTTGACTAAAAAGTCAACTTTGGTGAGAATGGTTAATCCTTGACCCAATGACCAACCCTTTGACCCAATAGGTCAACGTTTGACTAAAAAGTCAACTTTGGTTGAAACGACCAATTCTTGACCCAATGATCAACTCATTAACCAAATAGGACAACTTTTTGACCAAAAAGTCAACTTTGGTCAAAATGGTCAATCCTTGACCTAATGACCAACTCATTGACCGAATAGATCTACTTTTAACCAAAAAGTCAATTTTTGTCAAAATAGTCGATTTTTGACCAAATGACCAATTATTGACCCAATAAGTCAATCCCAGACCAAAAAGTCAACTTTACTGAAAATGTTCAATCCTTGACCCAATGACCAACCCATTGACGTAATAAGTCTACTTTTGACCAAAAGTCAACTTTGGTCAAAATGGTGAATCCTTGACCCGATGACCAAACCATTGACCCAATATGTCAACTTTTGACCTAAAAGTCTATTTTGGTCATTATAGTCAAATTTTGATCTAATGACCACCACATTGACCCAATAGGTCAACTTTTAAGAAAAAGTCAAATTGGACAAAAAGGTAAATTTCTGACCCAAAAATCAATCCATTGTCCCAATAAATCAACTTTTTACTAAAAAGTCAACTTTTGTCAAAATGATCAATTCTTCACCAAATAACCAACCTATTGACCAAATCGATCAACTTTTGACCAAAAAGTCAAGTTTGATCAAAATGGTCAATTTCTGACCCAATGACCATCCCAATGACCCAATAGGTCAACTTTTGACCAAAAAGTCATCTTTGGTCTAAATGGTCAATCCTTGACCCAATGACCAACCCATTAACTAAATAGGTCAACTTTTTACCAAAAAGTCAACTTTCGTCAAAATGGTTAATCGTTGACCCAATGAACAACCCATTGAAGCAATAGGTAAATCCTTGACCCAATGAACAACCCATTGAACCACATATTACCAAAAAGACAATTTCGGTTAGAATGGTCAATTTTCGACTTAATAACCACTCCATTGACCCAATAGGTCAACTTTTAACCAATAATTCAATTTTGGTCAATAGTCTATTTTAGAGCTAATGACCAATTATTAACCCAATAAATTAATCTCTTACCAAAAAGTCAACTTTGGTCAAAATGGTCAATCCTTGACCCAATGGCTAACCCAATGACCCAAAAGGTCAAAATTTAACCAAAAAGTCAACTTTAGCTAAAATCTTCAATCTTTGACCCAACAACCAACCTATTGACCCAATAGGTCAACTTTTGACCAAAAAGTCAATTTTGGTAAAAAATAGTCCATTTTTAACCTAATGATCGCCCCATTGACCCAATAAGTTAACTTTTGACCAAAAAATCAAGTTTGGTCAAAATGGTCATTTTCTGACCCAATTACCATCCCATTGAACCAATAGGTCAAATTTTGGCAAAAAAGGCAACTTTGGTCTAAATTGTCAATCCTTGACCTAATGACCAACCCATTGACCCAATAGGTCAACTTTTGTCCTAAAAGTTAACATTGGACAAAATGATTAATCCTTGACCTAATGAACAACTCATTCAACCAATAGGAAAATTCTTAACCAAAAAGTCAAATTTGGTAAAAATAGTAAATTTTTTACCTAATGACCACCCCATTAACCCAATTGGTGAACTTTTAACCAAAAAGTTAACTTTGGTCAAATGGTGAATTTCTGACACAATGACCACCCCATTGACCTAATGGGTCAACTTTTGACAAAAAATTCAATTTTAGTGAAAATAATCAATTTTTAACCTAATGACCAATAAGTCAATCTCTGATCAAAAAATCAACTTTGGACAAAATGGTCAATCCTTGACCTTATGACCAACCCATTGACCTAATAGGTTAACTTTTGAATAAGAAGTCAACTTTAGTCAAAATGACAAATCTTTGACCCAATGACTAACCCAATGACGCAATTGGTCAACTTTTGACCAAAAAGTTGATTTTGGTCAAAATATTCAATTTCTGACCTAAAGGCCACCACATTGAACAAATAGGTCAACTTTTAACAAAAAAGTAATCTTTGGTCAAAATGGTCAATTTATGACCCAATGACCTCCCCATTAACCCAATGGGTGAACTTTTGAGAAAAAATTATATTTTAGGTAAAATATGTTATTTTTGACCTAATGACTAATTATTGACTATGTAAGTCAATCTCTGACAAAAAAGTCAACTTTGATCAAATGGTCAATCCGTGACCCAATGACCAACACATCGACACCAAAGGTCAATCTTGGACCCAATGAACAACCTGTTGACCCAATAGGTCAACTTTTGACGAAAAGGTTAATTTTCATCAAAATAGTCAATTTTCGACCAAATAAACACCCCATTGACTCAAAAGATCAAGTTTTGCCAAAAAGTTTACTTTGGTCAAAATGGTCAATTACTGACCCATGACCATCCCTTTGACACAATTGGTCAACTTTTGACCAAAAAGTCAACTTTGGTAAAAAAGGTAAATTTTTTACCCAATGACCAACTCATTGACGCAATATGACAACTTTTGACCAAAAAGTTAATTTTGGTCAAAATAATCAATTTTTAACCTAATGACCAATTATTGAACAACTTACACAATCTCTGACCAAAAAGTCAACATTCATCATAATGGTCAATCCTTGACCCAATGACCATCCCGTTGACCCAATAAGTTAACTTTTGACCAAAAAGTCAACTTTGGTCAAAATGCTAAATCCTAAACACAATGGCTAACTCGCTGACCCAATAGATTAACTTTTGACCAAAAAGTCAATTTTGGTCAAAATAGTCAATTTTTTACCTAATGACCAATTATTGACCCAATAATTCAATCTCTTACCAAAAAGTCAACTTTGGTCAAAATGGTCAACCCTTGACCCATTGACCCAATAGGTTAACTTTTGACCAAAAAGACA
Source organism: Papilionanthe hookeriana x Papilionanthe teres (assembly GCA_022702705.1). Taxonomy (NCBI): domain Eukaryota; kingdom Viridiplantae; phylum Streptophyta; class Magnoliopsida; order Asparagales; family Orchidaceae; genus Papilionanthe; species Papilionanthe hookeriana x Papilionanthe teres. The sequence goes on along the minus strand of CM040430.1, from coordinate 41,770,613 downwards.
ACATTCGTCAAAATGGTCAATCCTTTACCCAATGAACAACCTATTGACCCAATAGGTCACCTTTTGACCAAAAATTCAATTTTGGTTTAAATATTCAATTTTTGACCTAATGACCACCCCATTGACCTAATACGTCAACTTTTGACCAAAAAAGTCAACTTTGATTAAAATGGTCAATTACTGACCCAATGACCAACCCATTGGCCCAATTGGTCAACATTTGATTGAAAAGTCAACTTTGGTCAAAATGTTCAATTCTTGATCCAATGACCAACTCATTGACACAATAGGACAACTTTTGACCAAAAAGTAAAATTTGGGCAATATAGTTAATTTTTGACGTAATGACTAATTATTGACCCAATAAGTCAATCTCTGACCAAAATATAAACTTTTATCAAATTGATCAATCCTAGAACCAATGACTAACCCGTTGACCCAATATGTTAACCAATGACTAAAAAGTCAACTATGGTCAAAATGGTCAATCCTTAAACTAATGGCCACCCCATTGACCGAATAGGTCAACATTTTACAAAAAAGTAAATTTTGATCAAAATAGTCAATTTCCGACCCAATGACCACCCCATTGACCTACCCAATGGGTCAACTTTTGACCAAAAATTCAACTTTGGTCAAAATAGTTAATTTTTGACCTAAGGACCAATTATTGTCCCTATAGGTCAATTTCTGACAAAAAAGTAAGCTTGGGCAAAATAGTCAATCCTTGACCTAATGACCAACCTATTGACCCAACAGGTCAACTGTTGACCAAAAAGTTTACTTTGGTGAAAATGGTTAATCCTTGACCCAATGACAATCCCTTTGACCCAATATGTCAACTTTTAACAAAAAGTAAACTTTGGTCAAAATGGTCTATTCTTGATCCAATGACCAACTAATTCACCAAATTGGACAATTTTTTGACCAAAAAGTCAACTTTCATCAAAATGTTCAATCCTTGACCGAATGACCAACTCATTGTCTAAATAGAGTTAACTTTCGACCGAAAAGTCAATTTTGGTAAAAATATTCCATTTTGACCTAATGTCCAATTATTGACCCAATAAATTAATCCCACACCAAAATGTCAACTTTGCTTAGAATGGTCAACCCTTTACCCAATGATCAACCCATTGACCCAATAAGTCAATTTTTGACCAAAAAGTCAACTTTCATCAAAATGTTCAATCCTTGACCCATTGACCAACTCATTATCTAAATAGGTCAACTTTTGACCGAAATATCAATTTTGGTAAAAATATTCTATTTTGACCTAATGACCAATTATTGACCCAATAAATTAATCCCACACCACAAAGTCAACTTTGCTTAGAATGGTAAATCCTTTACCCAATGATCAACCCATTGACCCAATAAGTCAATTTTTGACCAAAAAGTCAACTTTGGTCAAAATGCTCAATCCTTGACCCAATGACCACCCCATTGACCCAACAGGTCAACTTTTGACAAAAAGTAAACTTTAGACAAAATGATAAATTTCTGACTCAACGACCAACTCATTGACCCAATAAGTCAACTTTTGACCAAAAAGTAAACTTTGGTCAAAATGATCAATCCTTCAACAAATGACCAACCCAATGACCCACTAGGTTAACTTTAAACTAAAAAGTCAATTTTGGTCAAAATAGTCAATTTTTGATTTAATTACCACCCAATTGACCTAAAAGGTCATTTTTTTACTATAAAGTTAACTACGGTCAAAATGGTCAATTTCTGACCTAACGACCACCCCATTGACCCAATGGGTCAACTTTTAACCAATAATTCAATTTTTATCAAAATATTTTACATTAGACCTAATGACCAATTTTTGACCTAATATGCCAATCTCTTACTAAAAAGTAAACTTTAGTCAAAATGGTTAATCATTGGCCCAATGACCTACTCATTAACCCAATAGGTTAACTTTTGACCAAAAAGTGAATTTTGGTCAAAATAGTTCATTTTTGACCTAATGACCACCCCATTAAATCCATAAGTCAACTTTTGATCAAAAAGTCAAGTTTGGTCAAAATGGTCAATTTTTGACCCAATGACCATCTCTCTGACCCAATAGGTCAACTTTTGACCAAAAAGTTAACTTTGGTCTAAATGGTCAATCCTTGACCCAATGACCAACCCTTTGACCCAATAGGTCAACTTTTGACCAAAAAGTCAACTTTGGTCCAAATGGTTAATCCTTGACCCAATGAATAACCTATTGAGCCAACAGGTCAATTCTTGACAGAAAAATCAATTTTTTGTTAAAATAGTCAATTTTTGACCTAATGACCACCCCATTAACCCAACAAGTCAACTTTGGTGAAAATGGTCAGAATGGTCAATCCTTGACTCAATGACCAAGTCATTGACCCAATTGGTCAACTTTTGGCAAAAAAATCAAGTTTGGTCAAAATGGTCAATTTCTGACCCAATGACCATCCCATTGACCCAATAGGTCAACTTTTGGCCAAAAAGACAACTTTGATTTAAATGGTTAATCCTTGACCCAATGACCAACCCATTGACCGAATAGGTCAACTTTTGACTAAAAAAATAAATTTTGAACAAAATGATTAATCCTTGACCCAATGAATAACTCATTGTACCAATAGGTAAATTCTTGACTAAAAAGTCAAATTGGGTCAAAATGTTCAATTTTTGACCTAATGACCACCCCATTAACCCAACTAGTCAACTTTTAACCAAAAAGTCATCTTTGGTCAAAATGGTCATTTTCTGACAAAATGAGATCCCCATTGACCTAATGGGTCAACTTTTGACCAAAAATTCAATTTTGGTCAAAATAATTAATTTTTGACCTAATGAACAATAAGTCAATTCTGATCAAAAAATCAACTTTCGATAAAATGGTTAATCCTTGACCCTATGACCAACCCATTGACCCAATAGGTTAACTTTTGACCAAGAAGTCAACTTTAATCAAAATGGGAAATCTTTGACCCATTGACGAACCCAATGACGCAATTGGTCAACTTTTGATCGAAAAATTGATTTTGGTCAAAATAGTCAATTTCTGACCTAAAGGACACCACATTGACCAAATAGGTCAACTTTTTACCAAAAAGTCAACCTTGGTCAAAATGGTCATTTTCTGACCCAATGACCTCCCTATTGACCCAACAATCAACCTATTGACCCAATAGGTCAACTTTTGACCAAAAAGTCAATTTTGGTAAAAAAATAGTCCATTTTTAACCTAACGATCGCCCCATTGACCCAATAAGTCAACTTTTGACCAAAAAATCTAGTTTGGTTAAAATGGTCATTTTCTGACCCAATGACCATCCCATTGACCCAATAGGCAACTTTTGGCCAAAAGGCAACTTTGGTCTAAATGGTTAATCCTTGACCCAATGACCAACCCATTAACTCAATAGGTCAACTTTTGTGCTAAAGTTAACTTTGGACAAAATGATTAATCATTGACCCAATAAACAACTCATTCAACCAATAGGAAAATTCTTAACCAAAAAGTCAAATTTGGTCAAAATAGTCAATTTTTTACCTAATGACCACCTCATTAACCCAATTGGTGAACTTTTAACAAAAAAGTTAACTTTGGTCAAAATGGCCAATTTTTGACACAATGACCACCCCATTGACCTAATGGGTCAACTTTTGACAAAAAATTCAATTTTAGTGAAAATAATCAATTTTTAACCTAATGACCAATAAGTCAATCTCTGATCAAAAAATCAACTTTGGACAAAATGGTCAATCCTTGACCCTATGACCAACCCATTGACCTAATAGGTTAACTTTTGACTAAGAAGTCAACTTTAGTCAAAATGACAAATCTTTGACCCAATGACTAACCCAATGAAGCAATTGGTCAACTTTTGATCAAAAAGTTGATTTTGGTCAAAATATTCAATTTCTGACCTAAAGGCCACCACATTGACCAAATAGGTCAACTTTTGACCAAAAAGTAACCTTTGGTCAAAATGGTCAATTTATGACCTAATGACCTCCCCATTAACCCAATGGGTGAACTTTTGACAAAAAATTATATTTTAGTTAAAATATGCTATTTTGACCTAATGACTAATTATTGACTATATAAGTCAATCTCTGACCAAAAAGTCAACTTTGATCAAATGGTCAATCCTTGACCCAATGACCAACCCATCGACCCAAAAGGTCAATCTTGGACCCAATGAACAACCTATTGACCCAATAGGTCAACTTTTGACCAAAAGGTTATTTTTCATCAAAATAGTCAATTTTCGACCAAATAAACACCCCATTGACTCAAAAGATCAACTTTTGCCAAAAAGTTTACTTTGGTCAAATTGGTCAATTACTGACCCATGACCATCCCATTGACACAATTGGTCAACTTTTGACCAAAAAGTCAACTTTGGTAAAAAAGGTAAATTTTTTACCCAATGACCAAGTCATTGATGCAATATGACAACTTTTGACCAAAAAGTTAATTTTGGTAAAAAAAATCAAATTTTGACCTAATGACCAATTATTGACCAACTTAGACAATCTCTGACCAAAAAGTCAACATTCGTCATAATGGTCAATCCTTGACCCAATGACCATCCCGTTGACCCAATAAGTTAACTTTTGACAAAAAAGTCAACTTTGGTCAAAATGTTAAATCCTTAACACAATGACCAACCCGCTGACCCAATAGATTAACTTTTGACCAAAAAGTCAATTTTGGTCAAAATAGTCAATTTTTTACATAATGACCAATTATTAACCCAATAATTCAATCTCTTACCAAAAAGTCAACTATGGTCAAAATGGTCAACCCTTGACCCATTGACCCAATAGGTTAACTTTTGACCAAAAAGTCAACTTTGGTCAAAATGGTCAATCCTTTACCCAATGAACAACCTATTGACCCAATAGGTCAACTTTTGACCAAAAATTCAATTTTGGTTAAAATATTCAATTTTTGACCTAATGACCACCCCATTGACCCAATACGTCAACTATTGACCAAAAAGTCAACTTTGATTAAAATAGTCAATTACGACCCAATGACCAACCCATTGGCCCAATTGGTCAACTTTTGATTGAAAAATCAACTTTGGTCAAAATGTTCAATTCTTGATCTAATGACCAACTCATTGACGCAATAGGACAACTTTTGACCAAAAAGTAAAATTTGGGCAATCTAGTTAATTTTTGACGTAATGACTAATTATTGACCCAATAAGTCAATCTCTGACCAAAATGTAAACTTTTATCAAATTGATCCATCCTAGAACCAATGACTAACCCGTTGACCCAATATGTCAACCATTGACTAAAAAGTCAACTATGGTCAAAATGGTCAATCCTTAAACTAATGCCCACCCCATTGACATAATAGGTCAACATTTTACAAAAAAGTAAATTTTGGTCAAAATAGTCAATTTCCGACCCAATGACCACCCCATTGACCTACCCAATGGGTCAACTTTTGACCAAAAATTCAACTTTGGTCAAAATAGTCAATTTTTGACCTAATGACCAATTATTGACCCTATAAGTCAATTTCTGACAAAAAAGTAAGCTTGGGCAAAATAGTCAATCCTTGACCTAATGACCAACCTATTGACCCAACAGGTCAACTGTTGACCAAAAAGTTTACTTTGGTGAAAATGGTTAATCCTTGACCCAATGACAATCCCTTTGACCCAATATGTCAACTTTTAACAAAAAGTAAACTTTGGTCAAAATGGTCTATTCTTGATCCAATGACCAACTAATTCACCAAATTGGACAATTTTTTGACCAAAAAGTCAACTTTCATCAAAATGTTCAATCCTTGACCGAATGACCAACTCATTGTCTAAATAGGTTAACTTTTGACCGAAAAGTCAATTTTGGTAAAAATATTCCATTTTGACCTAATGTCCAATTATTGACCCAATAAATTAATCCCACACCAAAATGTCAACTTTGCTTAGAATGGTCAACCCTTTACCCAATGATCAACCCATTGACCCAATAAGTCAATTTTTGACCAAAAAGTCAACTTTCATCAAAATGTTCAATCCTCGACCCATCGACTCAACTCATTATCTAAATAGTCAACTTTCGATCGAAATATCAATTTTGGTAAAAATATTCTATTTCGACCTAATGACCAATTATCGACCCAATAAATCAATCCCATACCAAAAAGTCAACTTTGCTTAGAATGGTGAATCCTTGACCCAATGATCAACCCATTGACCGAATAAGTCAACTTTTGACCAAAAAGTCAACTTTGGTCAGAATGGTCAATCTTTGACCTAATGACCACCCCATTGACCCAATAGGTCAACTTTTGACAATAAGTCAACTTTGGACAAAAAGGTAAATTTCTGACCCAAACGACCAACGCTTTGACCCAACAAGTCAACTTTTGACCAAAAAGTTAACTTTGGTCAAAATGATCAATCCTTCAACAAATGACCAACCCATTGACCCTGTAGGTCAACTTTAAACTAAAAAGTCAATTTTGGTCAAAATAGTCAATTTTTGATTTAATTACCACCCAATTGACCTAAAAGGTCATTTTTTTACTATAAAGTTAACTACGGTCAAAATGGTCAATTTCTGACCTAACGACCACCCCATTGACCCAATGGGTCAACTTTTAACCAATAATTCAATTTTGATCAAAATAGTTTACATTAGACCTAATGACCAATTTTTGACCTAATATGCCTATCTCTTACCAAAAAGTAAACTTTAGTCAAAATGGTTAATCCATGGCCCAATGACCAACTCATTAACCCAATAGGTTAACTTTTGACCAAAAAGTGAATTTTGGTCAAAATAATTCATTTTTGACCTAATGACCACCCCATTGACCCATTAAGTCAACTTTTGATCAGAGGTCAAGTTTGTTCAAAATGGTCAATTTCTGACCCAATGACCAACTCTAACCCAATAGGTCAACTTTTGACAAAAAAGTTAACTTTGGTCTAAATGGTCAATCCTTGACCCAATGACCAACCCTTTGACCCAATAGGTCAACTGACCAGAAAGTCAACTTTAGTCCAAATGGTCAATCCTTGACCCAATGAATAACCCATTGAGCCAACATGTCAATTCTTCACTGCAAAAATCAATTTTTGTTAAAATAGTCAATTTTTAACCTAATGACCACCCCATTAATCCAACAAGTCAACTTCGGTGAAAATGGTCAGAATGGTCAATCCTTGACTCAATGACCAAGTCATTGACCTAATTGGTCAACTTTTGGCCGAAAAATCAAGTTTGGTCAAAATGGTCAATTTCTGACCCAATGACCATCCCATTGACCCAATAGGTCAACTTTTGGCCAAAAAGACAACTTTGGTCTAAATGGTTAATCCTTGACCCAATGATCAACCCATTGACTAAATAGGTCAACTTCTGACTAAAAAGTCAACTTTGGACAAAATGATTAATCCTTGACCCAATGAATAACTCATTGAACCAATAGGTAAATTCTTGACCAAAAAGTCAAATTGGGTCAAAATGTTCAATTTTTGACCTAATGACCACCCCATTAACCCAACTAGTCAACTTTGGTGAAAATGGTTAGAATGGTCAATCCTTGACTCAATGACCAAGTCATTGACCCAATTGGTCAACTTTCGTCAAAAAATCAAGTTTGGTCAAAATGGTCAATTTCTGACCCAATGACCATCCCATTGACCTAATAGGTCAACTTTTGGCCAAAAAGACAACTTTGGTCTAAATGGTTAATCCTTGACCCAATGACCAACCCATTGACCGAATAGGTCAACTTCTGACTAAAAAGTCAACTTTGGACAAAATGATTAATCCTTGACCCAATGAATAACTCATTGTACCAATAGGTAAATTCTTGACCAAAAAGTCAAATTGGGTCAAAATGTTCAATTTTTGACATAATGACCACCCCATTAACCCAAATAGTCAACTTTTAACCAAAAAGTTAACTTTGGTTAAAATGGTCATTTTCTGACAAAATGACCTCCCCATTGACCTAATGGGTCAACATTTGACCAAACATTCAATTTTAGTCAAAATAATCAATTTTTGACCTAATGAACAATAAGTCAATCTCTGATCAAAAAATGGTTAATCTTTGACCCTATTACCAACTCATTAACCCAATAGGTTAACTTTTGACTAAGAAGTCAACTTTAGTCAAAATGGCAAATCTTTGATCCAATGACTAACCCAATGACGCAATTGGTCAACTTTTGACCAAAAAGTTGATTTTGGTCAAAATAGTCAATTTCTGACCTAAAGGCCCCACATTGACCAAATAGGTCAACTTTTGACCAAAAAGTCAACTTTGGTCAAAATGGTCATTTTCTGACCCAATGACCTCCCTATTGTCCCAATTGGTGAACTTTTGATCAAAAAATCTATTTTAGTTAAAATAGGTTATTTTTAACCTAATGACTAATTATTGTCTGAATAAGTCAATCTCTGACCAAAAGGTCAACTTTCATCAAAATTGTCAATCCTTGACCCGATGACCGACCCATCGACCCAAAATGTCAATCTTTGACCTAATGAACAACCTATCGACCCAATAGGTCAACTTTTGAATAAAAGATCAATTTTCATCAAAATAGTCAATTTTCGACCTAATAAACACCCCATTGACTCAATCGGTCAATTTTTGCCGAAAAGTCTACTTTAGTCAAAATGGTTAATTACTGACCCAATGACCACCCATTGACACAATAGGTCGACTTTTGACCAAAAAGTAAACTTTGGTAAAAAAGGTCAATTTTTTACCCAATGAGCAACTCATTGACCCAATATGTCAACCTTTGACCAAAAAGTTAATTTTGGTCAAAATAATCAATTTTTTGACCCAATAACCAATTATTGACCAAATTAGTCAATCTCTGACCAAAAAGTAAACATTCGTCATAATAGTCAATCCTTAACCCAATGACCATCCCATTGACCTAACACGTAAACTTTTGACCAAAAAATCAACTTTGGTCAAAATGGTAAATCCTAGACCCAATGACCAACGCGCTTACCTAATAGATTAACTTTTGACCAAAAAGTCAATTTTGGTTAAAATAGTCAATTTTTGACATAATGCTCAATTTTTGACCCAATAATTGAATCTCTTACCAAAAAGTCAACTTTCATTAAAATGGTCAACCCTTGACCCATTGACCCAATAGGTTAACTTCTGACCAAAAAGTCAACTTTGGTCAAAATGGTCAATCCTTGACCTAATGAATAACTCATTTACCCAATAGGTCAACTTTTGACCAAAAATTCAATTTTGGTGAAAATATTCAATTTTTTGACCTAATGACCACCCCATCGACCCAATATGTCAACTTTTGACCAAAAAGTCAACTTTGGTTAAAATGGTCAATTACTGACCCAATGACCAACCCATTGGCCCAATAGGTCAACTTTTGATCGAAAAGTCAACTTCGGTCAAAATAGTCAATTCTTGATCTAATGACCAACTCATTGAACCAAAAGGACAGCTTTTGACCAAAAAGTAAAATTTGTTCAAAATAGTTAATTTTTGACCTAATGACTAATTATTGACCCAATAATTCAATCTCTGACCAAGAAGTAAAATTTTTTCAAATTGGTCATTCCTAGAACTAAAGACCAACCCGTTGACCCAATAGGTCAACTTTTGACTAAAAAGTCAACTTTTGTCAAAATGGTCAATCCTTAAACTAATGGCCACCCCATTGACCGAATCAGTCAACTTTTTATAATAAAGTCAATTTTGGACAAAATAGTCAATTTACGATGCAATGACCACCCCATTGACCTACCCAATGGGTCAACTTTTGACAAAAAATTCAACTTTGGTCAAATAGTCAATTTTTGACTTAATGACCAATTATTGACCCAATAAGTCAATCTCTGACAAAAAGTAAGCTTTGGCAAAATGGTCAATCCTTGACCCAATGACCAATCCATTGACCCAATAGGTCAACTTTGGTGAAAATGTTTAATCCTTGACCCAATGACCAACCTATTGACTTAATAGGTCACCTTTTGACAAAAAGTCAACATGGGTCAAAATGCTCTATTCTTGATCTAATGACCAACTCATTGAACAAATCGGACAACTTTTTGACCAAAAAGTCAACTTTAGTCAAAATGTTCAATCCTTGACCTAATGACCAAATCATTGACTAAATAGGTTAACTTTTGACCAAAAAGTCAATTTTGGTAAAAAAATTTCATTTTTGACCTAATGACCAATTATTGACCTAATAAACCAATCCCACACCAAAAATTCAAGTTTGCTTATAATGGTCAATCCTTGACCAAATGATCAACCCATTGATCCAATAAGTCAACTTCTGACCTAAAAGTCGACTTTAGTCAAGATGATCAATCCTTAACCCAATGACCACGCCACTGACCCAATAGGTCAACTTTTTACAAAAAGTTAACTTTGAACAAAAAGGTAAATTTCTCACCCAACGACCAACCCATTGACCTAATAAGTCAACTTTTGACCAAAAAGTAAACTTTGGTCAAAAAGTTCATTCCTTCAACAAATGACCAGCCCATTGACCCAAAAGGTCAACTTTAAACTAAAAAGTTAATTTTGGTCAAAATAGTCAATTTTTGATCTAGTTACCACCACATTGACACAAAAGGTCAACTTTTTTCTAAAAAGTCAACTACGGTCAAAATGCTCAATTTCTGATCTAACGACCAACCTATTGACTCAATGGGTCAACCTTTAACCATTAATTTAATTTTGATCAAAATAGTCTACATTAGACCTAATGACCAATTTTTGACCCAATATGTCAATCTCTTACCCAAAAATAAACTTTTGTCAAAATGGTCAATCCTTGACCCAATGACCAACTCATTGACTCAATAGGATAACTTTTGACCAAAAAGTCAATTTTGGTTAAAATAGTCCATCTTTAACCTAATAACCACCCATTGACCCAATAGGTCTGCTTTTGATCAAAAAGTCAAGTTTGGTCAAAATGGTCAATTTCTGACCCAATGACGAACTCACTGACCTAATAAGTCAACTTTTGACCAAAAAGTCAACTTTGGTCTAAATGGTCAATCCTTGACCCAATGACCAACTCATTGACCGAATAAGTCAACTTTTGACCAAAAAATCAACTTTGGTCCAAATGGTTAATCCTTGACCCAATGAGTAACCCATTGAGCCAATAGGTCATTTCTTGAACGAAAAGTCAATTTTTTTTAAAATAGTCAATTTTTGACCTAATGACCACCCCATTAAGCCAACTTGTCAACCTTTGACCAAAACGTCAACTTTGGTCAGAATGACTAATTTTTAACACAATGACCACCCCATTGACCCAATTGGTTAACTTTTGACAAAAAATTCAATTTTGGTCAAAGTAATCTATTTTTAACCTAATGACTAATTATTGACCCAATAAGTCAATCCCTGACAAAAAAATCAACTTTGGTCAAAATGGTCAATTCTTAACCCAATGACCAACCCATTGACCCAATAGGTCAACTTTGACGAAAAAGTCAACTTTAGTCAAAATGGTCATTCCTTGACCAAATGATCAACCTATTGACCCATAAGGTCAACTTTTGACCAAAAAGTATATTTTGGTCAAATAGTCAATTTTTCACATAATGACCAATTATTGACCCAATTAGTCAATCTCTGACCAAAAAGTCAACTTTGGTCAAAATGGTCAATCATTAACCCAATGACCAACCCATTGACCCAATTGGTCAACTTTTGACCAAAAAGTCAACTTTGGTCAAAATGGTTAATTGTTGACCTAATGACCGCCCCATTGACCAAATAGGTCAACTTTGGTTAAAATGGTCAATTTCTGACCCAACGACCTACCCATTGACCCAATAAGTCAACTTTTGAGCAAAAAGTCAACTTTGGTCAAAATGATTAATCGTTAACTATTGACAAACTCATTGACCCAATATGTCAACTTTTAACCAAAAATTTAATTTTGGTTAAAATAGTCAATTTTTGATCTAATGAATAATAATCAACCCAATAAGTCAATGTCGGACCAAAAAGTTAACATTGGTCAGAATGGTCAATCCTTGACTCAATGACCAAGTCATTCACCCAATAGGTCAACTTTTGACCAAAAAGTCAACTTTTGTCAAAATGGTCAATCCTTAACCCAATGACCAACCCATTGACCCAATAGGTCAACTTTAGAACAAAAAGTCAGTTTTGGTCAATATACTTAATTTTTTACCTAGTGACCACCTCATTTACCCAATCAACTTTAGACCAAAATGTCAACTTTGGTTAGAATTATCAATGACCAACCCATTGATCCAATAGGTCAACTTTTGACCAGAAAGTCAACTTCAGTCAAAATGGTAAATTCTTGACCTATTGAGCAACTCATTAACCCAATATGACAACATTTGACCAAAATGTAATATTTGCTTAAATTAGTAAATTTTTGTCCTAATGATCAATTACAGACCCAATAAGTCAATCTCTTACCAAAAAGTCAACATTAGTCATAATGGTCAATCCTTGACCCAATGGCCAACCCATCGACCCAATATGTCAACTTTTGACCAAAAAGTCAACTTTGTTCAAAATGATAAATACTTGACCCATTGACTAACCCCTGACCCAATAAATCAACATTTGACAAAATAGTAAATTTTTTACCTAATGAACAATTATTGACCCTATTAGTCAATCTCTGACTAAAAAGTAAACTTTGGGCAAAATGGTGAAACCTTGACCCAATGACCAACCCATTGACCCAATAGGTTCACTTTTGACCAAAAGGTTTACTTTTGTCGAAATGGTCAATCTTGACCCAATGACCAACTCATTGAGCCAATAGGTCAACTTTTGACCAAAAAGTCAATTTTAGTTAGTTTAGTTAATTTTTGAGCCAATGACCACACCATTGACCCAATAGATCAACTTTTGACTAAAAAGTCAAGTTTGGTCAAAATGGTCAATTTTTGACCAATTGACCAACTCATTGACCCACTAGGTCAGCTTTTGTCCAAAAAGTCAACTTTAGTCAAAATGGTAAATCCTTGAACCAATGACCGACACATTGGTCTAATATGTTAACTTTTGAACAAAAATTCAATTTTCATCAAAATAGTTAAATTTTAGCCTAACGACCAAATATTTACCCAATAAGTCAATCTTTGACCAAAAAGTCAACTTTGGTCAAAATGGTTAATCATTAATCCAACGACCAACCCGTTGACCGAACAGGTCAACTTTTAAATAAAAAGTCAACTTAGGTCAAAATGGTCAATTTTGTACCAAATGGCCACCCCATTGACTCATTAGGCTAAGTTTTGACCAAAAAGTCAACTTTGGTCAAAATAGTCAATTTCTGACCCAATGACCACCCCATTGACCCAATGGGTCAATATTTGACCAAAAATTCAATTTGGGTCAACATAGTCAATTTTTAACTTAATGGCCAATTATTAACCCAATAAGTAAATATCTAACCAAATAGTAAACTTTGGTCAAAATGGTCAATCCTTGATCCATTGACCAACCCATTGACCCAATAGGTTATCCTTTGACCAAAAAGAACTTTTGGTTGAAATAATTAATTTTTCACCTAATGACCACCCCATTGACACAATAGGTTAACTTTTGTCAAAATGGTCAATTACTGACCCAATGAACAACACATTGACCCAATAAGTCAACTTTTAACCAAAAAGTCAACTTTGGTCAAAATGGTCAATTCTCGACCCAATGGGACAACTTTTGATCAAAAAGTTAATTTTGGTCAAAATAATCAATTTTTTACCTAATGACCAATTATGGACCCAATAAGTTAATGTCTGACCAAAAAGTCAACATTGGTCATAATGGTCAATCCTTGACCCAATGTTTAACTCATTGAACCAATAGGTCAACTTTTGACAAAAAATGCAACTTTAGTTAAAATGTTCAATCTTTGACCCAATGACTCAATAGGTGAACTTTTGAAAAAAATATTTTTTTTTTTTTTCAAAATAGTCAATTTTTGACCAAATGACCACCCCATTAACCCAAAAAGTCAACTTTTGACAAAAAAGTCAACTTTAGTCAAAATGGTCAATCGTTGACCCCATGACCAACCCATTGACCCAAAAGGTCAACTTTTAACAAAAAAGTAAATTTTGGTTAAAGTAATTAATTTTTGGCCTAATGGCCAATTATTGACCCAATAAGTCAATCTTTGACCCCAAAGTCAACTTTGGTCAAAATGGTCAATCCTTTTCCCATTGACCAACCTATTGACCAATAGGTCAACATTTGACCAAAAAGTTAACTTAGGTCAAAATGGTCAATCTTTGACTCAATGATAAAACTATTGACCCAATATGACAACTTTTGACCAAAAAGTTAATTTTGATCAAAATAGTTAATTTTTGACCTAATGACCAATTATTGGCCCAATATTCTATCTCTTACAAAAAAGGCGACATTTGTCTAATTGGTCAATTGCTGACCCAATGACCACCCCGTTGACCCAATGGCTCAACTTTTGAATAAAAATTTAATTTTGGTCAAAATTGTCAATTTTTGACCTAATGACCAATTATTGACCCAATAAGTCAATCTCTTACAGAAAGTCAACTTTGGTCAAAATGGTTCATCCTTGACGCAATACAAACTCATTGACCCAATAAATCAACTTTCGCCCAAAAATTAAATTTTGATTAAAATAATTAATTTTTGACCTAATGACCAATTATTGAACCAATAAGTAAATCTTTGACCCAAAAGTCAACTTTGGTCAAAATGATCAATCCTTGACCCAGTGACTAACCCATTGACCCAATAGGTCAACATTTAACCAAAAAGTCAACATTGGTCAAAATGATCAATCTTTGAGCCAATGACTAACCTATTGAACAATAAGTCAACTTTTGACCAAAAAGTCATTTTTGATCAAAATAGTCAATTTTTGACTTATTGTTATTGGCCACCCGATTGACCCAATAAGTCGACTTTTGATAAAAAAGTCAACTTTGGTCAAAATGGTTAATTTCTAACCCCAAGATCACCTTATTGAACAAATGGGTCAACTTTTGACAAAAAATTTTATTTTGGTCAAAATAGTAAATTTTTTACCTAAAGACAAATTACCGACCCAATAAGTCAATCTCTGACCAATAAGTCAACTTTGGTCAAAATAGTCAATCCTTGACCAAATGTCCAACCCGTTGACCAAATAGGATAACATTTAACCAAAAAGTCAACTTTGGTCAAAATGGTCAATCCTTGACCCAATGAACACCCCATTGACCCAATAGGTTATCTTTTGACCAAAAATTCAACTTTGGTGAGAATTTTCAATTACTAACCCAATAATCAACCCTTTGACCCAATAGGTCAAAATTTGACTAGAAAGTCAACTTTGGTCAAAATGGTCAATTCTTCACCTAATGACCAACTCATTAACCCAATAGGACAACTTTTCACCAAAAATTCAATTTTGGTCAAAATAATCAATTTTTTACCTAATGAACAATTAAGGATCCAATAAGTCAATCCCTGACCAAAAAGTTAAAACGAGACATAATGGTCAATCCTTGACCCACTGGCCAACCCATCGACCCAATATGTCAAATTTTGACAAAAAAGTTAACTTTGCTCAAAATGATAAATACTTGACCTATTGAGTAACCCACTGACCAAATAGATCAACTTTTGACCAAAAAATTATTTTTTGTTAAAATAGTAAATTTTTGACCTAATGACCAATTATTGACCCAATTAGTCAATCTCTAACCAAAAAGTCAACTTTGGTCAAAATGGTCAAACCTTGACTCAATGACCAACACATTGACCCAATAGGTTAAATTTTGAAAAAAAGTCAACTTTGGTCAAAATGATCGATTTAGACCCAATGACTAACCCATTAACCCAAAGGTTTAACTTTTGACCAAAAAGTCAATTTTTGTCGGTTTAGTCAATTTTTGACCCAACGACCAACCCAATAACCCAAAAGGTCAGCTTTTGTCCAAAAAGTCAACATTGGTCAAAATGGTCAATCCTTGACCCGGTGACCAACACATTGACCCAAGAGGTCAACTTTTGAATTAAAAATTAATTTTTGTCACAATAATCAAATTTTGACTTAATGACCAATTATTGACCCAATAAGTCAATCTTTGATGAAAAAGTCAACTTTGGTCAAAATATTCAATCATTGACTCAATGAACAACCCATTGATCCAGTAGGTCAACTTTTAAACAAAAAACTAACTTTGGTCAAAATGGTCAATCTATGACCCGATGACAAACCCATTGACTCAATATGTTAACTTTTGATGAAAAAGTCAAATTTAGTCAAAAGAGTCAATTTTTTACCTAATGGCCACCCCATTGACCCATTAGGTTAACTTTTGACCAAAAAGTCAACTTGGGTCAAAATGGTCAATTTCCGACCCAATGACAACCCCATTCACCCAATTGGTCAACATTTGATAAAATATTCAATTTTAGTCAAAATTGTCAATTTTTAACTTAATGACTAATTATTGACCCAAAAATTCAATCTCAGACTAAGAAGTCAACTTTGGTTAAAATGATCAATACTTTACCAAATAAGCAAACCATTGTTCCAACAGGTCAACTTTTGACCAAAAAATCAACTTTGGTCAAAATAATCAATCCTTGACCCAATGACAAATCCATTGACCCAATAAGTCAACTTTTAACCAAAAAATCAACCTTGGTCAAAATGGTTAATCATTAACCCAATGAACAACCCACTGAACCAATTATTACCAAAAAGTCAACTTCGGTCAAAATAGTCAATTTCTGACTTAATGACCACTCCATTGACCCAATGGGTCAACTTTTGACCAACAATTCAATTTTGGTCAATAGTCTATTTTAGAGCTAATGACCAATTATTGACCCAATAAATTAATCTCTTACCAAAAGGTCAATTTTGGTCAAAATGGTCATTCCTTGACCGAATGGCTAACCCATTGACCCAAAAGGTCAACTTTTGACCAAAAAGTCAACTTTGGTCAAAATCATCAATCTTTGAACCAACGACCAACCCATTGACCCAATTGGTCAATTTTTGACCAAAAAATCAATTTTAGTCAAAATAGTCCGTTTTTGACCTAACAACCGCCCCATTGACCCAATAAGTCAACTTTTCCCCAAAAAATCATGTTTGGTCAAAATGGTCAATTTTTAACCCAATGACCATCCCATTGACCCAATAAGTCAACTTTTGGCTAAAAAGACAACTTTGGTCTAATTGGTCAATCCTTGACCTGATGACCAACCCATTGACCCAATAGGTCAACTTTTGACCAAAAAGTCAACTTTGGACAAAATAATTAATCCTTGACCCAATGAACAACTCATTAAACCAATAGGTAAATTCTGGAACAAAAAGTCAAATTTGGTCAAAATAGTCAATTTTTGACCTAATGACCCCTTATTAATCCAATTGTTCAAGTTTTAACCAAAAAGTCAACTTTGGTCAAAATGGTCAATTTCTAACACATTGACCACCCATTGACCTAATGGGTCAACTTTTGACCAAAAATTTAATTTTGGTCAAAATAATCAATTTTTAACCAAATGATTAATTATTGACCCAATAAGTTAATCTCTGATCAAAAAATCAACTTTAGATAAAATGGTCAATCCTTGACCCTATGACCAACCCTTTGACCGAATAGGTTGACTTTTGACCAAGAAGTCAACTTTGGTCAAAATGGCAAATCTTTGACCCAATAACTAACCCAATGACGCAATGGGCCAACATTTGACCAAAAAGTTGATTTTCATCAAAATAGTCAATTTCTGACCTAAAGGCCACCAGATTGACCAAATAGGTCAACTTTTGACCAAAAAGTAAACTTTGGTCAAAATGTTCAATTTCTGACCAATGACCTCCCCATTGCCCCAATGGGTGAACTTTTGATCAAAAATTCTATTTTAGTTAAAATAGGCTATTTTTGACCTAATGACTAATTATTGACTCAATAAGTCAATCTCTGAATAAAAAGTCAACTTTCAATAAAATGACCAACGCATCGACCCAAAAGGTCAATCTTTGACCCATTGAACAACCTAATGACCCAATCGGTGAACTTTTGACCAAAAGGTCAATTTTCATCAAAAATAGTCAATTTTTGACCTAATAAACACCACATTGACTCAATAGGTCAACTTTTGCCACAAAGAGTACTTTGGTCAAAATGGTCAATTACTGACCCAGTGACCATCCATTTGACACAATAGGTCAACTTTTGACCAAAAAGTTAACTTTGGTCAAAAAGGTCAATTTTTAACCCAATGACCAACTTATTGACTCAATATGAAAACTTTTGACCAAAAAGTTAATTTTGGTCAAAATAATCAATTTTTAACCTAATGACCAATTATTGACCAAATTAGTCAATCTTTGACCAAAAAGTCAACATTTGTCATAATGGTCAATCCTTGACCCAATGACCATCACATTGACTCAATAAGTTAACTTTTGACCAAAAAGTCAACTTTAGTCAAAATGGTAAATCCTTGACCCAATGACCAACCTGCTGACCCAATAGATAAACTTTTGACCAAAAAGTTAATTTTAGTCAAAATAGTAAATTTTTGACCTAATGACCAATTATTGACCTAATAATTCAATCTCTTACCAAAAAGTCAACTTTGGTTAATATGGTCAACCCTTGACCCATTGACCCAATAGGTTAATTTTACCAATAGTCAACTTTGGTCAAAATTGTCAATCCTTGACCCAATGAACAACCCATTGACCCAATAGGTCAATTTTTTACCAAAAATTCAATTTTGGTCAAAATATTCAATTTTTGATCTAATGACCAGTCAACTTTTGAAAAAAAGTCAACTTTCGCTAAAATGGTCAATTACTGACCCAATGACCAACCCATTGGCCCAATACCTCAACTTTTTGATCGAAAAGTCAAATTTGGTCAAAATGATCAATTCTTGATTGAATGACCAACTCATTGACCCAATAGGACAGCTTTTGACCAAAAAGTAAAATTTGGTCAAAATAGTTAATTTTTGACCTAATGACTAATTATTGACCCAATAAGTCAATCTCTGACTAAAAAGTAAACTTTTGTCAAATTGGTCAATCCTTGAACCAATGACCAAACTGTTGACCCAATAGGTCAACTTTTGACTAAAAAGTCAACTTTGGCCAAAATGGCCAATACTTAAACTAATGGTCACCCCCACTGACCGAATAGGTCATCTTTTTACAAAAAAGTCAATTTTGGTCAAAATAGTCAATTTCCAACCCAATGACCTCCCCATTGACCTACCCAATGGGTCCACTTTTGACTAAAAATTCAACTTTGCTCAAAATAGTCAATTATTGACCTACTGATCACTTATTGACCTAATAAGTCAATCTCTGACAAAAAAGTATGCTTGGGTAAAATAGTCAATCCTTGACCGAATGACCAACTCATTGACCCAATAGGTTAACTTTTGACCAAAAAGTCAACTTTGGTGAAAAAGATTAATCCTTGACCCAATGACCAACCCATTGACACAATGGGTCAACTTTTGACAAAAAGTCAACTTTGGTCAAAATGGTCTATTCTTGATCCAATGACCAACTCATTGACTAAGTAGGTCAACTTTTGACCAAAATGTCAATATTGGTAAAAATATTTCATTTTTGACCAAATGACCAATTATTGACCCAATAAATAAACCCCAAACCAAAAAGTCAGCTTTGCTTTGAATGGTCAATCCTTGACCCAATGATCAACCTATTGACCGAATAAGTCAACTTTTGACCAAAAAGTCAACTTTGGTCAAAATGGTCAATCCTTGACTCAATGACCACCCCATTGACCTGGTGACCTCATTTTTCGTGAGGTCCTCTCCTTTCCTTTTAGTGCTTAGGATCCAGCCATAAGACTTTTCCTTGACTATCTTAGAGGACTAGAGATGGAACCCATCTTTTAGAAATTAAAACCAAGTCTTGATTCTCTTTAGAATCCTACATAGATGGTCATCAACTTCCAAATCACTTGGAAGGTTGGGACCAATCTATAAGAAGACCAAGATGAATTCTTTTATTATGTTTAAACCATAGGACTGCCCTGGGTGGCCTGGTCTTGTTAAGGGCTGGTTGGCACACACACTGCTCTCCCACACTCATCCTAAACCCTGAACCATCTTTACCCAATCCTGACTCCTGGTTCATTAGAGCACTCAAGTGGCTAAGTCCAAACCCCTAGCCCTTGGCTAAGAGGGTTAGGAACAACATATGAGATGTTCAAAATGAACACCTTCTTGTTCCATGGCGCACTCTAAGCTTTTCTACACTTCCCAACCATAATCAAATACCATTTTTGCCAAAATTCCTGGTTTTGACATTGAGTCCTCAAGCCTATCCAAATTTACATAAAATACCCCTACAAACCCTTAACAAATTTCCCAAAAATCACCCAAAATTCCAAAAAGTCCTAAAAATCATTTTGAAACAATTTCCACCTCTTAAATCCACCAAAATACCCCAATACCCTCCAAATAACCTCTTAATACCCTAAATACCCTTTTAGCCCAAAATTCCAAAAATTCCAAAAATTCGTAGAAAATTTTAAAAAATCCCAAATATTCCTAATTCCATTTTGTCTAATTACACCATAAGCCAATTTTGCCAATTTAACCCACTTTTATCAAAATCCCCAATTTGACCCATTTTTAACCTAAATGAACCCAATGTCAAACCAAACCAACCCATTTGACCTCCATTTTGCCCAATTTCAATGCTAAACTTTAATGCAGCATCCCCACTATCAATCTAAATCAATTCCAAGTCCAAATTAATTCACATTTGAGTTCAATTCCATTTGAAATCCAAAATCCCCAATTTTACCTAATTAATCCAAAACCCCCAATTAACCTAATACCAACTTTTTTTCCCCAAATTTCAATCCTAAACTTTCCATGACATGCCATGAAACATATTCAACCTTCCATTGCCCCAATTTGAGCCTAAGCTTAACCTAAATCTATCTGAAAACCAAAAATACCCTATTTTAGCCTAAAGTGAATCCATGCCTTAAACCTACCAAATTGATTAGCCAAATTCTAAAATTTCTTCTCAATTGATGTTGGGAACTCTTCACCACATTCCCCTAATCCATTTGAAACTTTAAATTGGGTCTAAACCCCAGCTTAAACCCATTTAAACCCAACTTGATCCAAGCTAGCCCAATTTAACCAAAATTCACCAAATTTACTTTCCAATTGAACTCAAAACCATTCCATGTCTTCATGAAAGTTCTTCATGGCAATCATTTCTACAATGCTGCTCAAGACACTTGGACCTAAATCAAACCTAAACCCAAGTTAGCCTAACCTAAACCCAAGTGAGCCAATTTAAACCTATGGCATAATCAAACCAAATTGAACTAAGTGTGGCTAAACCAACCTTTCCACAGCCACCAAGTGAACCCTAGGAACTACCCTAGATCCACCTAGCCCATGCTAAGTGAGCCATGGACCAAGAGTCCCCCATTTTAAGGGATCTCTTCCCTTAAATGGTTAAATCCACCTTTTGCCTCACCCCAAATCCCCCTTGCCTGGTTTATCACCATTAAACCCTACTCATTGGTTGACCTGACCCATGGCCAGCTCCCCTATCCTTATCGGCCGGCCTAACCACCAGAGGGGGTCAAAAATGAGAGCCACCACTAGCCTATACACACCCAAACTCATCCAATTTCCCACCTCAGCCAAATTAAACTCTGGAGCTCCACTGCCCTCCACCCAAGCAACTGAATCCACCCCTCAATTGAGCCCTAGATCAGCCCCATGGCCCTGGCCATTTAAACACCACCTTTCGTCCATGAGCAGGGGTTGAAAAATTTCTCAACAGAACCTCCCCAAATCACTCCCAAAGCTTCTTCCTGCCTTCATCCCCACATGCTGAGCTCAATTTTTAAGCTCAATCTCAGGCTAGAAAACAGGACATCCCTGAAACCTCCACAGAATCCAAATTAAACTCACCCACACCTTCACCAGACCAAGAGAAGAAGTTCCTCAGTGGAAACCCCTCACCAAGTCACCCAATCTCTCCAGTCGTCAAAGCTTGAAATCGGCCTTGGTCACTTTCATACCTGGAAAATTCCTCAGAGCCAGAGACTTCATCTGGAGCTTCCTTGGGATCAATCAAAGGTGTCACAACTCTCTGATTGAAGCTTCACTTCTTAGAGCAAAGGTAGTGGCCTCTTCTTCCTCCCGAGCTTCTATAGATTCTTAATTTTGTTTGGCTTAATTTTAATGCATCATAGCCGTATAGATGTGTTCGTCTTGTCGAGACGAATTCATAGAGCCCAAGTACATGTAATATGGTTGAGTATCAAGCGAGATCTTAGGGTTAGAAGGTGGACGACTCATGGAATGCACAGTAGTAGACGATGACTAGGGACCATCTGATGGTTTGTGTATCGGGTGAACGGGTAGGATCACGCCGAACGGATCAACGGGACATGAACCGCGGTCTGCGTGACACTGAGTTAGATGGCGACGTCGAATCAGAAAGCGCCGCGTGGGGCTTCGGAACTGCCGAGGATGAGTTGGCGCTAACTGGTTTAAGTAGGAAAATCCAGATTTTCTTATTTATTTAATTACCGGAAACTTTAAAAATTCATATCTTTGCATAGAAAAATTACAAAAATACCTTCTTGCTTAGTGAACAGAGGAGAATAACGTCAAAAAAGAATTAATTTATTTTATTTAATATTTAATTTTTAATTAATTAAACACTAATTTGAGTATTTTAATTCTCCATTCACACACACATTTCACCATGGCATGAGACCATAGGGCTTTTGCAGCCTCTGTTCTTAGGAACATTCCCTAAATTTTACAAGGCCAGAGGCCATCTCTATGGAAATTTATTTATTTTCCAAGTTTATGTGTTTGTTTTGGTATTTTAATTCCTATAATTAGCATGTTGATTAATAAAACCTAGGAAAATTATGTATGTTATAACCAGAGGGCCCTAGGAAAATTATGGTTCAACTTAATTCCTGAAAATTAATCCTAATTAGCCTAAACACTTGAAATTGAATTTTAATTAATTAGGATTAACCGCACATTAAAATCACTTAAAATAAAATCTCCACTCTCACTTAGGATATAGAGAATCTCACATTAAAATTTGAAGTCAACTAAAAATGATTTAACCCACTAAATGAATTATTTAAATTACATGGACACTTTTAAGCTTTAAAAATTCAGAAAACCCAAATATATTTCAAAATTTCACCAAATGCGTTTTGGGCTCTCTGATATCAGGGGAGTCTAAGAAAATTAAAATTGGAATTTTCTAATTTTTTTTCTTTTTTAACCCTATTTTGAATATTTTAATAATTAAAAAATAATAAAATTCACAAAAATATTAAAATTCACAAAAATGTCATATTTGGTCTCTTAATCACTTAGGAATCAACAATATATTTTTCCTAAGTCCCTAAGAAAAGATATTGAATTTTAAAGGCTTAATGCAATTTTTAATATTAAAAAATGGAATTTTAACCTTTCTCACTAAAATAATTCTCAAAATTCAAAAGAAAAAAACAGAAAAATATAAAATTTATTTTCTCTGAACTTTTTGAGGTCAGAGGGACTTAAGAAAAATATAAAATCCATTTTTCAACTTTAATTTTATTTTATAATTAATTAACACCCTAAAAATTAAAATAAATATAATAAATAAAATATGATTTAAAAAATCACCAAAATTGGTCCAAGTGGTCCTCTGGTCATTAGGAACATACCGTAATTTTCCTAAGGATAGAAACCTCACCTTGGTCATGTTGTTGAATTTTCATTGAAAACCCTTATTTTCCATAAAAATAATTATATAAATAAAAGTAAAAATGAAAAAATCACATTATCTCCTCTAATGTCTTAATTGACATGTAAGTGAAGTGAAATAAAAATTTTAAATTCATTTGAGCTCAATTTAGTGAGTTATGAAATGAATATGCTTAAAAGGGGCATAAAAGTAATTAAGGACTTTAACCCTAAGTAACACTCTAGGCCTAATCAAAGGGAGGGTAAAATAATTTATCTTAAATTTTTTCTTGGATGATTGAAACTTAGGAAATTAAGGGTAGAAACCCATTAATTACCTTGAAAATATTCAAAGTAAACCTTAATTAATTAAATAATTTATGTTTTAGATGGATAATTAAAAATTTGGATTATTAAAATAGGTATGTAATTTAAGAAGATATCAATTCATTAATCTTAAATCCCTAAATGAATCACTCCAATAATATTCAACTCTTAATTAACTTTAAAGAAATGATGATTGAAATTAATAATTAAAGAGGAAATAATCTTTAATTAAATTAAAGCTTAAAACATTAAATGATTTAATAATCAAATTAAAAATGAATCTAAAGCATTAAAATTAGTTTGAAATCACTTGAGAACAAACTTAAAATAAATTTGAAATATTAAGTAATATCAGAACAATTCATAATTAAAAATGTGAAGATTAAACTAATTAAAGCCAACCTAAAACAATATGATTAAATTTAAATCATCAAATTTTAATGAAATTAAATAGTTTAAACATTGCTTTCAACTTAAGTAACTTAAAACACTTAAAAGAAAACCAAACTGAATTCTGAAATTGAATTATCTTAAAACAACAATTCAACTTTATTTAAAAAATGGTTAAATCCTTTAACAAACTAAGTTGCTCCTAAAGACTTTCATTATTATAACTCCTAAATGGAATATCAAATGAAATGTCGCTTCACTTATAGGATAATCAAACATCCTAATTCACTGAACAAGAGTAAGCTGGGTGATTGATTCACCACTCCAATTAAACTAACCGAACATAAAGTAATCCCTAAAATGTTTAAGAAGATGTTCAAAATTCAATTCGAGCACTTCTCTAACTTGATGGGATGTTTCAAAGAATAGTGAACTTCATTGTTCTTTGGTGAAGAAAATCATCCTTAACAAAACGCAATAACCTAGATGTCATAGGAACTGACTAGCAATAGGATTAGGATTTTGGTAGATAACCGTAACTTTCCCTTAGCTTTACCTAGGTATTTTCTTGCAGTTATATAAATGCCTTAATATGTGTTTTAAGTGCAGGTGAAAATTGCGGGGATGCTTACCGTGTATGCTTTTATTTTATTACAATTTATTTACCTGCAACGTACTTTCTTTCTTGTAAAATTTGCATGTTAAACAAGAATGTCTCTCTGCATGAAAATTGAAACCTTTAGGGCAGCCACAAAACTGAAACCAAAAACTAAATTAAAAATCAACACATGATAAAATTCACCTCCACAACATTCAAAATATAAAAAACTCAAATTTTAATCACAAACAGAACAATAAAACTACAACTACAACTAAATTAAAATGTCTCATTGGATGATCGGGAATCCCTCAGACGATGTAACCCACGTGTTGCTAATGAGATTTCCCACAGTCTAAATCAAAGTTTGGAACTCATTCAATTGAGTTTAGCAAATTCATTTGGACTAAGTGAATCCGATGAAAATAGTGGTGTCGGGATGACGGAACCGTGGGATCTTAATCAGTTCTGCTTAATCAACTTTAAGATTTGTTTTGATTAAAATATTAATGAATTTGAACTTTAAGACTCTTCTAAACCAAAACACTTCTCTCATCTCTTGATTTCCACTTTCTAAAACTAAACCTGTTGCAATAATAAGGAGCTTGGAGCATAGTGGGCAGCACGACCATCTTCATCAGCAAAACTTGAGTCTACATCAGCTAAACCTTTCTTAGAATTAAATAACCAAGCCATAGGATTTCGAGGTAGTTTGCCTAGTGCAACATAAATCCTCAACTTTTTGTTAGGCATTTGCATAATCATGTTATGCAAATTAAGACCTAACCGACTTTAGGACTCCGAGGTAGTAGTTTGGTACGACATAAACCCTCACATCTTCGACGCTATTTGTGTGATTATATCATACAAATATAAGTCCCAATTAATTAAAATTGTTACGATTGAAACATTAAACAAACTCTCAAATTGAATCCAAACAATAGGACAGTTGGGATGTTACTATGATTCTTCTTGGATCCTCGACTTCTCCTACTTCTCTTCCTTTGGGCTCTCAAAATAACTGTTCCAAATTTAATCCATTCCCTATCGAAATTTCCAAAATTCAATCCTTTGAAACCTTAAACTTTGAAATTCTTGAGAGCAAAACCAATCGATCTTTATCGAGAGTTTTCTTAAGTGTCTTTGGACATTTAAGATGTAATTAACTATAGGGGCTTGCCCTTATAGGGAACTTTAAGAACCCAGGTAATATAAACCCTGCTTAATTCCTTTATATTAAGCAGAGGAACTTGTCAGCTTTTAAAATTGGTTTGCAGACCAAATGGATGTCACAACTCTTCTAGTTTATTTAATCGAGCCTCATCATCAAGCAGTGTGTATATTCTTCGGGATAGATACACGGTTTGTGGTGCGGTGCTCGTTTATATAAACTATTTAGGATGTGAGATAGGTTTGATTTCATATCTTAAAGTTTTCAATTTTAAAATTATTTTCAAAAATCAAATGCTTCTTTCTAGATTATATATATATTTAAATTAAATTTATAAACTAAAAAATACGCCGACAGCTTCTGGTAACTCTGCTTGGGACTAGTTCCTCTCTCCATCTTGATCAGATGGTTTTGCTTTCAAAAATCTGTAATGACTCCATGCCCCTAGTGGATCAAACTACCATTCTTTCGTTGACATATCTTGTTCATTTCTGTCTTGAACAAGTATAGTCAAACTCCCTTGGTTTTTGGAACCACTGTTTAGACACCCCTAAAATAGAGAGGTTTCGAAATCCTTTTGGCTCTCTAAAGAGGCAGGGCAGACCCCTAATAGGTGTTAGTTTAGGAGCGATTCCTCGGGATGAGCAGTCTTGTGAGACTCTCTCTTCCTTTCCAGTTTCTGGATTGGGTCCCTTACCTTTCCTTTAACCCTTCCCCTTTTTAAACCATTTCGTTCCTAACGAACAAACCTTCTAATGAACAACCTCTTAATAAACAAACTTTTTTTAAAAAAAATCGCAAATACACAAATAAAACAGAATCCGAGAATACCTTGTAAATAAAACTAAGAAAATGAAAATATAAAAGGAAATGTGTTAGGATTCTCTTTTTTTGTCCTGACAAAAGGAAGCATAATTTGGAACTGACACTCAGAATCTACCCTGCAGAAAATGTATGCACCAAAGCTGATTTTCTCCTTCACCAATGGGGTAGACTTAGTTGTCTACTAGGATGAGCTGCCTGAAGATGCGATTATCCACTTTGGACAGGGATTCGACAACACGGACATTAAGTTAGCAGATGTTACACTCTTTACGCTGATGAACAAAGTACCTGAAACGAGAGGAGCCTATGATTGAGTTTAACCTGAAATCAACTCAAGAATTCCCTCCCCTGCAGGGTCCCAGTGAAAGGAACACTGCTAATCATAGGAGGTTAGCTGCTACGCCCAGAACTGTCATCTCAATCCCCACTGGTCTGGTCATTACTGTACCTACCCTAGCTTCAACTAAACTGAAAGGGAAGGAAATCCAAGTCAGTGATGAACCTGTTACCATGGAGGGTTCAGATTTTGCTGTAATACCGTCCGTCTTCGAGATAGGTTCCAGTTCAAGATTCACACCCTTAACCTGGACGTAAAGGAGGAACAGAAATAGAAAGATCGTCAGGATCAATAAGACCAAAGCTACTGAAGCTGCATTTCTTGAGGAGATTCCTGATGAAGGAGAAGAGTTGCCTGAGATCTCACCGCTGTTGGAAGGAAGTAGATTCCACCCTCTCTTTGTTGCATCTGACGAGGAAGATGCTCAGAGGATTGCTGCTCATTTCATTTGCCTACACACTACAGTGATAGTAAGAAGAAGAAGATCAAGGCTATGTCACTTACCTGATTGCGAGCCGTAGTGGAGAAGTTAACTAGAAAAGAGGGATGCCCAGTGTCGGAGATTATAAGAAGAATGGGACGGGTACCAGCTAGATCCAGCCTCGGACCACGAGTAGACCCCGTCACTGCCATAGAAAGGCCACAAATGAAAGTGCAAGGTAGTGAGAGGAGTTCGCCGGTTGTCGTATCAGGTCACCATATTAAGGAGCACACCACCTACCAACGTACAGCCGACAGACCATCTGGTCCTAGATCATCTACCACAAAAAGGATGGTGTGGCAACCTATTATCGCTGAACCGATACTGATAGAACGCTCTGGGAAGAGAAGTCTTGTCAGAGAACCTGAGTCTGAGGAAAGTGCTGCTGCTCTAAAGGAAACTCCTGGAAATGAGGTTCAATAGTCGTCGCTTGACAATCACGAGACTGTTTGGAAAAGACCACTTGAGAATGATATAAGAAAGCTAAGAATAAACATCTGACGATTGGTAAGAGAAAGAAAAGAAGAACTGGGAAATGAAGTGGATTCATTAGAGTTCATGGACGAAGAACTTGCTGAGATCAACATGGTCGAGACCCGAGCGTCTTCAGCTTTGTAGGTAGCTCTGTCAACTTCAGAGGGAGACGAACCAGAAGCAGTGAGAGCACGTCTTCAAGAAAAGGATGACATAATCTCTTAGATGGTAAAGAAGATGGAGGAGATGGTTGCCGCCTTAGCCACTCTCTAGAGTCAGCTTCAATCACAGAAAGAATTGCCTCCAGAGATCATTCATATTGCTGATGGAGGAAAAGAAATTACATCTGTTAACAGAGATGAACAGCCAAAGATGGATTCAGTGTAGAGTATGATTTCTTAAAAGGATATCAAGAATATGGTGGAACAGCAAGTGCGAGAGGCCTTAGCCCAGTCTAAGAGTGGAGCATCTATTCAGACTAGTAGACCTTACCCATAAGAATTTGATATCGTTCAATACCCAAAAGGCTTCGTACCACCTCTGTTTAAGACTTTCGACAGTACAGGAAACCCACAGCAGCATATCACACATTTTTGTGCTAGTTGTTGCAACGCCGGTGGGAGCGACGCCTTACTCTTTCGCCAGTTCGTCAGCAGCTTGTCAGGGATTGCCTTCGAATGGAATATCAAATGAAATATCGCTTCACTTATAGGATAATCAAACATCCTAATTCACTGAACAAGAGTAAGCTGGGTGATTGATTCACCACTCCAATTAAACTAACTGAACATAAAGTAATCCCTAAAATGTTTAAGAAGATGTTCAAAATTCAATTCTGAGCACTTCTCTAACTTGATGGGATGTTTCAAAGAATAGTGAACTTCATTGTTCTTTGGTGAAGAAAATCATCCTTAACAAAACGCAATAACCTAGATGTCATAGGAACTGACTAGCAATAGGATTAGGATTTATTATAACTCCTAAATGGAATATCAAATGAAATGTCGCTTCACTTATAGGATAATCAAACATCCTAATTCACTGAACAAGAGTAAGCTGGGTGATTGATTCACCACTCCAATTAAACTAACTGAACATAAAGTAATCCCTAAAATGTTTAAGAAGATGTTCAAAATTCAATTCTGAGCACTTCTCTAACTTGATGGGATGTTTCAAAGAATAGTGAACTTCATTGTTCTTTGGTGAAGAAAATCATCCTTAACAAAACGCAATAACCTAGATGTCATAGGAACTGACTAGCAATAGGATTAGGATTTTGGTAGATAACCAGAACTTTCCCTTAGCTTTACCTAGGTATTTTCTTGCAGTTATATAAATGCCTTAATATGTGTTTTAAGTGCAGGTGAAAATTGCGGGGATGCTTACCAGGTATGCTTTTATTTTATTACAATTTATTTACCTGCAACGTACTTTCTTTCTTGTAAAATTTGCATGTTAAACAAGAATGTCTCTCTGCATGAAAATTGAAACCTTTAGGGCAGCCACAAAACTGAAACCAAAAACTAAATTAAAAATCAACACATGATAAAATTCACCTCCACAACATTCAAAATATAAAAAACTCAAATTTTAATCACAAACGAACAATAAAACTACAACTACAACTAAATTAAAATGTCTCATTGGATGATCGGGAATCCCTCGGACGATGTAACCCACGTGTTGCTAATGAGATTTCCCACGATCCTAAATCAAAGTTTGGAACTCATTCGATTGAGTTTAGCAAATTCATTTGGACTAAGTGAATCCGATGAAAATAGTGGTGCCGGGATGACGGAACCGTGGGATCTTAATCGGTTCTGCTTAATCAACTTTAAGATTTGTTTTGATTAAAATATTAATGAATTTGAACTTTAAGACTCTTCTAAACCAAAACACTTCTCTCATCTCTTGATTTCCACTTTCTAAAACTAAACCTGTTGCAATAATAAGGAGCTTGGAGCATAGTGGGCAGCACGACCATCTTCATCAGCAAAACTTGAGTCTATATCAGCTAAACCTTTCTTAGAATTAAATAACCAAGCCATAGGATTTCGAGGTAGTTTGCCTAGTGCAACATAAATCCTCAACTTTTTGTTAGGCATTTGCATAATCATGTTATGCAAATTAAGACCTAACCGACTTTAGGACTCCGAGGTAGTAGTTTGGTACGACATAAACCCTCACATCTTCGACGCTATTTGTGTGATTATATCATACAAATATAAGTCCCAATTAATTAAAATTGTTACGATTGAAACATTAAACAAACTCTCAAATTGAATCCAAACAATAGGACGAGTTGGGATGTTACTATGATTCTTCTTGGATCCTCGACTTCTCCTACTTCTCTTCCTTTGGGCTCTCAAAATAACTGTTCCAAATTTAATCCATTCCCTATCGAAATTTCCAAAATTCAATCCTTTGAAACCTTAAACTTTGAAATTCTTGAGAGCAAAACCACTGATCTTTATCGAGAGTTTTCTTAAGTGTCTTTGGACATTTAAGATGTAATTAACTATAGGGGCTTGCCCTTATAGGGAACTTTAAGAACCCAGGTAATATAAACCCTGCTTAATTCCTTTATATTAAGCGAGAGGAACTTGTCGGCTTTTAAAATTGGTTTGCAGACCAAATGGATGTCACAACTCTTCTAGTTTATTTAATCGAGCCTCATCATCAAGCAGTGTGTATATTCTTCGGGATAGATACACGGTTTGTGGTGCGGTGCTCGTTTATATAAACTATTTAGGATGTGAGATAGGTTTGATTTCATATCTTAAAGTTTTCAATTTTAAAATTATTTTAAAAAATCAAATGCTTCTTTCTAGATTATATATATATTTAAATTAAATTTATAAACTAAAAAATACGCCGACGACTTACGGTAACTCGCTTGGGACTAGTTCCTCTCTCCATCTTGATCGGATGGTTTTGCTTTCAAAAATCCGTAATGACTCCATGCCCCTAGTGGATCAAACTACCATTCTTTCGTTGACATATCTTGTTCATTTCTGTCTTGAACAAGTATAGTCAAACTCCCTTGGTTTTTGGAACCATTCGTTTAGACACCCCTAAAATAGAGAGGTTTCGAAATCCTTTTGGCTCTCTAAAGAGGCGAGGCGGACCCTAATAGGTGTTAGTTTAGGAGCGATTCCTCGGGATGAGCAGATCTTGTGAGACTCTCTCTTCCTTTCCAGTTTCTGGATTGGGTCCCTTACCTTTCCTTTAACCCTTCCCCTTTTTAAACCATTTCGTTCCTAACGAACAAACCTTCTAATGAACAACCTCTTACTAAACAAACTTTTTTTAAAAAAAAATTGCAAATACACAAATAAAACAGAATCCGAGAATACCTTGTAAATAAAACTAAGAAAATGAAAATATAAAAGGAAATGTGTTAGGATTCTCTTTTTTTGTCCTGACAAAAGGAAGCATAATTTGGAACTGACACTCAGAATCTACCCTGCAGAAAATGTATGCACCAAAGCTGATTTTCTCCTTCACCAATGGGGTAGACTTAGTTGTCTACTAGGATGAGCTGCCTGAAGATGCGATTATCCACTTTGGACAGGGATTCGACAACACGGACATTAAGTTAGCAGATGTTACACTCTTTACGCTGATGAACAAAGTACCTGAAACAGAGGAGCCTATGATTGAGTTTAACCTGAAATCAACTCAAGAATTCCCTCCCCTGCAGAGGGTCCCAGCTGAAAGGAACACTGCTAATCATAGGAGGTTAGCTGCTACGCCCAGAACTGTCATCTCAATCCCCACTGGTCTGGTCATTACTGTACCTACCCTAGCTTCAACTAAACTGAAAGGGAAGGAAATCCAAGTCAGTGATGAACCTGTTACCATGGAGGGTTCAGATTTTGCTGTAATACCGTCCGTCTTCGAGATAGGTTCCAGTTCAAGATTCACACCCTTAACCTGGACGTAAAGGAGGAACAGAAATAGAAAGATCGTCAGGATCAATAAGACCAAAGCTACTGAAGCTGCATTTCTTGAGGAGATTCCTGATGAAGGAGAAGAGTTGCTCGAGATCTCACCGCTTGTTGGAAGGAAGTAGATTCCACCCTCTCTTTGTTGCATCGACGAGGAAGATGCTCGGAGGATTGCTGCTCATTTCATTTGCCTACACACTACGGTGATAGTAAGAAGAAGAAGATCAAGGCTATGTCACTTACCTGATTGCGAGCCGTAGTGGAGAAGTTAACTAGAAAAGAGGGATGCCCAGTGTCGGAGATTATAAGAAGAATGGGACGGGTACCAGCTAGATCCAGCCTCGGACCACGAGTAGACCCCGTCACTGCCATAGAAAGGCCACAAATGAAAGTGCAAGGTAGTGAGAGGAGTTCGCCGGTTGTCGTATCGAGTCACCATATTAAGGAGCACACCACCTACCAACGTACGGTAGACGGACCATGCGGTCCTAGATCATCTACCACAAAAAGGATGGTGTGGCAACCTATTATCGCTGAACCGATGCCGATAGAACGCTCCGGGAAGAGAAGTCTTGTCGGGAGAACACGAGTCCGAGGAAAGTGCTTCACTGCTCTAAAGGAAACTCCCGGAAATGAGGTTCAATAGTCGTCGCTTGACAATCACGAGGCTCGTTTGGAAAAGACCACTTGAGAATGATATAAGAAAGCTAAGAATAAACATCCGACGATTGGTAAGAGAAAGAAAAGAAGAAGCGGGAAATGAAGTGGATTCATTAGAGTTCATGGACGAAGAACTTGTCGAGATCAACATGGTCGAGACCCGAGCGTCTTCGACTTTGTAGGTAGCTCCGTCAACTTCGGAGGAGACGAACCGGAAGCGGTGAGAGCACGTCTTCAAGAAAAGGATGACATAATCTCTTAGATGGTAAAGAAGATGGAGGAGATGGTTGCCGCCTTAGCCACTCTCTAGAGTCGGCTTCAATCACGAAAGAATTGCCTCCGAGAGATCATTCATATTGTCGATGGAGGAAAAGAAATTACATCCGTTAACGAGAGATGAACAGCCAAAGATGGATTCAGTGTAGAGTATGATTTCTTAAAAGGATATCAAGAATATGGTGGAACAGCAAGTGCGAGAGGCCTTAGCCCAGTCTAAGAGTGGAGCATCTATTCAGACTAGTAGACCTTACCCATAAGAATTTGATATCGTTCAATACCCAAAAGGCTTCGTACCACCTCTCGTTTAAGACTTTCGACGAGTACAGAAACCCACGGCGAGCATATCACACATTTTTGTGCTAGTTGTTGCAACGCCGGTGGGAGCGACGCCTTACTCTTTCGCCAGTTCGTCAGCAGCTTGTCAGGGATTGCCTTCGATTGGTACACAGAACTTCCGAATGGTACAGTCAAGACCTTTTCAAAATCAGAGAACCTTTTCGTTAAGCAATTTGCTAGAGCCCGGTACCACATCACTATAGGTGATCTAGTGGTGGAGCAACAGAAACTGAACTAAACTTTGGTGGATTACATACTTCGATGGAGGAATTTAAGCATGAAGTGTGAACCACAACTTTAGGAGCAGCATGCGATTAGTATCCTGCTTAAGAGTACCCATGGCCCGATAGCACTTCTCCTCAAAGGATTCACGATTAAGACTTTTGAAAAGTTGCTTAGCAAGGCCAGGAGCTTGCAAAAGGAGGCTAAACAGCTGAGTTTTGTCTATAGAGCCGATAAACAGAGGCCGATGAAAGCATTCGAAAAGAAATCTGGAATCATCTCGGTAGTAGATAAGGGTAAGCAGCTAGTGCAGATACACCCAGAGCAACCACAGTAGAGTTATCAACCACCGTAATAGACTTATTAACAGCCTCAACATAACTATCAACAGCCTTGACCGAGCTATCAATCACGGCAGCATGATCAGCCGCCACCTCGTTCACCACGTACCCTGAAGGAACTTTTGAATAAGGAGTACCCCTTCAAGACTGAAGCAGTGGCCAAGATGTTTCCTAG
The DNA here is from genome assembly GCA_022702705.1 of Papilionanthe hookeriana x Papilionanthe teres. NCBI lineage: Eukaryota > Viridiplantae > Streptophyta > Magnoliopsida > Asparagales > Orchidaceae > Papilionanthe > Papilionanthe hookeriana x Papilionanthe teres. The sequence continues at coordinate 41,736,286 of CM040430.1, read as the reverse complement.
TTTGATAAAGATGCCTGACTTTCAGTTGCCAGATCCCAGAAGGCCAGAAGTAGTCAATAAGAAGGATCATCCAAACTACTGTCCCTACCATAGGATGCTCGGACACAAGATTGAAGACTGCTTCACCTTCAAGAATTGGCTCGAGGATAATCTCCAAAGAGGGAACATAACGATCCCGAAGGAATACATGAAGGAGCCCCAAAAAGGTGGTTCTATCAAAATTATTTCAAGGGATCTTATTGTTCTGATAGACCCATACACAATCGATGATGGATGGAGTACTGTCTGGAAGAAGTCTTCAAAGAAAATTTTGGATCACTGTCGGCATATTTTTTAGATTTTAAATTTAATTTAAATATTTATATAATTTAGAAAGTAGTATTTGATTTTGAAAATAATTTTGAGTTTGAAAATTTTAAGATATGAAATCAAACTGATCTCACATCCCAAATAGTTTATATAAACGAGCACCACATCACAAATCGTGTATCTATCCTAAAGAATAGACACACTACTTGATGATGGGGCTCGATTAAATAAACTAAAAGATTTGTGACATCCGTTTGGTCTGCAAACCAATTTTATAAGTCGACAAGTTCCCCTGCCTAATATAAAGGAATTAAGCGGGGTTTATATTACTCAGGTTCTTAAAGTTCCCTATAAAGGCAAGCCCCTATAGTTAATTACATCTTAAATGACGGGAATCATTTAAGAAAACTCTCGATAATGATCAGTGGTTTTACTCTCAAGAATTTCAAAGCTTAAGGTTTTCAAACAATTGGATTTTGGAAATTTCAATTGGGAATTGATCAAATTTGGAACAGATTATTTTGGGAGTCCAAAGGAAGAGAAGTAGAAGAAGCTGAGGATCCAAGGAGAATCTTGGCAACTTCCCAAACTATCCTATTGTTTGGCTTCAATTTAAGAGTATTTTAATGTTTAAATCCTGCCAATTTTAATTAATTTAGGACTTATACTTGTATGATATGATCACATAAATAGCCTAAAAGATGTGAGGGTTTATGTCGTACCAACGACTACCTCGGACTCCTAAGACCGATTAGGACTTAATTTGCACAAAATGATTATGCAAAATGCCTAACAAGAAGTTGGAGATTTATGTTGCACTAGGCAAACTACCTTGAAATCCTATGGCTTGGTTATTTAGACTAAAGATTGGTTCTGCTGAAGTAGCCACATGTTTTACTGATGACGTGGTCGTGCTGCCCACTATGCTCCAAGCTCCTTGTTGTTGCAGGGGTTTGATTTTAGAAGATTAAAATCAGGAGATGAGAGAAGTGTTCTGGTTTAGAAATCTTAAAGTCTAAATGTCTTTTAATGTTTTAATTAAAACAAATCTTAAAGTTGTTTAAACAGAACCGACTAAAATCCCACAGTTCCGTCATCCCGGCACCGTTATTTTCATCGAATTCACTTAGTCCAGATGAATTTGCTAAACTCAACTGAATGAGTTCCATACTTTCATTTAGACCATGGGAAATCCCGTTAGCAACACGTGGGTTGCATCATCCGAGGTATTCCCGATCATTCAACGAGACGTTTTAATTTAGTTGCAATTGTAGTTTTGTTGTTCTGTTTGTGATTAAATTTTGAGTTGTTTTATATTTTGAAATGTTATGGCGGTGGATTTTATCTTGTAGTGACTTTTAATTTAATTTTGGTTTCAATTTAGGGACTATCCTAAAGGTTTTGGTTTTCATGCAACAGTCTTGTTTAACATGCAATAAAAGTAAAGCGCAGTGCAATAAAGTAAATTGCAATAACATAAAAGCGTACCAGGAGAGTCGTCCCGTCATTCCAAGCTACACTTTAAAACACATGTTAAGGCATTTAAATATTTCAACAAGTACCTAAGTAAAAACTAAAGGAATGGTTTTGGTTGTCTACCAGAATCCTAATCCTATAGCTAGTCATTACCTATGACGTCTAGGTTCTTGATTTTTAGTTAAGGATGATTTTCTTCATCAAAGAACAATTAAGTTAAATTCTTCTTTAAAACGTCTCACCATATTGAGGAAGTTCTTAGAACGAGTTCTAAACATCTTTTCAATACTTCTGAGATTATTTTGAGTCCAAATGAGTTTCATTGTACTGGTGAATTGATCATCCAAGGGTTTAGTTAAGTTTTGTTCCTTTGCTCAGTGAACTAGGATGTTTGATTATCCTATGAGTGAGGTGACATTTCACTTAACGCTTCATTTACTAGTTATAATAATTTAAAGCTTTTAGGGGAAAGTTAATTTGTTAAAGATTTTTAATGATTTGAAGTTAAAGTTGATGATTTACTTTCATGTGATTTAATTGTAAAATTTTAATCAATGATTTCAAGTGTGGAATGATGTTTGATTCATTTAAGTTAAACTTTTTTTTTATAAATGATATCAATTTTTTTATGTTAATTTAATTTTCTTTTGATTAATTTAGGTTAAAAGAGGTGTTCAAATTATTTATTGAATTTTGATGATTTAATTTTGATTAATTAATCATGTTTTAAGATAAGTTATTTTAATAATTATTTAAAATTTGTAATTTTGATTTAAGTTTGTTTTGAAATGATTTTAGATTAATTTCAAATATTTTAATTTGCTTTTTTTTATTTAACATTTTAGGTTTTAATCAATTGTTAAATTTTTTAATGATGTAGGTTTTAGTTAAGAATTGTTTAATTATTAATTTCACTTGTCCTCTTAAGTTATATCCCCGTTTTAATAATTCAATTTTAATTAATCTTCCAAAATTTGAATTATTTAATTAATTAAGTTTCATTTTTCTTTTATTAAAGTGATTAATGGGTTCCTACCCTTCAATTTCCCAAAGTTTCAATCATCTAAGAGAAGATTAAAATCAGATATTTTACCCCCATGTTGATTAAACCTAATATTTTAATTAGGGGGTTAAAATTTTTTTATTACCTTTATGCCCCTTTAAGCTTATTTATTTTATAACTAATTAAATTAAGCTTAAATGAACTTAAAAATTTTATGCCACTTCACTCACATGTTAATTAAGACATTAGAGGAGAAAATGTGATTTTTGTGACTGTAATTTACTTATATAATTATTTTTAATGGAAAATAGGGGTTTTTAAAGAAAATTCACCAACATGACCAAGGTAAAGTTTCTGTCCTTAAGAAAATTATGGGATGTTCCTAATGACCAGAGGACCACTTGGACTAATGTTGGTGATTTTTTGAATTATATTTTATTTGTTATAATTATTTTAAGTTTTAGAGTGTTAATTAATTATAAAATAAAATAAAAGTTGAGAAAAAAATTTTATATTTTTCAAAAATCCCTCTGACCTCAAGAAAGTCAGAGAAACAAATTTTACATTTTTATGACTTTTTTTTGATTTATTAGAATTAATTTAGTGGGAAGGCTAGAAAATACATTTTTTAAATTCAAAAATTTTTTTAAGGCTTTGAAATTAAATATCTTAACCTAGAGACTTAGAAAAAATATTTGATTTGTTCCTAAGTGATTAGGGGTCCAAATATGACATTTTTATGATTTTTATTATTTTTTAATTATTAAAAATATTAAAATATGCTTAAAATGAAAATTTTTAAAAAATTTCAATTTTATTTTTCTTAGACTTCTTTGATATCAGACAAGTCTCAAAATCAATTTGGTGAATTTTTAAAATGTATTTTTAAAGTTATGAATTTTTAAAGTTTACTTTTGATTATGTGGCTTAGTTAATTCATTTAATAGGGTTAAACATTTCCAATTGACTTTAATTTTTTATGTGAGGTGCCCCTGATCCTAAAGGTCAGTGGAGAATCATTTTCAAGTCATTTTAATGTGTGATTAACTTTAATTAATTAAAGATCAATTTAGAGTGATTAGGCCAATTAGGATTATTTTTAATGAATTGACTCAAACCATAATTATCCTATGGTCCTCTGGTGCTTAGGGACTTCACCAAATTTTTCTGGAATTTTTCGAGAAACATGCTAATTTTTGGAATTAAAATGTCAAAAACAGTGACATAAACTTGAAAAATACATAACTTACCACAGGGAGGCCTCTGACCTTGAAAAATTCAGGGAATTTTCCCAAGATAAGAGGCTACAAAAATCCTATGGTCTCATGCCATGGTGAAATATATACATGCATGGAGAATTAAAATGCTCCAAACAGTATTAAATTAATTAAAAAAAAATACTAAACAAAAAAGATCAATTCATTTTCCACATTATTCTCCTCTGTTCACTGAGCAAGAGGGTATTTTTCTTTTATTTTTATCATTTTTCTATGCAAAGATATCAATTTTTGAAGTTTATCATATTTAAATAAATAAGAAAAATCGGATTTTCCTACTTAACCCAGTCAGCACCACGTCAACCTCGGCAGCTCCGAAGCTATATGTGTCGGGCTCCCATTCGACACCACATGATTCAGCTACCACGCGGTCCGCGGTTCACGCACTATCTCCTCTTTCGACGCCAACTGAGCCGTTCGTTCGATACACGCGTAATCCGACGGTGGCCGATCATCATCTCCGACTGGTGTGCACCCGTGACCATAGACCTTCTAACCCTAATATCTCCCTTGATTCTCAACAGATTTTCGAGTTCTTATGCTCTATGGATTCGTCTTGTGAAGATGAACACATCCATTTGGTGACTTGAATAAAATGAAGAATCACTGCAAGCTCGGGAGGAAGAAGGTGGCAATACCTTGGCTCTGAGAAGTGAAGCTTCTATCAGAGAGGCTCGACACGTTCGTTGAAGTCCAAGGAGACTAGGGATGAAGCCTGGAGCTGTGGTGAAATGTCTAGGCTTGACTTCCACCAGGCCCGATCACAAAGCTTGCAGGCTGGAACAACTAGGTGGTCTGGAGAGGGGGCTTTCACTGGTGAACTTCTTCTCTACCTCTGGTGAAGGTGTGGGAAGAGTTAATTTAGATTTGTTGAAGTTTTAGAGATTGTCCTATTTCTGGCCTGATTTTCAGCTGAGAAATTAAGCTCGGCTAAGGGGATTCAGGGCAGGCGAACAGTGAGGATGATCTTCTCTTGGCTAGGAGGAGCTCATGGAATAGTTTGGAGGTCTTCTGTTGAGAAAAATTTCAACACCTTTCAGCACCTTTCTCATGGCCGAGAAGAGGTGTTTAAATGGCCAGGGCCATTGGGCTGAGCTAGGGCTCAATTGGTGGGGGAATTCCACTGCTCAGGTGGAGAGAAAAGAGGCTCCAAAGTTTGATTTGGCTGAGGTGGCCAATTAGGCCGGCAAGGACAAGGGAGCTGGCCATGGGTAAGGTCAACCAAGGAGTAGGGTTTAATGGTGATAAACTAGGCAAGGGGGGATTTGGGGTAAGGCAAAAGGTGGATTTGTGCATTTAAGGGAAGAGATCCCTTAAAATGGGGAACCCTTGGTCCATGGCTCACTTAGCTTGGGCTAGGTGGATCTAGGGTGGTTCCTAGGGTTCACTTAGTGGCTGTGGATAGTTTGGTTTAGCCACATTTGGTTCAATTTGGTTTGGTTTGGTCATGGTTCAAATTGGCTCATTTGGGTTTGGGTTGAGCTAACTTGAGTTAGGTCTTGATTTAGTTCCAAATTTCTTAAGCAATTTTGAAGAGATGATTTCCATGAAGAAGTTTCATGAAGACATGGGGAGGTTTTGAGTTCAATTGGAAGATCAATTTGGTGGATTTTAGTATTTTGGTTAATTTTGGAAGGGTTGAATCAACTTGGGTCCAAGTTGGGTTAAAGTGAGGTTTAGACCCAATTGAAAGTTTCAAATGGCCTAGGGGAATGTATTGAAGAGTTCCTAACATCAATTGAGAAGAAATTTTAGGGTTTGGCTAATCAATTTGATAGGTTTAGGGCATGGATTCACTTTAGGTAAAATGGGGGTGTTGGATTTCAAATGGAATTGAACTCAAATGTGAATCAATTTGGACTTGGATTTTGTTTATATTGATAGTAATGATGTTGAATTAAATTTTATAATTGAAATTGGGCAAAATTGAGGTCAAATGGGTTGGTTTAGTGTGACATTGGGTCCATTTAGGTTAAAAATGGGTTAATTTGGGGATTTTGATAAAAGTGGGTTATTTTGGCAAATTTGGGTTATGTTGTAGTCCAACAAAATGAAATTGGGAATATTTGGGATTTTCTGGAATTTTTTGGAAATTTTTTTGGAATTTTAGAATTTTGTGCCAAAAGGGTATTTTAGGGTATTAGGGTTATTTGGAGGGTACTGGGGTATTTTGGTGAATTTAGAAGGTGGGGGTTGTTTGAAAATAATCGTTAGGATTTTTTAGAATTTTGGGTAATTTTTGGGGAATTTTGGAAAATTTGGGGCAATTAGGTAATTTTGGGTAGGCTTGAAGGACCCAACATCATAACTAGGCATTTAGCAAAAGTTGAATTTTGATCAGGATAAAGCTTAAAGTGAGCCATGGACCAAGAAATGTCCATCCTGAACATCTCATGGGTTGTTCCCAACCCTCTTAGCCAAAGAGTTAGGGGTTTGGACTTAGGCACATGAGTGCTCAAATTAACCAGGGGGGAGAATTGGGAAGGATGGTGTGTGTGAGAGTGCAGTGTGTGTAAGCCAGACCTCATCAGGACCAGGCCACCCAGGGTAGTCCTAAGGCTTGAACAATCTTAGAGGAGCTCACTATTGGTTCCCCATATGGTGGTCTTAACCTTCTAAGGTGATTTAGAGGTTTGCAACCATCCAAGTGGGGTCCCAAGAGGAGTTAAGAAGTAGCTGAATTGCTAAAGGGTGGGTCCCAATTCTAGTCTTCTAGGAAAGTCAAGGAGAAACATTATGGCTAGATCCTAAGAAGTACTAAGGAGAGAAAAGACCTCACCAAAAATGAGGTCAAAAAATGGACCCCCAATAGGTGTGGTGTGCTAACGGAGCACACCGCGCGTATTGGCGTTGACCGAAGAGATCAACAAAACCAACACAGACGTCTAAGTGACACACTTAGAACAAAGCATTGAAAAATTCTGCTGGGGAATGTCGGGTAAATCTCCAAAACTGAAGATTCAGGAACTCTCGCTGGGGAAAAAGGAGTTGAATCCCAAATCACAAGACTTGGAGAGATTAGATTTTAGATTCATTTCATTTCTATTTCAAGTTTCAATTTTGAGTTTCAAATTGATTTGAGTTTTAATTTTTGTTAAAGTTCAGTTTAAGATTGATTTTAAGGTGGACCTCGTTAAGATTCATAATTTTGAATGAGAATCAGAACCTAGGTTCTAACCTCGGAAGTTGAAAGAGAACTAGAGTTTAGGCTCTAGTCTCGACGGAGAGGTTTAGAATTTAGGCTCCAACATCGGAAAGAAGATCAAAATTTAGGTACTGATCTAAAGGAATGAGGACCAAAATTTAAGTACTAGCCTCAGAGAGAGGATCAAAATTTAGGTACCGACCTCACAAAGGATAAGAATCAGAATTTAGGTACTAATCTCGAAAGGAGTGAGAATTGAAATTTAAGTATCAATCTCAGGAAGAGAGTCAAAATTTAGGTACTGACCTCGAAAGGAGAGAATAAAATTTTAGGTACTGATCTCGAAAGGAGTGAGAATTGAAATTTAAGTATCAATCTCAGGAAAGAGAGTCGGAATTTAGGTACTGACCTTGAAAGGAGAGAATCAGATTTTAGGTGCTGATCTCGAAAGGAGTGAGAATTGAAATTTAAGTATCAATCTCAGGAAAGAGAGTCATAATTTAGGCACCGACCTCGAAAGGAGATAACTGGAATTTAGGTACCAGTCTTAAAAGAGAATCAAAATTTAGGTATAGATCTCAGAAAGAGAGTCAGAATTTAGGTACCGACCTCGAAAGGAGAGAACTGGAATTTAGGTACCAATCTCGAAAGAGAATCAAAATTTAGGTATCGATCTCGGAAAGAGTCAGAATTTAGGTACCGACCTCGAAAGGAGAAAACTGGAATTTAGGTACCAGTCTCGAAAGAGAATCAAAATTTAGGTATCGATCTCGGAAAGAGAGTCAGAATTTAGGTACCGACCTCGAAAGGAGAGAACTGGAATTTAGGTACCAGTCTTGAAAGAAAATCAAAATTTAAGTATCGATCTCGGAAAGAGAGTCGGAATTTAAGTACCGACCTTGAAAGGAGAGAACTGGAATTTAGGTACCAATCTCGAAAGAGAATCAAAATTTAGGTATCGATCTAGAAAAGAGAGTCAGAATTTAGGTACCGACCTCGAAAGGAGAGAATTGTAATTTAGGTACCAGTCTCGAAAGGTTGACGATTGATTCGTGAAGGTTTCAATGATTAGAAGCACAGTAGAAGATTGGAATGGGACATGAAAGTGTTTCATGTCCTGAAGGATTTCATCAAAGGTTGAAAGTTTGGCGAAAGAAGTGGATCCACGCCATCAGAACCAAATCGAGGATGTCGTGGTTTTGTGTCAGTAGACTCAGTGACCTTCTCAAAAGAGGGGAGAAATCGCAGAGAGTCGAAAAGGTTTTGAGAGCAGCCGGAGGCTGGGGATATCAGATTCGGGAATTTGTTTTCATTATTCATTGCTTTTAGTGATTTGATTTTTTAAGTTTCGTTTTCGATTGAAATTTCACTTTGATTCATATTTTAATTGATTTACTTGATTCACATCTTGAAGTTTTAAGTTGATCTGTTGTGAGTTTTGGTTTATGTTTTATTCAGACTTTGAATTGAAATTTTGTTTTGTTGTTATTATTTCATTCAAATCGTTCTTCGTCCAACTTTCTTTTTTAAACCGAGTTAAACTCAGGTCTGGTGGCATTTGCAGTAATTTGTACAAAACTAAATGTAAAACCCAAAGTTCATTTCCACTAAAATGTCGAAGATACATCGGGTGATTCCATCAAAACATTTCTGATGACATCCTTCTGAAAATAAACTTTTACAAAAGTTCATATATATATATGAACACAGACTGCATCGATATCTCCGTGTACTCTGACAAAATTTTCTGTTCGATTCATCCATGTCTGAAAAGTAAACTACATAGGTAATAACATCACCTTCTAAGCCACTTTCCAGAGGGGAATCCCACGTAAGTTTATTTTAGAGGTGTGCTACTACTATGTAGCCTACAGCTCGTTGGGATGCAAATTCTCTAGTTCTGGATCTAGCTGGAAGTAGACCGGAATTTTACTCTCGTCCATCCTTCTGAAAGTTATGGAGATTCGTTTGAATGGAACTCCTGGTATATAGTGTGTCGCTACATCTGCACCATTTCCTTGTAGTACGAGAACAGAGCCTACCAGTAGAGGTTTCTCCACCGGCCCTCAGAATTCTCCGGGGCCAATTATCCGGAGTTATGTCCTGAACATAATGTTGCATTAGTTGATGAAAGAAACGGAAAAAATGGGCCTTACAAAATCATGATAATCTGTGTGAGGTGGAATGCAATCTCCTTCTGCATAGATATTGATAATACAGTTGTTCGGTATGCAATCAGCGGGTAGGACTCGCCAAGCCACCATCCTTTTTATCATTTTCTTAATTAAAACTGGCATTGGATCCACTTCATCGTAGCGGAGTGTCCCTGGCGGATTCCCTTTCCTGTCATCAGCGAAGTTGTAACAGCAACCAAATTGGATTGTAATCCTCCCTTTGCCTCTTTTCCATTTCTTTGGCTCAGAGTAGGTCCTGCTACGTAATCGTCCTGCATGACCTTGTTTCTTCAGCTCAATGACGTAGTCTACAATCTCACTCTACTCGTAATGAGAGAGAACATCTGTATGTAACTCTAGTCCTTCCAGGATGTTGACATATCTGCCTCTGATTCTCTGAAAGTATTCAAAATTCTGCTTTCGCACCCTCTGGATCATCTCTAATTCATGCTGCGAAATTATACGTCAGGTCGTTGGGGTCTAGTGACGTACTGTGGGATATATGGCTCCACACCGTCACGCTCTCCTGGGATCGTCACTATCTCAGGTGTAGGCTCTGTAGTAACCTCCTCTGGAACAACCACTGCTATGGTGCTCCTAAGGACTGGCCTCCTTGGGGCAACTGCTACGGCAGTCGGGGTTTCTTCCTTGTTCTTCTCTTCTGTTAATTTCTTCAGCATCTTAGCCATACGACAATTCTTGTTTCTTCTCTGAGTTGGGGTCAGGGTGACTTTCCTCTCTCCTTGAATCTCGGTAGGAACAGCACTGACAAGCTTTCTTCCTGCGGACGTTATCACTGATTTCATCTTGTTTTCCTCGATCATATTAATCTTCCTCTTCTTGTTCATATCTTAGGGAGCCTTCTTGTTGAGCCTCATCACTGTCTTCCCACGGAACTGCTAGGGATCCACAGCAGTCCAAGCAGTTTCCTCATATTCTAACTCCAGCTGTGAAAGGTACAAGTCAACCTCTATCACAGCGTCAGCTTTTAGCTCTTCTTTGTTAAGTGCAAGACTTACGCTATCCTTAAAGTTTAAGAACAGCCGCTCGTTCGACATTTCCCTGAAAAGAAAGTAAGGAAAGGATCAGGGGTTGTACTCAGGAAGAGAACAATAAGAAAACTTACTTATTAATGAAAAAATCTTATTTAAATATTTCATATTTTATAAGAGTAAGAGAAGATAAGAAAAGATCAGAAGTGGGCTTGTCTCGAAAGGAAGAGTCAAAATTTTATTATTACTTCAATTGCATATGTTTTCCTTTAACACACATTTTTTATTTATGATTTCTTTTTTTTATCATTCATTTTCTTTCGGGTTCGGACCCAGTTATAAGTGATTACTCTACCCGTGCTTCTAGGAATGAAATTTCATTCTTCGAAACATTAGGTCGCGTAATACTTCTCTAAATATCGTCCATTGATTGGAAGCATAAATCACTCTCCACGACAATTCACAAGCTGGTAAGAACCTCCTGAGTAGACTGTCTCGACCACGAACGGCCCCTCCCATGTCGGCTCAAATTTACCTCCTATCTTGTAGTGTGCAAGAATAGGCCTTCTGAGAACTAGGACCAAGTCACCGACTTTTAATGTCCTTGGGCGGACAAGTTTGTCGTGGGCCTGGATCATCTTGGCTTGATACAGTTCCAGATTCTGTTGCGCTGCAAGTCATTTTTTCTTCCAAGTTTTCCAATTCTTCCAACTGTAATTTGGCATTTTCTTCTATAGTGATCCTGTTTTAAACTGCAATTCTGGGTGATGGGAGTTGAACTTCCAAGGGTAGAACTGCCTCAGACACGTACACTAGAGTGTAGGGCGTAGACTGAGTAGGAGTCCTGAAAGTTGTTCTGTAGGCCCATAAGGCTTCTAACAACTTCTCGTGCCAATTTCTTTTGTTGTCATCCAAAGTTTTCTTTAGGATTTGGATGAGAGTTTTATTAAAAGCCTCGGCCAAGCCGTTTGCTCTTGGGTAGTAGATCGTTGAATAACGCTAGTCAATCCTGTGCCTTCTGACAAAATTATAGATCTTCGTGCTTCTGAACAAGGACCCATTATCTGAAATGATTCTGCGTGGTACCCCGAAGTGGTAGACGACCTGATTCTTGAAGAACTGTAGCACGTGATGCGCTTTCACTTCCCTAAGCGGTACAGCTTCTGCCCACTTGGAAAAGTAGTCCATAGCTGCGAGAATGAAGCGATGTCCTCTTGAAGAAGGCGGTTCTATCAGACCCACAATATCTGTTCCCCAACATTCAAACAACCACGACGCAATTGTTGGATGTAGCAAATTTAGAGGTTGGTGTAGAACCACTCCATGCACTTGGCACTTGTGACAACTTTTGGCAATCTTCATGCAATCGATCATCATCGAGGGCCAGCAGTACCCTAGTCTCTTAATCTTCATTTTCATCTTTGGACCTGACTGATGAGCGCCACAAAGTCCTGAGTGCACCTCTTTAATGATTTCACGAGCCTCGGACCCGCTCTAGCACCTTAGCCACATCTGGTCAAAAGACCTTCTGTATAATGTATTTTTTATTAATGTGTAAGACAGAGTTCTTTTCTTGATTTGATGGGCTAATGACTTATCGTCCGGTAGGTTTCCTGTTTGCAGATAATTTATTAATGGCTGGCGTCATTCTTCTGCATTTTCTGTTACTGTTGCAACTGTTTCTTGTTCTTTTATGATCTGTGTATTGTATCCATGTCGAGCCGCGAGATAACCTGTCGCCCCTGAAATGACACTTCAACTGATTCATCCTGTAAGCAGCAAACTCTTTTGCGAGGCGGGCTAACTCATCTACAAGAGCATTTTCATTTTTGGGAATCTTGTAGATTGTCACATTCGAAATTTGCTCCAATAGTTTCATGGCATACTGAAAGTGCTGTTAGAGCCTCGGTTTCAGAATTTTGTATTGTCCTACAAACTACTGAATGATCAACTGTGAATCTCCGTAGATGTTGATATTTGTTATACCCATCTGAATGGTTAACTCCAATCCTGTTATGAGGGCTTCATATTTTGCTTCGTTATTTGTACACGGTTCTGTTAGGTGGTAGGAGTATCTTAACATCCCCCGCTCCGGTGTTATAAATATTAGTCCGATTCTTGTCTTACCGGAAACTATCATTTGTGATTCTCTGTCTTTCTGTACTGAAGATGCTCCTTCGAAGTATAATTACCAACGCTGATCCTCGGGATCTTGTAAGCTCATTATCTGCTCCTCTGGCAAATCATCATTAAGAGGCGATTCTACCGGTAAGGGGTGTGCTGTGAGAAAGTCTGGTAGGACTTGTCCCTTTACGGTACGAAGAGGAAGAAAAGTTATATCGAATTACAATAATATCATCGACCACCTGGCAAGTCTGTCAGAAAGTGTCGGGCGGGCCATTAAATATTGCAATGGAATAATTTTCGAAATAAGGTTGACCTAATGAGAACGCATGTAATGCCTGAGCTTTTGAGCGGCGAAGATCAGGGCCACACAATGCTTTTCAATCAGAGAATACTTTACTTCCGTCGGAATCAGATGACCACTTAATTAGTAGAGTGCATTTTCTTTTCCCTCGTCATTGACCTGGGCTAACAGGGCTCCAAGGGAGTTGTCTAAAGCCACGGTCTAAAGTATCAATGGTCTACCCGAGACTAGGGCTGCTAAAACAGGAGGTGTCATTAGATATTGCTTAATGTCCTTGAAGGCCCGTTGGCATTTCTTTTCCTAAACGAATTTGGCGTCCTTTTTAACCAATGCCGAGAAGGGCTGACACCTACCTGACAAGTTCGAAATAAAGCGTCGAAAATATGCCAATTTTCCTTGGAAGGATCGTAGTTGTTTCAAGGTTTTGGGAGGCAGCATTTCTAAGATAGCTTTAATCTTTTCCAGATAGACTTCAATTCAGCGATGTCGGACAACGAATCCTAAGAATTTCCCGAAGGTGACGCCGAAGGCGCTTTTTATGGGATTCGTCTTAAGATTAAATTGTCTTAATCGCTCAAAAATAATTCTCAAATCATACAAATGATCTTCCTTCAATTTGCTTTAGATGACCACATAATCCACATAGCACTCGACTTGGTTGTGAATGAGATCATCAAAAATCCTCATCATTGCTCTTTGGTAAGTTGCTCCTGCGTTCTTCAATCCAAAAAGCATTACTGTGTAGCAATATATTCTGATTGGCGTTCTGAAGGCTGTGAGCTTTTCATCTTCTGCTGCCATCTTTATTTGATTGTATCCTGATGATTCATCCAAGAAAGAGAAGATTTTGTGTGTCGAAGCGATGCCGATAATCAATTCTAGAATTGGTAGTGGGAATTCGTTTTTTGGGCATGCTTTATTTAAATCTCTGAAATCCACGCAGATTCTAACCTGACCATTCCTCTTTCTGACCGGTACCACATTGGCTAACCAAGTAGGGTATTGTTCTTCACGGACAAATTTAGCATCTATTAGCTTCTTAACTTCAGCTATAACTTGTTGTTCAATCTCTAGACGCATTTTTCTGGGAGCTTATCTAACTGGAACGACAGTAGGATTCACTCCTAGTCTACGAACTGCAACCTCTGGAGCTAATCCTGGCATTTCGTTATAACTCCAAGCAAAACAGTCCTTGAATTCCATTAATAGCTTGATCATTTCTTCGGAGTCTTCTTTATTGAGTAAGGAGCTAACAAAGGTCGGCCTAGGCTCATCGCTAGAACCTAAGTTAACTTTCATTAACTCGTCTATTGTAGATTTAATCTCTTCTTCAAATTCTGGCGGAGCGTCTCCGATTGGCAGATTAGACTTGCAAGTGACAACCAAACAAAATCCCGTGTCATCAATTGACCCTACTGTGCCGAATCTGGGATCATGATTTGAATTGGGAGATCGACTAGCATTGTTCCACAACTTTTCGAAGCGCTGTGATTGATCTTTTGACCATTATTTGGGTAAGCCACCACGTTGAATTAAATTTTAAACACAGGGAGAATACCACTCGAATGACAATTCCATTAACTCAGAAGAAGTAACATCTTTAAATTGTACATCTTTTTCAGTTTTGGAAGAAGAATCACCACAGTAGAACTTGATTGGTTTAGTACCGCCACCATGTACTTCCTTGACCACCATACCCTCGGCCCTATTAGAATGGATCGGGGTTAGGGTCATAGTGTGCACTTAGTGGTTAATCTTTTCGTACATTGATTTGTATTCTTCATTCTTTTCATCTAAAAGAGAGATCCTGAACTGTGGTTAACTTTTGATTTATTGTTGCTGCTTCTTTCTTGATTTCTTCTTCTTTTTCAGAGTTATTCTCCCAATCAACATTGATGACCGGTTTCTTTTGTTCAGCTGTTCCACCATTTCTTCCTCGACCTCGTCCCCGGCCTCGACCTCGGGTGCGAGTTCTAGAGAAACCTTCACCATCTCGTTGTAAGGGAGTGCTGAGTAACTGTTGAACAAAAATTTCAGGTTCTTTGTCGTCTCGTACTTCTTTTTCTTGATTTGGTATGGCATTTCTGGAGAAGATAGCTTTCTTTGGAGGTGCAAAGTAAGCTGCATCTTCATGGATTCCCATTTCATGCACGGAGAATGATTGCAAATCACCTTTGATACACTCTTCTTGTCCTCCTTGATAGTACTTTATACACTGGTGTAGAGATGATGGTACCATCTGGTTCTCATGGATCCATGGCTGGCCCAGTAAAGCGTTGAATGAAGTCTCAGAATCAATTATGTTGAACTTTGCGGTTGTCTTGGCTAATTCACCGATCTTCATTAACAGCGTTATCGATCCAAGAGCTCTTTCTCCTTTCTGGTTGAAGCCTCTTAGCATCATCTTTTCTGCCTCGAGATTACGGGCATCAATCTCTAAATAGGCTAGTGTTTGAAGGTTTATTATATTAATTGACGCTCTTGGATCAACTAGCACCCTAGAGAGTGTGAACTTTCCAATAGTGACTGAAATGAACAACGATCGGTTGTGATCTGCTGTTCCAAGTAGTAAATCATCGTCTGTGAAGGTAACACCGCGCTGTCCTTTCAATGAGCAAACCTCGTCGAAGGAATTACCAGCCATTTGAGCTAAGAAAATTTCTGGATCAAGCAAGGCCTTGACCAGAGATTCTCTCATCTCCTTTGACAGGATCAGAGCGTCATAGATGCTCAGTTTGGCCAGTAGCTTCCTAAGATGGGCTAGCACATTGTAGTCCACTTTGTTACCAGGCTGTTCAATTTCTTCCCGAACGGGCAATTCTTCTGTTGGGGTTGGCTCTTCCTAAGTAACCACCTGCTTTCCTTTGTCCTTTGGACGCAATCTCAGAGGTAAGACCTTTCCGCTTCTTAGATTGACTTCAATAATTTCATCTGAATCTACCGGTGTCTCCTCTTGGATCGGAGTGACTGGCTCTTCTGAAGTTGCCTCGGCGTCTGATAGTTCTAACTCTATCGTGATTGGAGCCTCTCGGAATTCACAAATAGACTCATCATTTACTGAACTTTCATAGCCATCCTTGTGAATGTCCTCCTCTCGTCGTGGTTATCTAGGTTTTGTATGACTTGAGAATCGTTGTTCGTATCGAAATTGAGATCCGGATTAGGTTGGTTGTCATTAGTTATGTAATTGTTAGAAACAGTCAAAACGTAGCCAACACCATAACTCTTGTCATTATAAGATTCTGTCGGAGCGAGTAAATAATCATACAGAGTCAGAGGTTCAAGGGATTTCTCCCCCAAATCAGAAACAACTATTGACCTCATTTTTGATGAGGTCTTCTCTTCTTCTCTTTAGTACTTAGGATCTAGCCTTAGGCTTTTCCTTTGACTATCTTAGAGGATTAGAATTGGGACCCACCTTTTAGAAATTCAAACCACTTCCTAACTCCCTGTAAACTCCACAAACTTGATTGTAGACCCCTAATCACCTAGAGGGTGGAAATCAAATGTGGAAGATTAAAGGATGAGTTCCTATAGGACTCTTTGGCCTTAGGACTACCCTGGGTGGCCTGGTCTGGTGAGGGCTGACTTACACACACACTATATTTATACACTACACTTTCACACACCTATAGCCAACTTGATATCCTAATTCATGAAAGTGATCCACATGGATGGTCCTTAACCCCTAAGCCCTTGGCTAAGAGGGTTAGCAACAACATGGTGGATACCTCAAATGAGTCCCCTCATGGCTCATGTGGGCTTGATATGGCTTCAAGGCTCAACCAAAATTATTTCATTCCACTTACATTCACCCAATCTTCAATTTTCCAAATTTTCAATTTTTGACCCCCGGGACCCTACACCCGCCTAGCCTACCCAAAACCCTTGAAATCCTCCAAAATTTCCAAATCACCCAAAATTCCTCAAATTCAATCCCAAACATTTCCACATTACTCAAATTGATCACTCATAGCCAAAAATACCAAAAATTCCAAAAATACCTCCCAATACCCTCTAAATACCCAAAATACCCCTCTTGACCTAAAAATCCAAAAATTCCGAAAATTCCCAAAAAATTTCAGAAAATCCCAAATATTCCCAATTTCATTTTGTTTAACTACACCATTGGTCAATTTTGTCAATTTACCCCACTTTTATCAAAACCCCCAATTTGACCCATTTTAACCCTAAGTTAACCCAATGTCAAACCAAACGTACCCAATTGACCCAAATTCTGGTCCAATTCAATTATAAACTTCAATTAAACATTCCCAACACCAATCTAGACCAAATTCAAGTCCAATTTGATTGACATTTGGATCCAATTTCACTTTTGGCCTTAAAGCCCAATTTGGACCCATGACCCAAACCTAACCCAAACTCACCCAATTCAACTCCAATTAACCCCAAATCTTTTCCAAACCTCCCTTAACATCCCTACAAACAAAACCTTAACATGATTTGCCCAAAATTTAGACCCAAACCCCACTCAAATTCAACCCAAAGCTAAAAGGCCCAATTTTGACCTAAACCCAAACCTAACCCAAATAAGCCCAAAACCCAAAATCAAAACCCAACCAAAGCCAAAACCTCTTTGAAACACTCCCATAAACATTTCCCAACATTTATTTTACATCAATTTCAACCCTAGCCCAACATTGGCCCAATTTAGCCCAATTTGACCTATATTGGCCCATTCACCAAAGAAGCCCAAATTCAACTCATTTCAAACCCAAATCACTCCCAACTTGCTTCAAATCACTCATGACACATCCATGAACTAAACCCAACATTTGTTTGGCCCAATCCTTCACAAAATTCCCATCCATAAATTTATTTTTTAAACCAAAAGCCCATTTTTTTAAACCTTCCTAAAAGCCCAAATTTCATGCTAAGGCTCATATGACAAATTCTTCTCATCTTACCCTTAATTAAAATCAATCCCTAAGTTTTAAAAACTCATCATGAAGCCATTCCAAATTAAGCCCCACACAAATTCCCATCAAAATATCAAAATTTTCTTAAATCCATTTCCATGAAATTGACTTAACTTTTCCCAAGCCAAAGATGAGCCATGAAGCCATGCATGAGCCACATGGAAGCCATGAGAGCCTCTTTACATGTCACCATGCCATTTTGGGCAAAAGGAGGAGACTCTTTCCTTAATTCCTAAAGGTGATTAACCACTCCCATGATTCCCCTTAACCATGCTTATGCCTAATTATGCTTGGATGGTGACTTGACCCTACTGATTATGCTGAGCCAAATCACTTTCTCTTCAGCCTAAACCAAGCCTTAGGTGGTGCACCTAGCCCAAAGGGATGGGTTGACCAATTTGAGCCAAAATGAGCCTTCTCTCATACCATTCTAATCCAAGCCTTTTACACATGGAATTTGCCAATTGCCTACACTAAACCCCAGCCCTGACCCACACCGAACAAGATGGTGACCAGTGCCTGGCCGGCCAGCCACCAGGTCGTCGGAAAACACCATGGTCGAGACCTTGGGAGGAGCCAAACTTTGGAATTCCACCTTGCTGAGCTGCCCCATGCCCAATGGCCACCATGGCTATTCTTCCCATGCCCAGAGCAGCTGATCCCAACCCTTGGTCATCCCTGTGAGGCTCTCCAGCCACCTCTATTTAAACCCGACCCCCTCACGGCCATGGAAGAGAGTTGCACAAACCTTGCCGAAACTCTGCCAAAATTGTTCCAAACCCTACTCCATACTTAGAGCAGTTGATCCCCAGTGTCAATTTGCCCTAATCCCCACCAACAGAACCCAATTTCTCAACTAAAATTTCACCCAAAACCGGGACACTTTGCCACGGTGAGCCAATCCTCAAATCGGCCGGTCCTACACCTTCACTGGACCAAGAGGAGAAGTTTCCCACTGAAAGCCCCATCTCCAGGCCACCCAGTTGTTCCAGCCTCCAAGCTTTGTGATCGGCTATGGTCACTTTCATAGCTAGGCAATTCACCAGACCAGGAGACTTCATCTGGAGCTTGTTGGGATCCAATCGAAGGTGACACAACCCTCAGATTGAAGCCACACTTTTCTGAGCAAAGGTATGAGCTAATTCTTCATCCCGAGCTTCTGGAGATTCTCCATTTTAAATGATTTAATTTCAATGCATGATCACCATATAGATGTGTTCGTCTCTTCAAGATGAATCTATAGAGCACAGGAACACCAAAATCCGTTAAGTATTCAGTGAGATATTAGGGATTTAGTGTGGACGGCTCTCGGGTGAGAACGCTTGGGGATGATGAACGGATGCCCTTCATTTAATACACGCGCAGACGGACGGCCAGGATCGCGCCGGATCAGGAGATGGAATGACACAACGGGCCCCCGGAGCGCTGAGTGGGATGGCTGTGTCGAATCAGAAGGCGACACGCGGCGTTTCGGAGCTGCCGAGGTTGACGCGGCGCCGCGTGGATAAATAGAAAATTAGGGTATTTTTCTATTTATTTAATTCCCTAAACTTCAAAAATGCATAACTTTGTGTAGAAAAATCGGAAAAATAAAATAAAAATACCCTTTTGCTCGGTGAACGAGAGGAGAATAATGTGGAAAAGAAATCATTTAATTTCATCAAGTATTTTATTTTTAATGATTTATTTACCCTCTCGCATTGTTTTAATTCTCCATGCATATAGGAAATTCACCATGGCATGAGACCATAGGGCTTTTGAAGCCTCCGAATTTGGGAACATTCCCTGAATTTTCCAAAGTCAGAGGCCATCCCTATGAGAAGTTATTGATTTTTCAAATTCATGTTACTGTTTTGAGTATTTTAAATCCAATAATTAGCATGTTGTAAAATAAATTCTAGGAAAATTTGGTGGTGTTTCTTATGACCAGAGGACCCTAGAAAAAATAGGTTTTGAATTAATTTATTTAAAATAACCCTAATTGACTTAAACACCCAAAATAGCTCCTTAATTAATTAGAGCTAATCATACATCAAATTGACTTGAAATCAATTCTCCACTGACCTTTAGGGTTAGAGGAACCCACCATAAAAATTTGAGGTCAATTGGACTTGGTTAGCCCTACTAAATGGGTTGATTAAGCCATTTAGTCAATTTAAATTTCAAAAATTCATAACTTTCAAAATGCTTTTAAAAAATTCACCAAATTAGTTTTGGAGCCTCTCGATATCGGGGAATTTAAGAAAATTAAAATTTCAATTTTTTAAAAAAAGTTGATTTTTTGGTATTATTTTAATATTTTAATAATTAAAAAATAATAAAAATCATAAAAATAATAAAATTCACCAAAATGTCACATTTTGAATTTTAATCACTTAGGAACAAACCCCGTATTTTTCTTAAGTCTCTATAATGAGATATTAAATTTTAAAGCCCAAAGGTAATTTTAAAATTAAAAATATATATATATTTTTTAACATTTCTACTAAAATAATTCTAATAAACCAAAGAAAAATTAGAAAATTGTAAAAATTGATTCTCTGATTTCCTTGATATCAGAGAGATTTTTTAAAAATATAAAATTCATTTTTTAACCTTTTTTTTATTTTTAAATTAATTAATACTCCAAAAATTAAAATAATTATAACAAAAATAATATAATTCAAAAAATCACCAAAATTAGTCGAAGTGGTCCTCTGGTCATTAGGAATGTCCCATAATTTTCTTAAGGACAGAAACTTTCCCTTGGTCATATTATTAAATTTTCCTTGGAAATTCCTATTTTCTACCAAAAATAATTACATAAATAAATTAAAAACAGAAAAATCACATTTTCTCCTCTCATGTCTTTATTGACATATGAGTGAAGTCACATAAAAATTTCAAGTTCATTTAAGCTCAATTTAATGAGTTATGAAATTATTAAGCTTGAAGGGCAAAGTGGTAATTAAAATTTTAACCCTTAATTAAAACTTTAATTTTAAAAAAAAAATTAACAAGTAAAATATTTGATCTTAATCTGATTTGGATGATTGAAATTTAAATAATTAAAGGGTAGAAACATATTAAACAATTTAAAAATAATTAAAATAAACCTTAAATAAATAATTGATTAAATTTGGAAGAATAATAAAATTGGAATTATTGAAATAGGGATATTATTAGGAAGAGATTTGTTTCTTACTTTAAGAATCCCTAAATTGATCATCTCAATAATATTTAATCCCCAATTAAAATGATAATTCAAATTTAAGTTTTAAAATGTTAAAGGACTTAATCATTAAAATTAAATTAAAAGTTAAATTATTAAACTCTTTTTAAATTTTCAATTAAATTAAAATTAAAAATAAAATTAAATAAATTAAATCAAGCAAATTAAATTATTCTAAATTAAATTAAATTGAATAAATTAAATTAAATTGAATTAAATTGAATTAAGTTTAATTAAAATTAAATTAAATTAAATTAAATAAAATTAAATTAAAACATATTAATTTAAATTAAATCAAATTAAATTAAATTAAATTAAATAAAATTAAATTAAAGATTAAATTAAATTAAATCAAATCAAATTAAATTAAATTAAATTAAATCAAACTAAAATTAAATTAAATTAAATTAGATAATGGAATCAAGCTAAAATTAAAACAAATTAAATTAATATTAAAATTAAAATTAAACCAGATTAAATTAAATTAAATTAAGGTTAAATATAAATTAAAAATAACATCACCTAAGATATGAAGAAATTAAATATAAAGCAACTTGAACACTATTCCAAATTTAAATCCGATAACTGAAATTAAACTAAATCTCAAACCATTTGAACACCAATTTGCCCTCGAGAACTTTTATTTGTCATAACTCCTAAACGGAACGACAAATGAAATGTTACTTCACTTATAGGATATTCAAATGTCCTAAGTTCACTGAGCAAGATAACAAAATTGAATTCCTGGACGATTAATTCATTTGTATAATTAAATTCATTTGGACTTAAAACAATTCTAGTAATATTGAAAAGATGTTTAAGATTCTTCTTAAGCACTTTCTCAATATGATAGGATATTTATAAGAACAATTGAACTTAATTGTTCTTTGATGAAGAAAATCGTCCTCAAACCAAAATACAAGAACCTAGACGTCATAGGAAATGACTAGCTATAGGATTAGGAATTTGGTAGAAAACCATAACCCTTCCCTTAGCTTTACCTATGAACTTGCTTAAATATTCTAAATTATGTTTAAGTGCAGCATGGGATGACGGGAAGACCCTCCAGGTACGCTTTTATTTTATTGCAATTTACTTTTCTTGCAATTTACTTTATTGCAAATGCACTTTACTTTTCTTGCATGATAAACAACTGTTGCATGAAAACCCACATCTCTAGGGTAGCCCCTAAAACTGAAACCAAAACTAAATTAAAAGTCATTGCAAGATAAAATTCACCGCCACAACATTTCAAAATATAAAACAACTCAAAATTTAATCACAAACAGAACCACAAAACTACAATTACAACTAAATTAAAACGTCTTGTTGGATGATCGGGAATACCTCGGATGATGTAACCTACGTGTTGCTACACGGATTTCCACGGTGCTAAATGAAAGTGTGTAACTCATTCGGTTGAATTTAGCAAATTCATCCGGACTAAGTGAATCCGATAATAATAACGATGCCGAAGGATGGAACCGTGGGATCTTAACCGGTGTTGTTATAATCAACTTTAAGATTTGTTTTTAATAAAACATAAAAACACTTAGAAATTAGGATTTTCTCTAAACCAAAACACTTTTCTCATCTCCTGATTTATGACTTCTATAACTAAACCTCTGCAACAACAAGGAGCTCGGAGCATGGTGGGCAGCACAGCCATCGTCATCGACAAAACCCGAGTCTACTTCAGCAAAACTTTCATAGAATTAAACAACAAAGCCATAGGATTTCGAGGTAGTTTGCCTAGTGCAACATAAATCCTCAACCATTCGTTAGGCATTTGCATGATCATGTTATGTAAATTAAGCCCTAACCGGTCTTAGGACTCCGAGGTAGTCGTTTAGTACGACATAAACCCTCATATCTTCGAGGCTATTTGTATGATCATGTCATACGAATATAAGTCCTAATTATTTAAAAATTGGCAAGATCAAAACATCAGATAAACATTAGGACTTCCCTAAATCCAAGCCAAACAATAGGATAGTTGGGAAATTACCGAAGTTCGCTTCGAATCTGTAATTTCTCCTACCTTTCTTCCTTTGAACTCCCAAAACAAAATGTTCCAAACTTGATCCATTCTCTACTGAAATTCCAAGATTCAATCCTTTGAAAACTTAAACTTTGAGATTCTTGAGAGCAGAAATACTGATCATTATCGATAGTTTTCTTAGGTGATTCCCGTCACTTAAGATGTAATTAACTATAGGGGCTTGCCCTTATAGGGAATTTTAAGAACCCAGGTGATATAAACCCTGTTTAATGCTTTCATATTAAGCAGGGGAACTTGTCAGCTTATAAAATTGGTTCGAAGACCAAACGGATATCACAAATCTTCTAGTTTATTTAATCGAGCCCCACCATCAAGCAGTGTGTCTATCCTTAGGGATAGATACACGGTTTGTGGTGCGGTGCTCGTTTATATAAACTATTTGGGATGTGAAATCGGTTTGATTTCATATCTTAAAATTTTCAAATTTAAAATTATTTTTAAAATCAAATACTACTTTTCAAATTATTTATTTAAATTAAATTAAAAATTCGCCGACAATTTCTGTAGGCGACCCCACTTTCAAAATAAAACACACAACCTAAAAATATGCCGACAACAACCATCCTAGGATAAGCAGCCCTCAGTCTAGCCTTCGGAGCGTCGATCTTCTTTTCTTCTATGACCCTCTCCATCTTCTAGGGCGGTCCTTCAATCGCAAGCGATAGTGCTGGCTTAACAGGTTTCAAACTCTGAGTTGAAGCGCGGACCAAAGCGGTCTGGATGTGATCCAAAATTCTCTTTGATGACTTCATCCAGACAGTACTCCATCCATTGTTGGTCGTGTACGGGTTGATCAGAAAAATAGTCATTGCCGATATAACATTGACAGAACCCCCTTTTTGGGGTTCCTTCTTGTATTCCTTCGGGATCGTTATGTTCCCTTGTCGAAGGTTGTTCTCGAGCCAATTCTTAAAAGTGAAGCAGTCTTCGATCTTATGTCTGATCCTCCGGTGGTAGGGACAGTAGTTCGGATGATCCTTCTTGTCGACTTCCTCGGGCTTTCTGGGCTCGGTAACTGAAAGTCGGGCGTCTTCATTAAACTGTGAAACATCTTAGCTACTGCCTCAGTCTTGAAGGGGTATTGTTTATTCAACAGTTCCTTCAAACGACGAAGCCGACAAGACAGCGGCTGATCGTACCGCGGTGACTGATAACTCGGTCGAGGATGAAAACTCTACTGAGGCTAATAATTCTGCTGAGGGTGTTGATAAGTCTGTTGCGGTTGCTCTGACCGTATTTGCACTGGCTGATTGCCTTTGTCCACTGCTGCGACGGTCCCGGATTTCTTCTCGAATGCTTTTGCAGGCTTCTGCTTATCAGTCTTATTGGTGAAACTTAGCTGTTTTGCTTCCTCTTGCAAGCACCCAGCCTTGCTAAGCAACTTTTCGAAAGTCTTAGTGGTTAATCCCTTAAGGAGAAGTGCTATCGGGCCATGGATACTCTTAAGAAATATACCGACCGCATGCTATTCCTGAAGCTGTGGTTCACACTTCATGCTCAGGTTCCTCCATCGAAGTATGTAATCCACCAAAGTTTCGTTCGGTTTTTGTCGCTCCACCACTAGATCACCGATGGTGATGTGGTGCTGAGCTCCGGCAAACCGCTTAACGAAGAGATTTTCCAATTCTGCAAAAGTCTTGACTGATCCATTCGACAATTCCGCATACCAATTGAAGGTGGTCCCTAACAAACTGCTGACGAACTGACAGAAGAGTAAGGCGTCGCTCCCACCGGTATTACAGCAACTGGCACGAAAATGTACGACATGTTGCCGGGGGTTTCCCATTCCATCGAAAGTCTTAAACAGAGGTGGTATGAAGCCTTTCGGGTATTGGATTGCATCAAATTCTTCTGGGTAAGGTCTGCCCATCTGAATAGATGTTCCATTCTTGGACTGAGCTAAGGCTTCTCGCACCTGTTGTTCTACCATGCTCTTAATATCCTTTTCGGGAATCATGTTTTTTGCAGAATCTTTCTTCAGATGATCATCTCCATTAATAGATGTAATCTCTTTTCCTCCATCTGTAATATGGATGACCTCCGGGGGTATTTCTTTCTGAGGCTGGGCCTGACTCTGGAGAGTGGCTAAGGCGGCAGCAGTCTCTTCCATCCTTTTCACCTTCTGGGAAATCGTATCATCTCTTTCTCGAAGCTGTGCTCTCATTAATTCTAGCTCATCTCTTTCTAAAACTGGCGGAACTCCCTGCGAAGCTGACAATGTTCGTGTTTCAACCATGTTGATCTCAACATACTCTTCATCCATAAATTTTGACGAATCCACTTCGACCTTTAATTCTTCTCCTCTTTATCTTGATAGCCATCGGATGTCCATTCTTAGTTGCCCTATGGCATACTCAAGTGGCCTTTTCTGAGCGATCTCATGGTTGTCAGGAGTCGACTGTTGAACTACTCTTTCAGGAGTTTCCTTTACTGCGGCACTTTCTTCAGATCTGGGATCTTCAGTGAGACTTCTCTTTCCAGAATGTTGTGTTTGCATTGGTTCGACAATAATAGGTCGCCACACTATCCTTCTTGCAGTAGAAGGCCTAGGACCGGCTGGTCTGTCGGCGGTGTGTAAGTAGGTGGTGTCCTCCTTAATATGGAGACCCGATACCACAACAGGTGAGCCTTCCTCGCTAGCTCGCACATTTTTCTTTGGTCTTTCAGGGACAATAGCAGGCTCTACTCGTGGACCGAGGCGAGACTTAACTGGCACTCGTCTCATTCTTCTTAGAATCTCTGATACAGGACATCCTTCTTTTCTGGCTAATTTCTCCATTACTGCTCGCAATCGAGTGAGCGGTGTAGTCTTGCTCTTTTTCTTCTTACTGTCACTGTAATATGCAGGCCAGGGTAACACAACGACGATCTTTCTGGCAACTACTTCATTAGATGCAACAGAGAGAGGGTGGAATCTATTTCCTTCCAATAGTGGTGAGTATTCTGGCAGTTATTCCTCTTTCTCTTCGGGGATTTCTTCAAGACAGGAGGTTTCAGCTTCACTGACCTTCTTGATCTTAGCAAACTTCCTGTTTTTATTCCTCCTCTGTGTCCGGGTTAAGGGCCTATACTTCGAACCGGACCCTATCTCGAAAACAGATGGTATCGCAGTGAAATTTGAACCCTCCACGGTGACAGGCTCATAACTGACTTTTACCTCATTTCCTTTCAGTTTGGCAGGAATCGGGGTAGGTGCAGTAATGACCAGACCGGTGGGGGTAGAGATGACAGTTCGGGGGGTAGCAGTCAATTTTTTGTGAACAGTAGTATGCCTCTATATTGGGGCCCTCTGCAGGGGAGGGAATTCTTGAGTTGACTTCAGGTTAAACTCAATCATAGGTTCTTCAGTCTCAGACACTTTGTTCATCAGTGCGAAAAGAGTAACATCGTCAAACTTAACGTCTGTATTGTCAAACCCTTGTCCGAAGTGGATGATTGCATCGCTAGGCAGTTCATCCTGGTAGACAACTAAGTCAAGTCCGTTGGTGAAAGAGATCATCAGCTTCGGGGCAGACATCTTCTGCAAGGCAAGTTCCGACTATCAGTCCTGAATTATGCTTCCTTCGTCAAGACGAAAAGAAAGAAATTGAAAAGAGTCCAAACACAATTTATTTAAGTTTTATTTATGCATTTATGATTTAGAAAAGAGTTTGTTGGTTAGACGGTTAGTTTATTCGTTAAAAATGAGAGGAGATTAGAGAAGATAAAGGACCCAATCCAAAGCTAAGAAAGGAAGGGAAAATCTCGTAGGATTTCCCAACTCGAAGGACCGCTCCTAAACTAACACCTATTGGGAGTCTACCTCGCCTCTTCGGAGAGGTATCAAAAGGAGGATTTCAGAACCTCTCTGTTTAGGAGTGTCTAAACAGTGGCTCCAAATTCCAAGAAGAGTTGATCACATTTGTTCAAGACAGAAATGAACAAGATATGTCAACGGAAGAATAGTAGTTTGATCCACTAGGGGCATGGACTCACTACCGATTTATGAAAGCAAAACCATCCGATCAAAAATGGAGAGAGGAATTTTTCCCCAGCGGAGTCGCCAGAAATTTGTCGGCATATTTTTTAGATTTTAAATTTAATTTAAATATATATAATTTATAAAGTAGTATTTGATTTTAAAAATAATTTTAAGTTTGAAAATTTTAAGATATGATATCAAACTGATATCACATCCCAAATAGTTTATATAAAAGAGCACCGCATCACAAACCGTGTATCTATCCTGAAGAACAGACACACTGCTTGATGATGGGGCTCAATTAAATAAACTAGAAGATTTATGACATCCTTTTGGTCTGCGAACCAACTTTATAAGCTGAAAAATTCCCCTGCCTAATATAAAGGAATTAAGCAGGGTTTATATTACCTGGGTTCTTAAAGTTCCCTAAAAGGGTAAGCCCCTATAGTTAATTACATCATAAATGACGAGAATCATTTAAGAAAACTCTCGATAATGATCAGTGGTTTTGCTCTCAAGAATTTCAAAGCTTAATGTTTTCAAACAATTGAATTTTGGAAATTTCAATTGGGAATTGATCAAATTTGGAACAGCTTATTTTAGGAGTCCAAAGGAAGAGAAGTAGAAGAAGTTGAGGATCCAAAGAGAATCTTGGCAACTTCCCAAACTATCCTATTTTTTGGCTTCAATTTAAGAGTATGTTTAATGTTTAAATCCTACCAATTTTAATTAATTTAGGACTTATACTTGTATGATATGATCACACAAATAGCCCGGAAGATGTGAGGGTTTATGTCATACCAACGACTACCTCGGACTCCTAAGACCGGTTAGGACTTAATTTGCACAAAATGATTATGCAAAATGCCTAACAAAAATTTGAGGATTTATGTTGCACTAGGAAAACTACCTCGATATTCTATGGCTTGGTTATTTAGGCTAAAGATTGGTTCTGCTGAAGTAGCCACATGTTTTACTGATGACGATGGTCGTGCTGCCCACTATGCTCCAAGCTCCTTGTTGTTGCAGGGGTTTTATTTTAGAAGATGAAAATCAGGAGATGAGAGAAGTGTTCTGGTTTAGAAATCTCAAAGTACAACTGTCTTTTAGTGTTTTAATTAAAACAAATCTTAATGTTGTTTAAACAGAACCGATTAAGATCCCACAGTTCCGTCATCCCGACACTGTTATTTTCATCGAATTCACTTAGTCCAGATGAGTTTGCTAAACTCAACTAAATGAGTTCCACACTTTCATTTAGACCGTGGGAAATCCCGTTAGCAACATGTGGGATACATCATCCGAGGTATTCCCGATCATTCAACGAGACATTTTAATTTAGTTGCAATTGTAGTTTTGTTGTTCTGTTTGTGATTAAATTTTGAGTTGTTTTATATTTTAAAATGTTGTGCTGGTGGATTTTATCTTGTAGTGACCTTTAATTTAGTTTTGGTTTCAATTTAGGGACTATCCTAAAGGTTTTGGTTTTCATGTAACAGTCTTGTTTAACATGCAATAAAAGTAAAGCGCGGTCTGATAAAGTAAATTGCAATAACATAAAAGCGTACTTGGAGAGTCTTCCCGTCATTCCAAGCTACACTTTAAAAAACATGTTAAGGCATTTAAATATTTCAACAAGTACCTAAGTAAAGACAAAAGGAATGGTTTTGGTTGTCTACCAGAATCCTAATCCTATAGCTAGTCATTTCCTATGATGTCTAGGTTCTTGATTTTTAGTTAAGGATGATTTTCTTCATCAAAGAACAATTAAGTTTAATTATTCTTTAAAACATCTCGCCATATTAAGGAAGTGTTTAGAACGATTTCTAAACATATTTTCAATACTTC
The DNA here is from genome assembly GCA_022702705.1 of Papilionanthe hookeriana x Papilionanthe teres. NCBI lineage: Eukaryota > Viridiplantae > Streptophyta > Magnoliopsida > Asparagales > Orchidaceae > Papilionanthe > Papilionanthe hookeriana x Papilionanthe teres. The sequence goes on along the minus strand of CM040430.1, from coordinate 41,707,460 downwards.
TGAGATTATTTTGAGTCCAAATGAATTTCATTGTAATGGTGAATTGATCATCCAAGGGTTTAGTTAAATTTTGTTCCTTTGCTCAGTGAACTAGGATGTTTGATTATCCCATGAGTGAGGTGACGTTTCACTTAACACTTCATTTACTAGTTATAATAATTTAAAGCATTCAGGGGCAAGTTAATTTGTTAAAGATTTTTAATGATTTGAAGTTAAAGTTGATGATTTACTTTCATGTGATTTAATTGTAAAATTTTAATCAATGATTTCAAGTGTGGAATGTTGTTTGATTCATTTAAGTTAAACTTTTTTTATATAAATGATATCGATTTTTTTTATGTTAATTTAATTTTCTTTAGATTAATTTAGGTTAAAAGAGGTGTTCAAATTATTTATTGAATTTTGATGATTTAATTTGGATTAATTAATCATGTTTTAAGATAAGTTGTTTTAACAATTATTTAAAATTTGTAATTTTGATTTAAGTTTGTTTTGAAATGATTTTAGATTAATTTAAAATATTTTAATTTGCTTTTTTTTATTTAACATTTTAGGTTTTAATCAATTGTTAAATTTTTTAATGATGTAGGTTTTAGTTAAGAATTATTTAATTATTAATTTCACTTGTCCTCTTAAGTTATATCCCCATTTTAATAATCCAATTTTAATTAATCTTCCAAAATTTCAATTTTTTAATTAATTAAGGTTTCATTTTTCTTCTATTAAAGTGATTAATGTGTTCCTACCCTTCAATTTCCCAAAGTTTCAATCATCTAAGAGAAGATTAAAATCAGATATTTTACCCACATGTTGATTAAACCTAAAGTTTTAATTAGGGGGTAAAAATATTTTTATTACCTTTATGCCCCTTTAAGCTCATTTATTTTATAACTCATTAAATTAAGCTTAAATGAACTTAAAATTTTTATGCCACTTCACTCACATGTCAATTAAGACATTAAAGGAGAAAATGTGATTTTTCTGACTTTAATTTATTTATATTATTATTTTTAATGGAAAATAGGGGTTTTCAAAGAAAATTCACCAACATGACCAATGTAAAGTTTCTGTCCTTAAGAAAATTAAGGGATGTTCCTAATGACTAGAGGACCACTTGGACCAATTTTAATGATTTTTTGAATTATATTTTATTTATTATAATTATTTTAAGATTTGGAGTGTTAATTAATTATAAAATAAAATAAAAGTTGTGAGATAAATTTTATATTTTTAAAAAATCTCTCTGACCTCAAGAAAGTGAGAGAAATAAATTTTACATTTTTATGACTTTTCTTTGATTTATTAGAATTAATTTAGTGGGAAGGCTAGAAAATACATGTTTTTAATTCAAAAATTGTTTAAAGGATTTGAAATTAAATATCTTAACCTAGAGCCTTAGGAAAATATTTGATTGGTTCCAAGGTGATTAGGGAACCAAATATGAAATTTTTATGATTTTTATTATTTTTGTGATTTTTTTTATTTTTTAAATATTAAAAATATTAAAATATGGTTAAAAATGAAAATTTTTAGAAAATTCCAATTTTATTTTTCTTAAACTTCCTTGATATTAGAGAAGTACCAAAATCAATTTGGTGAATTTTTTATATGTATTTTTAAAGTTATGAATTTTTAAAGTTTAATTTTGATTATGTGACTTAATTAATTCATTTAATAGGGTTAAACATTTCCAATTGACTTTAAATTTTTATGTGAGGTGCCCCTGATCCTAAAGGTCAGTGGAGAATCATTTTCAAGTCATTTTAATGTGTGATTAACTTTAATTAATTAAAGATCAATTTAGAGTGATTAGGCCAATTAGGATTATTTTTAATGAATTGACTCAAACCATAATTATCCTAGGGTCCTCTGGTCCTAAAGGACTTCACTAAATTTTTCTGGAATTTTCTGAGCAACATGATAATTTTTGGAATTAAAATGTCAAAAAGAGTGACATAAACTTGAAAAATACATAACTTATCTCAGGGATGGCCTCTGACCTTGAAAAAGTCAGGGAATGTTCCCAAGATCAGAGGCTACAAAAGCCCTATGGTCTCATGCCATGGTGAAATGTATACATGCATGGAGAATTAAAATGCTCAAAATAGTATTAAATTAATTAAAAAAATACTTAACAATATAGATCAATTCATTTTCTGCATTATTCTCCTCTGTTCACTAAGCAAGAGGGAATTTTTCTTTTATTTTTATGATTTTTCTTTGCAAAGATATCAACTTTTGAAGTTTCTGGTATTTAAATAAATAACAAAATTCGGATTTTCCTACTTAAACCAGTCAGCGCCGCATCAACCTCGGCAGCTCCGAAGCTCTACGTGTCACGCTCCCATTCGACCCTGCCACCCGAGTCAGCTGCCACGCGGCCCGCAAGTCACGCTCTATCTCCTCGTCCGATGCCATCTGAGCCGTTCGTTCGATACGCGCGCAATCTGACGGTGGCCGATCATCGTCTCCGACTGGTGTGCACCCATGACTGTCGACCTTATAACCCTAATATCTCCCTCGATTCTCAACGAATTTTCGAGTTCTTATGCTCTATGGATTGTCTTGAGAAGATGAACACATCCATACAGTAAACATGCATTGAAATTTACTTGAATAAAATGAAGAATCGCTGGAAGCTCGGGAGGAAGAAGGGGGAAATACCTTGGCTCTGAGAAGTGAAGCTTCTATCAGAGAGGCTCGACATGTTCGTTGGAGTCCAAGGAGACTAGGGATGAAGCCTGGAGCTGTGGTGAAATGTCTAGGCTTGACTTCCACCAGGCCCGATCACAAAGCTTGGAGGCTAGAACAACTGGGCGGTCTGGAGAGGGGGCTTTCACTGATGAACTCCTTCTCTACCTCTGGTGAAGGTGTTGGAAGAGTTAATTTGGATTTGGTGAAGTTTCAGAGAGTGTCCTATTTTTGGCCTGATTTTCAGCTGAAAAATTGGGCTCGGCGGAGGGGATTCAAGACAGGAGAACAGTGGGGATGAGCTTCTCTTGGCTAGGAGGAGCTCTGGGAATAGTTTGAAGGACTTCTGTTGAGAAAAATTTCAACACCTTTCAGCACCTTTCTCATGGCCGAGAAGAGGTGTTTAAATGGCCAGGGCCATTGGGCTGAGCTAGGGCTCAATTGGTGGGAGAATTCCACTGCTCAGGTGGAGGGCAGAGAGGCTCCAAAGTTTGATTTGGCTGAGGTCGCCAATTGGGTGAGTTTGGGTTTGTTTCACTTGGTGGTGGCTCTCGATTTTGACCCCCTCCGGCGGCTAGGCCGGCCGGCAAGGACAAGGGAGCTAGCCATGGGTCAGGTCAACCAAGGAGTAGGGTTTAATGGTGATAAACCAGGCAAGGGGGGATTTGGGGTAAGACAAAAGGTGGATTTGTCAATTTAAAGGAAGAGATCCCTTAAAATGGGGAACCCTTGGTCTGTGGCTCACTTAGCTTGGGCTAGGTGGATCTAGGGTGCTTCCTAGGGTTCACTTAGTGGTTGTGGATAACATGGTTTAGCCACATTTGGTTCAATTTGGTTTGGTTTGGTCATGGGTTCAAATTGGCTCATTTGGGTTTGGGTTGGGCTAACTTGAGTTAGGTCTTGATTTGGATCCAAATGTCTTGAGCAATTTTGAAGAGATGATTGCCATGAAGAAGTTTCATGAAGACATGGGGAGGTTTTGAGTTCAATTGGAAGGTCAATTTGGTGGATTTTGGTATTTTGGCTAATTTGGGGAGGGATGAATCAACTTGGGTCCAAGTTCGGTTAAGGTGGGGTTTAGACCCAATTTAAAGTTTCAAATGGCCTAGGGGAATGTATTGAAGAGTTCCTAACAATAATTGGGAAGAAATTTTAGGGTTTGGCTAATCAATTTGATAGGTTTATGGCATGGATTCACTTTAGGTAAAATGGGGGTGTTGGATTTCAAATGGAATTGAACTCAAATGTGAATCAATTTGGACTTGGATTTGGTTTAGATTAATATTAATGATGTTTAATTAATGTTTAGAATTGAAATTGGGCAAAATTGAGGTCAAATGGGTTGGTTTAGTGTGACATTGGGTCCATTTAGGTTTAAAATGGTTCAATTTGGGGATTTTGATAAAAGTGGTTTATTTTGGCAAAATTGGGTTATGATGTAGTTGAACAAAATGAAATTGGGAATATTTGAAATTTTCTTAAATTTTCTGGGAATTTTTTAGAATTTTGGAATTTTTTGCCAAAAGGGTATTTTAGGGTATCAAGGGTTATTTGGAGGGTATTAGGGTATTTTGGTGAATTTAAAAGGTGGGGTTTATTTCAAAATAATCTTTAGGAGTTTTGGAATTTTTGGGTAATTTTTGGGGAATTTTGGAAAATTTGGGGCAATTAGATAATTTTGAGTAGGCTTGAAGGACCCAACATCACAACTAGGCATTTGGCAAAAGTTGAATTTTGATCATGATAAAGCTTAATGTGAGCCATGGACCAAGAAATGTCCATCCTGAACATCTCAAGGGTTGTTCCCAACCCTCTTAGCCAAAGAGTTAGGGTTTTGGACTTAGTCACATGAGTGCTCAAATTAACCAGGGGGGAGAATTGGGAAGGATGGTGTGTGTGAGAGTGCAGTGTGTGTAAGCCATACCTCATCAGGACCAGGCCACCCAGGGTTGTCCTAAGGCTTGAACAAACTTATAGGAGCTCACTATTGGTTCCCAATATGGTGGTCTTAACCTTATAAGGTGATTTAGAGGTTTGCAACCATCTAAGTGGGGTCCCAAGAGGAGTCAAGAAGTAGCTGAATTGCTAAAGGGTGGGTCCCAATTCTAGTCTTCTAGGAAAGTCAAGGAGAAAACCTTATGGCTAGATCCTAACAAGTAGTAAGGAGAGAAAAGACCTCACCAAAAATGAGGTACACAATCACATCGAAACCACTTCGGTGTGTGCTTCAACTCAGAGTTTAAAACCCGCTAAGCCGGCACTATCGCTTGCGATCGAAGAACTGCCCCAAAAGGAGGAGAAGATCATGGAAGAAGAGAAGACCGAGGCTCCGAAGGATAGAGTAGGGGCTACTTTTCCTAGAATTGTTGTTTCTGATTCGGAGGAGAAACCCCTCAGATCTCTGACTCTGTATGATTATTTGCTCGCCCAGCGGGATCTTATAATGATAATAGTTTTGATGTTGGCTACGTTTTGATTGTTTCTAACGATTACGTAACTAACGACAACAAACCTAATTCAGATCTCGATTTCGAAACAAATATCGATTCTCAAATCATACAAAACCTCAATGACTATGACGAAGGAGGAGACGTTCACAAGGATGGCTATGAAAGTTCGACAAGTGATGAGTCCATTTGTGAATTCTGAGGAGCTCCGATCATGATAGATTTGGAGTCATCAGATTCCGAAAAAATTTCAGAAGAGCCAGTCGTTCTGATTCAAGAGGAGACACCGGTAGATCTAGCACCAGATGCAGAAGAAATAATATAAGTTAATCTAAGAAGTGGAAAAGTTTGACCCCCAAGAATGGGTCCAAAGGATAAAGGAAAGAAGGTGGTTGCTCAAGAAGAGCCAACCCCAGCAGAAGAATTGCCCGCTCCAGAAGAAAATGAAGAATCTGGTAATAAAGTTGATTATAACGTGCTAGCCCATCTTAGGAAGCTACCAGCCAAACTGAGTATCTATGACGCTCAGATCCTGTCAAAGGAGATGAGGGAAACTCTGATCAAGGCTTTACTTGATCCAGAAATTTGCTTAGCTCAAATGGCCGGTAATTCCTTAGACGAGGTTTGCTCGTTGAAAGAACAACGTGGCTTTACCTTCACGGACAATGAACTACTACTTGGAACAGCAGATCACAACCAACCAATATACATCTCAGTTACTATTAGAAAGTTTACGCTCTCAAGAGTGTTAGTTGATCCAAGAGCATCGATGAACATAATGAACCTTCGGACGTTAGCATATTTGGAAATTGATGCTCACGACCTTGAAGCAGAAAAGATGTTACTAAGTGGCTTCAATCAGAAAGGAGAAAGAGCCATTGGATTGATAACGCTATTAATAAAGATTGGTGATTTAGCAAAGACAATAGCAAAATTCCATATAATTGATTATGAGACATCATTCAACGCTCTACTGGGTCGGCCGTGGATCTATGAAAACTGGATGGTACCGTCTTCTTTACACCAACGCATAAAATATTATGAAGGAGGAGAACAGTGTATCAAAGGAGACTTGCAACCTTTTTTCGTACACGAGATTGGAATTCACGAAGATGCAGCCTACTATGTGTCTCTAAAGAAAACAGTCTTCCCCAGAAATGTCATACAACTTGAAGAAAGAAGAGTTTGAGACAACGAAGAGCCTGAAATTCTTGTTCAACAGTTACTCACCACTCCCTTACGACGAGATGGTGAATGTTTCTCTAGAGCTCACACCCGAGCTCAAGGCCGGGGATGAGGTCGAGGAAGAAATGGCCGAATAGTTGAACAGAAGAAACCAGTCATTGATGTTAATTGGGAGAACAGTTCTGAAGAAGAAGAAACCAAGAAAGAAGCAGCAATAATAAATCAAAAGAAACCCCAGTTCAAGTTCTCTCTTGAAGATGAAAAGAACGATGAATAAAATCAATGTACGAGAAGATAAACTGCTGTGTACATTCTATGACCTTGACCCCGATCTATCCTAATAAGATCAAGGGTATGGTGGTCAAGGAAGTGCATGGTGGTAGTGCTAAGCCAATCAAGTTCTATCGTGGTGCTTCTTCTTCCAAAACTGAAAATGATGTACAATTTGAAGATGTTACTTCTTCCGAATTAATGGAATTACCTTTTGAGTGGTATTCTCCCTATGTTCAAAATTTAATTCAGCATGGTATTTTACCTAAACAGTGGAAAAAAGGTCAATCACAGCGCTTTGAAAAATTATGGAATAATGTCAGTCGTCCGCCTAATTCAAAGCATGGCCTTGGATTCGGCACTGTAGGATCAGTTGATGATACGGGATTTTGCTTGGTTGTCACTTGTGAGCCTAATGAAGACTGCTTGGAAGCTTCAGATGATCTCAAAGATCTGTGGATTGGAGACGCTCTGCCAAAATTTGAAGAGGGTATTAAATCAACAATAGATGAGTTAATGGAAGTTAACTTAGGTACTAGCAAAGAGCCTAGGCTGACCTTTGTTATCTCCTTACTCAATAAAGAAGACTCTGAAGAAATGATCAAGCTACTAATGGAATTCAAGGACTATTTTTCTTGGAGTTACGATGAAATGCCAGGATTAGCTCCAGAAGTCGCAGTTCACAAGCTAGGAGTGGATCACGCGGTCGTCCCAGTCAGACATGCTCCCAGAATAATGCGTCTAGAAATCGAACAACAAGTTATAGCTGAAGCTGATGTTAAGAAGCTAATAGACACTAAATTTGTCTGTGAAGAGTAGTACCCCACCTGGGTAGCCAATGTGGTACCAGTCATGAAGAAGAAAGGTCAAATCAAAATCTGCATGGATTTCAGATATTTGAATAATGCATGCCCTAAGGAAGAGTTCCCGCTGCCAATTCCAGAATTAATGATCGACATCGCTTCGACGCATGAGGTCTTCTCTTTCATGGATGGATCATCAGGATACAATCAGATAAAGATGGCACCGAAAGATGAGAAGCTCACAGCTTTCAGAACGTCAATCGGAGTGTACTGTTACACAGTGATGCCCTTCGGATTGAAGAACGCAGGAGCAACATACCAAAGAGCAATGACGAGCATTTTTGATGATCTCATTCACGAACAAGTCGAGTGCTACATGGATGATGTGGTCATCAAGAGCAAACTGAAGAAAGATCACCTGTATGATTTGAGAATTGATTTCGAGCTATTAAGACAATTTAATCTTAAGATGAATCCCCTGAAATGTGCCATCGGCGTCACCTCCGGGAAATTCTTAAGACTTGTTGGGAATTGTACTTTGAAGACCCCGATGATCAGCGTTGGGAATTGTACTTCGAAGGAGCATCCTCAGCACAGAAGGACAAAGGATTGCAATAGTGCCTGGTAAGGCAGGAATCAGACTAATCTTTATAACACCAGAGCGGGGGATGTTAAGATACTCCTACCACCTAACAGAACCGTGTACACACAATAAAGCATAGTTTGAAGCCCTTATAACTGGACTATAATTAACCATTCAGATGGGGATAACAGATATTAACATCTACAGAGACTCTCAATTGATCATTCAACAGGTCGCAGGACAGTACAAAATTGTGAAACCAAGACTCGAGCAGTACTTTCAGTATGCCATGAAGTTGTTGGAGCAGATTCTGAATTTAACGATCTACAAGATTCCTAGAAGAGAAAACGCTCTTACAAACGCGCTAGCCTGCCTTGCAAAAGACTTTTCCTACTTGCAAAATGAGTCAGTCAAAATGTCAGTTCAGGGACGACAGGTTCTATCACAGCTCGACATGGGTGCAATACACAAATAAGAAAAAGAAGAAGAAACAGTTGCAGCAGTGGCAGAAACTATGGAAGATTCGCGGCAGCCATTAATATACTACCTGCAAATAGGAAAAAAACCTACCAGATGATAATTCAGTAGCCCACCAAATTAAGAAAAGAACTTTGTCATACACATTAAAAGATAATACATTGTACAGAAGGTCTTTCGATCAGATGTGGCTAAGGTGCCTGAGCGGGTACGAGGCTCGTGAAATTGTTAAAGAGGTGCACTCAAAACTTTGTGGCTCTCATCAGTCAGGTCCGAAGATGAAGATGAAGATTACGAGACTAGGGTACTACTGGCCCTCGATGATGACTGACTGTATGAAAATTTCCAAGAGTTGTCACCAGTGCCAAGTGAATGGAGTTGTTCTACATCAACCTCCAAATGTGTTACACCCGACAATCGGGTTGTGGCCATTTGAATGTTGGGGCACAGATATTGTGGGTCAAATAGAACCACCTTCCTCGAGAGGACATCGTTTTATCCTTGCAATAATAGATTACTTTTCCAAGTGGGCAGAAGTAGTACCGCTCAGAGACGTGAAGGCACACCACATGCTACAATTCTTTAAGAATCAAATCATCTACCGTTTGGGGGTACCACGCAGAATCATCTCAGATAACGGGTCAGTGTTTAGAAGTACAAAGATTAATAATTTTGTTAGAAGGCACGGGATTGATTGGCTTTACTCAACGATCTACTACCCAAGAGCAAACGGCTTGGCCGAGGCTTTTAATAAAACTCTCATCCAAATTCTATGGAAAAATTTGGACGATAACAAAAGAAATTGGCACGAGAAGTTGTTAGAAGCCTTATGGGCCTACAGGATGATTTTCAGAACTCCTACTCAGTCTACACCCTACGCACTAGTGTATAGGTCCGAGGCCGTCTTGCCCTTGGGAGTTAAGCATCCATCTCTCAGAATTGCAGTCGCAAATAAGATTACTACAGAAGAGAATGCCAAACTACGACTAGAAGAACTGGAAGGCTTGGAAGGAAAATGACTTTCAGCATAGCAGAATCTCGAACTGTATCAAGCCAAGAAGATCCAGGCCCATGACAAATTGGTCACCCAAGGACGTTCAAAGTCGATGACTTGGTTCTAGTTCTCAGAAGACCTATTCTTGCACATCATAAGATAGGAGGTAAATTTGAACCGACTTGGGAGGGGCTGTTCATGGTCGAGACAGTCGACTTTGGAGGTTCCTACCAACTCGTGAATTACCGTGGAGAACGACCTATGCTTCCAATCAATTGACGATATTTAAAGAAGTATTACGCAACCTAATGTTTCGAAGGATGAACTTTAAAAATCAAAGCCTCATTCCTAGAAGCACGGGTAGAGTGATCATTTCTAACTGGGTCCGAACCCAAAACACAAAAAAAATGGATGATAAAAATCATTAACAAAAAAAATATGTTAAAAGAAAACATGTGAAACCATAATAACAAATTTTTGATCTTTTCTTTTAAATCAAATGTTACTCCTGATCTTTTCTCATCTCTTTTCCTACTCTTGTTTAAATTTGAAAGAAATGAATAAGAATTTTCCATTAATAAGTGTCTTTCTTATTGTTCTCGTTCTTAGTACAACCCCTGATCCTTTCCTTATTTTTCGCAGGGAAATGTCGAACGGGCGGTTGGTTCTGAACTTTAAGAATGGCGTGAGTCTAGCACTCGATGAAGAGAAGATGAAGGATGAGGTCGTGATTCAGATCGACTCTGATTTCACACTGGCTGGGTTACAGTACGAGGAAACTGATTGGACCCCGATCGACCGAGAAGAATTCCGTAGTGAAAATATGATGACGCTGGGAGGCCCAAGTTAGCAGTCTACCAATAAGAAAAGGAAGTAAACGCCGCTCAAAATGACTGGAGCATACAAGAAAATTATGTCCGTGGTTGCTACAGCAGGAGGCAGGCTTGTCAGCACCGTGCCCGCAAAAATTCAAGAGGTAAGAGGGGCTACTCTCACTCTTACGCAACGAAGAAACAAGAACCACCGCATTCGCAGGATGCTGAGCAAGCTAGCAGTGGACCAGCACGAAGATATAGTTACTACCGTCAATGCAAATAATTCTAAGAAGCTGGTTAGTGAAGAACCAGAAAAAAGGAGATCAACTCCAAGAAGAAAAGAAAAGATGAAAGAAATCCCGTGAATAGAAGAAACAGAATCGGCGCTACGACGCCATGCAGATGTACCAATTCTGAAGAGTCTTTTTGCGAAAGCAACCCCGGAGGATGTCCTGACAGAGACTATGCCTGAGGACTCGAGACATGCACAAGAGCGTGCTGGGGTTGAACCATACATCCCACAGTATGTTACCAGACCTCGTCAATTACAAATAATTCCAGAATACAAGCTAGAGAGACTGCAGAAAGTTTAAGAGAAAACCTTCAAATATTTTGAAAGAATCCGAGAAAAGAGGATCAATATCCTGGAAGGCCTTGAGCTGCATATGGATGTGTTCTCAGATTACGAGCAGCAGCAGATTGTGGACTGCATCATCGAGCTTCAGAAAATGGGTCGAGCTGGTCTCTTAAGGGAGAAAACCTATTATGAACCCAGAAAGTGGATGAAAGGGAAAGGAAAAGTTACAATCCAGTGCGGGTGTTGCTACAACTTTGCCGACGATAGAAAGGGAAATCCACTAGGGATACTTGGTCACAGTGAGGTTGATCCAATGCCGAGAATCATTAAAAGGATAACAGTGAGGATGATGGTGACATGGAAGGTATTGCCTGCAGACTGCATACCCAATAGCTGCATCTTCAACATATACAAGGAAGGTGATTGCATACCGCCACACATAGATCATCACGACTTCAGCAGACCCTTCTGCACAGTGTCTTTCGTCAACCAGTGTAACATCATGTTTGGATCTAACCTCCGGATAGCAGGCCCCAGTGAATTCCGAGGGCCGGTGGAGATACCACTACGGGTAGGTTCCTTCTTGGTGTTAAAAGGAAATGGAGCGGACATAGCAAAACATTGCATTCCAGGCGTGCCTGTTGAGCAGATCTCCGTCACTTTCAGGAGGATGGACGACAACAAAATACCTTTCCACTTTCAACAAGATCCAGAGTTGGAGAGCCTTCGAACCTACAAGCCGTGAGCTACATGGAAAATAACACACCTCCAATGCACATCCAAACGGTATTCCTGCCAAGGGTGGCTTGGAAGGTGATGTTATTTTCTATGTGTTTCACCATTTAGACATGGATTTCGAAAGATGCATTTTTGAAAGAAACTTGCAAGGATCTTACACAGTCTGTTTTGAATTTATGAGGATTGTATGAGATACTGAATTTTTCAAGGAAACTATCATCATGTTTTGGATCAGATTATATGATGTATTTTCAACAAATTGGAATGGAAATGACCATGTCGTGTTTTGCTTTCTCCTCTTTTGTGTAAATTGATTGGGAAACACCATTAAGTTAAATGAACTTCGAACGAAGAACGAAAAGAAAAGAAAATGAATGAGAATCTTTTAAAAATCTGAATGTTAAAACGAATTCCAAATTAACACGAACTCTAAATAAACAGAAATAAAAATGAATGACTAAAACAAGCGAAATGAATCTAAACCTCGAATTGAATTTCAATCTTTCAATTCTTGTTTAAATTGAAGTCTGTTTGAAACTCTGAGGTCGATACCTAACTTTCGACACTCTTCCGAGACTGGTACCTAACTTCCAGTTCTCACCCTGAAACTTTGAGGTCGATACCTAACTTTCGACTCTCTTCTGAGACTGGTACCAATTCTCACCCTGAAACTCCGAGGTCGATACCTAACTTTCGATTCTCTCCCGAGACCGGTACCTAACTTCCATTTCCCACCCTGAAACTCTGAGGTCGATACCTAACTTTTGACTCTCTTCTGAGACTGGTACCTAACCTCCAGTTCTCACCCTAAAGCTCCAAGGTCGATACCTAACTTTCAACTTTCATCTGAGATTGGTACCTAACTTCCAGTTCTAATTTCGAGATAAATACCTAAATTCTTATTCTCATCCTTCTCGTTCGGTACTTAAATTCTGATTCTCTCTTCGAGGCTGGTACCTAAATGCCAGTTCTCTTTTTAATCCCGAGATTGGAACCTAGGTTCCAATTCTTATTTTAAACCCCGAATCTCTAAAAAAATCCTCAAAATTAATCTTAAGTCAAATTTCAACCAAAATTTAAACTCAAATCAATCCGAAACTCAAATTAAAATTTGAAATAAAAATGAAAACAAATTTGAAATCGAATCTCTCCATATCTTCTGATATGGAATTCACCTCCTCGTTTACCCAGCGAGAGTTTTGGAGATTTACCCGATACTCCCTAGTGGGAAATTTTCTTTGCTTCATTCTAAGTGTGTCACTTAGACATCCGTGTTGGTTTTATTGGTCTCTTCGGTCAACACCAATACGCGTGGTGTGCTTGGTTAGCACACCACACCTATTGGGGGTCCATTTGTTGACCTCATTTTTGGTGAGGTCCTCTCTTTTCCTTTTACTGCTTAAGATCTAGCCATAGGAGTTTTCCTTGACTATCCTAGATGACTAGAGATGGAACCCATCTTTTAGAAATTCAAACCAAGTTTTGATTCTCTTTAGAATTCTACATAGATGGTCATCAACCTCCAAATCACTTGGAAGGTTGGGACCAATGTGTAAGAAGACAAAGATGAATTCCTATAGGATGTTTAAACCTTAAGACTGCCCTGGGTGGCCTGGTCTTGGTGAGGGATGGTTGGCACACACACTGTACTCCCACACTCATCATAAACCCTAAACCATCTTTACCCAATCCTGACTCCTCGTTCATTAGAGCACTCAGGTGGCTAAGTCCAAACCCCTAGCCCTTGGCTAAGAGGGTTAGGAACAACATATGAGATGTTCAGAATGAACACCTTCTTAGTCCATGGCTCACTTTAAGCTTTTCTACACTTCCCAACCATAATCAAATACCATTTTTGCCAAAATTCCTGGTTTTGACATTGGGTCCTCAAGCCTACCCAAATTTACCTAAAATACCCCTACAACCACCAAACCCTTCACAAATTTCCCAAAAATCACCCAAAATTCCCAAAAGTCCTAAAACTCATTTTGAAATAATTCCAACCTCTTAAATCCACCAACATACTTCAATACCCTCCAAATAACCTCTTACTACCCAAAATACCCTTTTAGCCCAAAATTCCAAAAATTTTAAAAATTTCCAGAAAATTCCAGAAAATCCCAAATATTCCTAATTTCATTTTTTCTAACTACACCATAGGCCAATTTTGCCAATTTAACCCACTTTTATCAAAATCCCCAATTTTACCCATTTTTAACCTAAATGAACCCAATGTCAAACCAAACTAACCCATTTGACCTCAATTTTTCCCAATTTTAATTCTAAACTTTAATTCAGCAGCCCCAATATCAATCTAAACCAAAATCCAAGTCCAAGTCGATTCACATTTGAGTTCAATTCCATTTGAAATCCAAAATCCTCAATTTTGCCTAATTAATCCAAAACCCCCAATTAACCTAATACCAACTTTTTTCCCCCCAAAATTTAAATCCTAAACTTTCCATGACATGCCCATGAAACCTATTCAACCTTCCATTTCCCTAATTTGAGCCTAAGCTTAACCTAAATCTGTTTGAAAACCAAAAATACACCATTTTAGCCTCAAGTGAATCCATGGCCTAAACCTACCAAATTGATTAGCCAAATCCTAAAATTTCTTCCCAATTGATGTTGGGAACTCTTCTCCACATTCCCCTTATCCATTTGAAACTTTAAATTGGGTTTAAACCCCACCTTAAACCCATTTAAACCCAACTAGATCCAACCTTACCCAATTTAACCAAAATCCACCAAATTGACCTTCCAATTGAACTCAAAACCATTCCATGTCTTCATGAAAATTCTTCATGGAAATCATTTCTACAATATTGCTCAAGACACTTGGACCTAAATCAAACCTAAACCCAAGTTAGCCTAACCTCAGCCCAAGTGAGCCAATTTGAACCTATGGCCTAATCAAACCAAATTGAACCAAGTGTGGCTAACCAACCTTTCCACAGCCACCAAGTGAACCCTAGGAACCACATTAGATCCACCTAGTCCAAGCTAAGTGAGCCATGGACCAAGAGTCCCTAATTTTAAGGGATCTCTTCCCTTAAATGGTTAAATAACCTTTTTGCCTCACCCCAAATCCCACTTGCCTGGTTTATCACCATTAAACCCTACTCCTTGGTTGACCTGACCCATTGCCAGCTCCCCTGTCCTTACCAGCCGGCCTAGCCACCGAAGGGGGTTAAAACCGAGAACCACCACTAGCCTATACACACCCAAACTCACCCAATTGGCCACCTCAGCCAAATTAAACTTTGGAGCTCCACTGTCCTCCACCCAAGCAATTGAATCCACCCCTCAATTGAACCCTAGCTCAGCCCCATGGCCCTGGCCATTTAAACACCACCTTTCAACCATGAGCAGGGGTTGAAGAACTTCTCAACAGAACCTCCCCAAATTACTCACAGAGCTTCTCCCAACCTAGAGAAGAAGACCCCCACTGTTTTCCTGCCTTCATCCCCACAGGTTGAGCTCAATTTTTGAGCTCAATCTTAGGCTAGAAAATAGGACATCCCTGAAACCTCCACAGAAACCAAATTAATCTCACCCACACCTTCACCAGACCAAGAGAATAAATTCCCCAGTGGAAGCCCCCTCACCAGGCCACCCAATCTCTCCAGCCGTCAAAGCTTGAAATCGGTCATGGTCACTTTCATACCTGGACAATTGCTCAGAGCCAGAGACTTCATCTGGAGCTTCCTTGGGATCAATCGAAGGTGCCACAACTATTTGATTGAAGCATCACTTCTCAGAGCAAAGGTATTGATCTCTTCTTTCTCTTGAGCTTCTATGGATTCTCCATTTTGTTTGGCTTAATTTTAATGCATCATAGCGATATAGATGTGTTTGTCTTGTTGCGACGAATTCATAGAGCCCAAGAACATGTAATTTGGTTGAGTATCGAACAAGATCTTAGGGTTAGAAGGTGGATGGTTCACTGGACGCACCAGTCGTAGACGATGACAAGGGACCGTTGGATGGTTTGTGTATCGGGTAAAAGACTAGGATCACGCCAGATGGATCAACGTGACATAAACTGCGGGCCACGTGGCGCTGAGTCAGATGGCGGCGACGAATCAGAAAGCGCCGCCTGGGGATTCGGAGCTGTCGAGGATGAGTTGGCGCTGACTGGTTTAAGTAGGAAAATCCATATTTTCTTATTTATTTAAATACCAGAAACATTAAAAATTCATATATTTGCATACAAAAATCAGAAAAATAAAACAAAAATTCCCTCTTACTCAATGAAAAGAGGAGAATAATGTCAAAAAAGAATTAATTTATTTTGTTAAATATTTAATTTTTAATTAATTAAACACGAATTTGAGTATTTTAATTCTCCATTCACACACACATTTCACCATTGCATGAGACCATAGGGCTTTTGTAGCCTCTGTTCCTGGGAACATTCCCTGAATTTTCCAAGGCCAGAGGCCATCTCTATGGCAAGTTATTTATTTTTCAAGTTTATGTGTCTGTTTTGGTATTTTAATTCCTATAATTAGCACGTTGATTAATAAAACCTATGAAAATTAGGGCAGGTATCTTATGACCAGAGGGCCCTAGGAAAATTATGGTTCAACTTAATTCCTTAAAATTAATCCTAATTAGCCTAAACACTTGAAATTGAATTTTAATTAATTAGGATTAACCGCACATTAAAATCACTTAAAATAAAATCTCCACTGTCACATAGGATATAGAGAATCTCACATTAAAATTTGAAGTCAATTGAAAATGATTTAACCCACTAAATGAAGTATTTAAATTACATGGCCACTTTTAAACTTTAAAAATTCATAAAACCCAAAATATATTTCAAAACTTCACCAAATTGGTTATTTTGGCTCTCGATATCGGGGAGTCTAAGAAAATTAAAATTGGAATTTTCTAAAATTTTTCATTTTTAACCCTATTTTGAATATTTTAATAATTAAAAAATAATAAAAATCACAAAAATATTAAAATTCATAAAATGTCATATTTGGTCTCCTAATCACTTAGGAACCAACCAAATATTTTTCCTAAGTCCCTAAGAAAAGATATTAAATTTTAAAAGCTTAATGCAATTTTTAATATTAAAAAATGAACTTTTAACCTTTCTCACTAAAATAATTCTAAAAATTCAAAGAAAAAAATAGAAAAATATAAAATTTATTTTCTCTGAACTCTTTGAGGTCAGAGGGAATTTAGAAAAATATTAAATCCGTTTTTCAATTTTAATTTTATTTTATAATTAATTAACACCCTAAAAATTAAAATAATTATAATACATAAAATATAATTCAAAAAATCACCAAAATTGGTCCAAGTGGTCCTCTCCTCAGTAGGAGCATTCCATAATTTTCCTAAGGGTAGAAACCTTACCTTGGTCATGTTGTTAAATTTTCATTGAAAACCCTTATTTTCCATAAAAATAATTATATAAATTAAATTAAAAATGAAAAAATCACATTATCGTTTCTAATGTCTTAATTAACATTTAAGTGAGGTGACATGAAAATTTCAAATTCATTTGAGCTCAATTTGGTGAGTTATGAAATGAATATGCTTAAAAGGGGCATAAAAGTAATTAAGGACTTTAACCCTAAGTAACACTCTAGTCCTAATCAAAGGGAGGGTAAAATATTCGATCTTAAATTTTATCTTGGATGATTGAAATTTAAGGAATTAAGGGTAGAAACCCATTAATTACCTTGAAAATATTCAAAGTAAACTTTAATTAATTAAACAATTTAAGCTTTAGAAGGATAATTAAAATTTTGGATTATTAAAATAGGGAAGTAATTTAAGAAGATATCAATTCTTTAATCTTAAATCCCTAAATGAATCACTCCAATAATATTCAACTCTTAATTAACTTTAAAGAAATGATGATTGAAATTAATAATTAAAGAGGAAATAATCTTTAATTAAATTAAAGCTTAAAACATTAAATGATTTAATAATCAAATTAAAAATGAATCTAAAACAATAAAATTAGTTTGAAATCACTTGCGAACAAACTTAAAACAAATTTGAAATATTAAGTAAAATCAGAACAATTCATAATTAAAAATGTGATGATTAAACCATTTAAAGCCAACCTAAAACAATATGATTAAATTTAAATCATCAAAATTTAATGAAATTAAATAGTATAAACATTGCTTTCAACTTAAGTGACTTAAAACACTTAAAAGAAAACCAAACTGAATTCTGAAATTGAATTATCTTAAAACAACAATTCAACTTTAATTAAAAAATCGTTAAATCCTTTAAAAAACTAAGTTGCTCCTAAAGACTTTCATTATTATAACTCCTAAATGGAATATTAAATGAAATGTCACTTCACTTATAGGATAATCAAACATCCTAATTCACTGAGCAAGAATAAACTAGGTGATTGATTCACCACTCCAATGAAATTAATTGAACTTAAAGTAATCCCTAAAATGTTTAAGAAGATGTTTAGAATTCAATTCCGAGCACTTCTCTAACTTGATGGGATGTTTCAAAGAACAATGAAACTTCATTGTTCTTTGGTGAAGAAAATCATCCTTAACAAAACACAAGAACCTAGACGTCATAGGAACTGACTAACAATAGGATTAGGATTTTGGTAGATAACCAGAACCTTCCCTTAGCTTTACCTAGGTATTTTCTTGCAATTATATAAATACCTTAATATGTGTTTTATGTGCAGGTGAAAATGGTGGGGATGCTTACCAGGTACACTTTTATTTTATTACAATTTATTTACCTGCGCCGTACTTTCTTTCTTATAAAATTTGCATGTTAAACAAGATTGTCAGTCTGCATGAAAATTGAAACCTTTAAGGTAGCCACAAAATTGAAACCCAAAACTAAATTAAAATCAACACAAGATAAAATTCACCTCCACAACATTCAAAATATAAAACAACTTAAAATTTAATCACAAACAAAACAACAAAACTACAACTACAACTAAATTAAAACGTCTCGTTGGATGATCGGGAATCCCTCGGATGATGTAACCCACGTGTTGCTAATGAAATTTCCCACGGGCTAAATGAAAGTGTTGAAGTCATTCAGTTGAGTTTAGCAAATTCATTTGGACTAAATGATTCCGATGAAAATAGTGGTGCCGGGATGACGGAACTGTGGGATCTTAATCGGCTCTGCTTAATTAACTTTAAGATTTGTTTTGATTAAAATATTAATGAATTTGAACTTTAAGACTCTTCTAAACCAAAACACTTCTCTCATCTCTTGATTGCCACTTTCTAAAACTGAACCTTCTGCAACAACAAGGAGCTTGGAGGATAGTGGGCGGCACGGTCGTCTTCATCAAGAAACTTGAGTCTACATCAGCTAAACCTTTCTTAGAATTAAATAACAAAGCCATAGGATTTCGAGGTAGTTTTCCTAGTGTAACATAAATCCTCAACTTTTTGTTAGGAATTTGCATAATCATGTTATGCAAATTAAGTCCTAACTGGTTTTAGGACTTTGAGGTAGTCGTTTGATACGACATAAACCCTCACATCTTCGAGGCTATTTGTGTGATTATATCATTTAAATATAAGTCTCAATTAATTAAAATTGGCAGGATTGAAACATTAAACAAACTCTCAAATTGAAGCCAAACAATAGGACAGTTTGGGAAGTTGATAAAATTCTTCTTGGATCCTTAGCTTCTCCTACTTCTCTTCCTTTAGACTCTCAAAATAACTGTTCCAAATTTGATCCATTCCCTATCGAAATTTCCAAAATTCAATCCTTTGAAACCTCAAATTTTGATATTCTTGAGAGCAAAACCACTGATCATTATCGAGAGTTTTCTTAAGTGTCTTCGGACATTTAAGATTTAATGAACTATAGGGGCTTGCCCTTATAGGGAACTTTAAGAACCTAGGTAATATAATCCCTGCTTGATTCCTTTATATTAAGCAGGGGAACTTGTCGGCTTATAAAATTGGTTCGCAGACCAAACAGATGTCACAAATCTTCTAGTTTATTTAATCGAGCCTCATCATCAAGCAGTGTGTCTATTCTTCGGGATAGATACATGGTTTGTGGTGCGGTGCTTGTTTATATAAACTATTTTGGATGTGAGATCGGTTTGATTTCATATCTTAAAATTTTTAAATTTAAAATTATTTTCAAAAATCAAATGCTACGTTCTAGATTATACATATATTTAAATTAAATTTATAATCTAAAAATTATGTCGACATGACCCAATAGGACAACTTTTGACAAAAAGTCAACTTTGGACAAAAAGGTGAATTTCTGACCCAACGACCAACCCATTGACCCAATAAGTCAACTATTGACCAAAAAGTCAACTTTGGTCAAAATGATCAATCTTTCAACAAATGACCAACCCATTGACCCAATAGGTCAACTTTAAACTAAAAAGTCAACTACGGTCAAAATAGTCAATCTTTGATCTAACTACCACCCCATTGACCCAAAAGGTCAATTTTTTACTAAAAAGTCAACTACGGTCAAAATGGTCAATTTCTGACCTAACGACCACCCCATTGACCCAATGGATCAACTTTTAACCAATATTTCAATTTTGATCAAAATATTCTAAATTAGACCTAATGACCAATTTTTGACCCAATATGACAATCTCATACCAAAAAGTAAACTTTAGTCAAAATAGTCAATCATTGATCCAACGACCAACTCATTGACCCAATAGGTCAACTTTTGACCAAAAAGTCAATTTTGGTTAAAATAGTCAATTTTTGACCTAATGACAACCCCATGACCCAATAGGTCAACTTTTGATCAAAAAGTCAAGTTTGGTCAAAATGGTCAATTTCTGACCCAATGACCAACTCACTGACCCAATAGGTCAACTTTTGACCAAAAAGTCAACTTTAGGCTAAATGGTCAATCCTTGACCCAATGACCAACCCATTGACCCAATAAGTCAACTTTTGACCAAAAAATCAACTTTGGTCCAAATGGTTAATCCTTGACCCAATGAATAAACCATTGAGCCAATAGGTCAATTCTTGACAAAAAAATTAATTTTTATTAAAATAGTCAATTTTTGACCTAATGACCCCCCCATTAACCCAACTAGTAAACTTTTGACCAAAAAATCAACTTTGGTCAGAAAGGCTAATTTTAGACACAATGACCACCCCATTGACCCAATGAGTTAACTTTTGACAAAAAATTCAATTTTTGTCAAAATAATCAATTGTCGACCTAATGACCAATTATTGACCAAATAAGTCAATGCCTAACCAAAAAACTGACCTTATATTTACTCAATAGGTCAACTTTTGACGAGAAAGTCAACTTTTGTCTAACTCGTTAATCCTTGACCTAATGACCAACCCATTGATCCAATAGGTCAAATTTTGACCAAAAAGTCAACTTTAGTCCAAATGGTTAATCCTTGACCCAATGAATAACCCATTGAGGCAAAAGGTTAATTCTTGACTGAAAAGTCAATTTTTGTTAAAATACTCAATTTTTGTCAAAATAGTCAATTTTTGACCTAATGACCACCTACATTAACCCAACTAGTCAACTTTTGACCAAAAAGTCAACTTTGGTTAGAATGGCCAATTTTTGACACAATGACCACCCCATTGACCCAATGGGTCAACTTTTAAAAGAAAATTCAATTTTGATCAAAATAATCAATTTTTTACCTAATGATCAATTATTGACCAAATAAGTCAATCCCTGACCAAAAAATCAACTTTAGTTAAAATGGTCAACTCTTGACTCAATGACCAACCCAATGACCCAATAGGTCAACTTTTGACGAAAATGTCAACTTTTGTCAAAATGGTCATTCCTTGACCAAATGATCAACCTATTGACCCATAAGGTCAACTTTTGACCAAAAATTATATTCTGGTGAATTAGTCGATTTTTCACATAATGACCAATTATTGACCCAATTAGTCAATCACTGACCAAAAAGTCAACTTTGGTCAAAATGGTCAATCATTAACCCAATGACCCACCTATTAACCCAATTGGTCAACTTTTAACCAAAAAGTCAACTTTGGTCATAATGGTTAATTTTTTACCCAATGACCACCCTATTGACCAAATAGGTCAACTTTGGTTAAAATGGTCAATTTCTGACCCAACGACCTACCCATTGACCCAATAAGTCAACTTTTGACCAAAAAGTCAACTTTGGTCAAAATATCAATTGTTAACCCATTCACCAACTCATTAACCCATTATGTCAACTTTTAACAAAAAATTCAATTTTGGTCAAAATAGTAAATTTTTGATCAAATGAACACTAATAAACACAATAAATCAATGTCGGACCAAAAAGTCAACATTGGTCAGAATGGTCAATCCTTGACTCAATGACCAAGCCATTGACCCAATAGGTTAACTTTTGACCAAAAAGTTAACTTCGGTCAAAATGGTCAATCATTGACCCAATGACCAACTCATTGACCCAATAGGTCAACTTAAGATCAAAAAGTCAATTTTGGTCAATATAGTTAATTTTTGACCTAATGACCACCCCATTTACCCAATAGGTCAACTTTAGACCAAAAAGTCAACTTTGGTTAGAATTGTCAATTACTGACCCAATGACCATCCCATTAACTCAATATGTCAACTTTTGACTAGTAAGTCAACTTCAGTCAAAATGGTATATTCTTGATCTAATGACCAACTCATTAACCAAATAGGACAACATTTGACCAAAAAGTAAATTTTGGTCAAAATAGTAAATTTTTGACCTAATGCCCAATTATTGAACCAATTAGTCAATCTCTTACCAAAAAGTCAACATTAGTCATATGGTCGATCCTTGACCCAATGACCAACCCATCAACCCAATATGTCAACTTTTGACCAAAAAGTCAACTTTGTTCAAAATAATAAATACTTGACCCATTGACTAACCACTGACCCAATAGATCAACATTTGACTAAAAAGTCAATTTTTGTCAAAATAGTAAATTTTTTACCTAACGAACAATTATTGAACCAATTAGTCAATCTCTGACCAAAAAGTCAACTTTGGTCAAAATGGTGAATCCTTGACCCAATGACTAACCCATTGACCCAATAGGTTCACTTTTGACCAAAAAGTCTACTTTGGTCAAAATGGTCAATCTTGACCCAATGACCAACCCATTGACCCAATAGGTCAAGTTTTGACCAAAAAGTCAATTTTAATTAATTTAGTTAATTTTTAAGCTAATGACCACACCATTAACCCATTAGATCAACTTTTGACTTAAAAGTCAAGTTTGGTCAAAATGGCCGATTTCTGATCTATTGACCAACTCATTGACCCAATAGGTCAGCATTTGTCCAAAAAGTCAACTTTGGTCAAAATGGTAAATCCTTGACCTAATGACCGACACATTGACCCAATATGTCAACTTTTGAACAAAAAGTCAATTTTAGTCAAAATAGTTAAATTTTAGCTTAATGACCAATTATTGACCCAATGGGTTAATCTTTGACCAAAAACTCAACTTTGGTCAAAATGGTCAATCATTGACCCAACGACCAACTCATTGACCGAATAAGACAACTTTTAAATAAAAAGTCAACTTAGGTCAAAATGGTCAATCTTTGACCTAATGACCAACCCATTGACCCAATATGTCAACTTTTGACCAAAAAGTCAATTTTGGTCAAAATAGTCATTTTTTTACCAAATGGCCACCCCATTGACTCATTAGGTTAACTTTTGACCAAAAAGTCAACTTTGGTCAAAATAGTCAATTTCTGACCCAATGACCACCCCATCGACCCAATGGGTCAACAATTGAGCAAAAATTTTTTTTTGGCCAAAATAGTCAATTTTTAAATTAATGACCAATTATTGACCCAACAAGTCAATCTCTAACCAAATAGTCAACTTTGGTCAAAATGGTCAATCCTTGATCCATTGACCAACCCATTGACCCAATAGGTTATCTTTTGACCAAAAAGTCAACTTTGGTCAAAATAGTTAATTTTTCTCCTAATGACCACCCCATTGACACAATAGGTCAACTTTTGTCAAAATGGTCATTTAGTGACTCAATGAACAACACTTTGACCCAAAAGCTCATCTTTTAACCAAAAAGTCAACTTTGGTAAAAAAATGGTCAATTCTTGACCTAATGGGACAACTTTTGATCAAAAAGTTAAATTTTGTCAAAATAATCAATTTTTAACCTAATGACCAATTCTGGACCCAATAAGTTAATGTCTAACTAAAAAGTCAACATTAGTCATAATGGTCAATCCTTGACCCAATGACTAACCTATTGACCCATTAAGTCAACTTTTGACGAAAAATTCAACTTTGGTCAAAATGTTCAATCCTTGACCCAAAGACTCAATAGGTGAACTTTTGAACAAAAAGTAATTTTTTTACAAAATAGTCAATTTTTGACCAAATGACCACCTGATTAACCCAATAGGTCAACTTTTGACTAAAATGTCAACTTTTATCAAAATGGTCAATCATTGACCCAATGACCAACCCATTGACCCAATAGGTCAACTTTTGACAAAAAAAGTAAATTTTGGTAAAAGTAGTAAATTTTTGACCTAATGGACAATTATTGACCCAATAAGTTAATCTTCGACCCCTAAGTCAACTTTGGTCAAAATGGTCAATCCTTTTCCCGTTGACCAACCCATTGACCCAATAGGTCAACTTTTGACCAAAAAGTTAACTTTGGTCAAAATGGTCAATGTTTGACCCAATGACAAACCTATTGACCCAATATGACAGCTTTTGACAAAAAAGTTAATTTTGATCAAAATAGTCAATTTTTGACCTAATGACCAATTATTGACCCAATAATTCTATCTCTTACGAAATGTTGACTTTTGTCAAAATGGTCAATTTCTGACCCAATGACCACCCCGTTGACCCAATGGCTCAACTCTTGACTAAAAATTCAATTTTGGTCAAAATTGTCAATTTTTGAATTAATGACCAATTATTGACCTAATAAGTCAATATCTTACAGAAAAGTCAACTTTGGTCAAAATGGTTCATCCTTGACTCAATGACCAACCCATTGAGCCAACAAATCAACTTTCGACCAAAAAGTAAATTTTGGTCAAAATAATTAATTTTTGACCTAATGACCGATTATTGAACCAATAAGTAAATATTTGACCCAAAAGTCAACTTTGGTCAAAATGGTCAATCCTTGACCCAGTGACCAACCCATGAATCCAATAAGTCAACATTTGACTAAAAAGTCAACTTTGGTCAAAATGGTCAACTATTGGCCCAATGACCAACCCATTGACCAAATAGATCAACTTTTGACTAAAAAGTCAACTTTGGTTAAAATGATCAATTCTTGACCCAAAGACAAACTCATTGACCCAATAGGACAACTTTTGACAAGAAAAGTCAATTTTGGTCAAAATAGTCAATTTTTGACCCAATAACTCATTATCTGATCAACCCATTCACCAAATAGATCAACTTTTGACCAAAAAGTTAACTTTGGTGAATATGGTAAATCCTTGACCCAATGACCAACCCACTGACACAAAACAGCAACTTTTGACCAAAAAGACTATTTTGACCAAAAAGACTATTTTGGTCAACAAGTCAATTTTTGACCTAATGATGAATTATTAACCCAATAAGTCAACCTCTAACCAAAAAGTCAACTTTGGTCGAAATGGTCAAACCTTGACCGAATGACCAACCCAACTTTGGTCAAAATGGTCAATCTTTGACCCAATGAGCAATCCATTGACCCAATAGGTTTACTTTTAACCAAAAAGTCAACTTTGGTCAAAATGGTCAATCCTTGACCCAATGACAAATCCATTGACCCAATAGGTGAACTTTTGACCAAAAAGTCAACTTTGTTTAAAATGGTCAATCCTTAACCCAATGACCAACCCTTTGACCCAATAGGTCAACTTTTTACCAAAAAGTCAATTTTGGTCATTTTAGTCAATTTTTGACATAATCACCACCCCATTGACCCAATAGGCCAACCTTTTACCAAAAAGTCAAGTTTTGTCAAAATGATCAATTTCTGACCCAATGGCCAACCCATTCACCCAATAGGTCATCTTCTAACCAAAAAGTCAACTTTGGTTGAAATGGTTAATCCTTGACCTAATGACCAACACATTGACCCAGTAGGTCATCTTTTAGACAAAAATTCAACTTTGGTTAAAGTGGTCAATCTTTGACCCAGTGGCCAACCCATTGACCAAATATGTCAACTTTTGACCAAAAAGTTAATTTTGGTCAAAATAGTCAATTTTTGACCTTATGTTCACCACATTGACCCATTAGATCAACTTTTGACCATAAATTCAACTTTGGTCAAAATGGTCAATTTCTGACCCAATGACCACCCCATTGACCCAATTGTTCAACATTTGATCAAAAATTCAATTGTGGTCGAAATAGTCAATTTTTGATCTAATTAACTATTATTGACCAATAAGTCAATCTCTGACCAAAAACTCAACTTTGGTCAAAATAATCAATCTTTGACCCAATGACCAACCCATTGACCCAATAGGTCAACTTTTGACAAAATAGTCAGCTTTGGTCAAAATAGTTAATTTTTGACCGAATGACCACCCCATTATCCCAATAGGTTAACTTTTTACCAAAAAGTCATGTTTGGTCCAAAATGGTCAATTTCTGACCCAATGACTAGCCTATTCACCCAATAGGTCCGCCTCTGACCTAAAAGTCAACTTTGGTCGAAATGGTCAATCCTTGACCAAATGACCAACACATTGACCCAATAGGTCAACTTTTAAACAAAATGTCAAGTTTAGTCAAAATGGTCAATCTTTAAATCAGCGGCCAACCCATTGGCCCAATATGTCAACTTTTAACCAAAAAGTCAATTGTGGTCAAAATAATCAATTTTTGACCTAATGGCCACCCCATTGACCCATTAAGTCAACTTTTGACAAAAAGTCAACTTTAGTCAAACTGGTCAATTTCTGACTTAATGACCACCTCATTGACCCAATGGGTCAACATTTGATAAAAATTTCAATTTTGGTCAAAATTATTAATTTTTGATCTAATGAACAATAATTAACCCAATAACTCAATCTCTGACCAAAAAGTTAACATTGGTCATAATAGTCAATCCTTGACCCAATGACCAACCCATTAACCCAATAGGCCAACATCTGACCAAAAAGTTAACTTTTGCTAAAATGGTAAATCCTTAACCCAATGACCAACTCACTGAGCCAAAAGATCAACTTTTGACCGAAAAGTTTATTTTGGTCAAAAAAGTCAATTTTTGACCTAATAACGAATTATTAACCCAATAAGTCAAACTCTGGCCAAAACGTCAACTTTTGTCAAAATGGACAAACCTTGACCGAAACACCAACCCATTAACTCAATATGTCAACTTTTGACCAAAAAAGCAATTTTGATCAAAATAGTGAATTCTGGACATAATGATCACCCTATTGACTGAATAGGTCAGCATTGGTTAAAATCGTCAATTTCTGACCCAATGACCAACGCATTGGCCCAATATGTCAACTTTTGACCAAAAATTCAACTTTGGTGACTTTTTGGTCAAAGAGGTCAATCCTGGACCACCAATAGGTCAATTTTTGACCAAAAAGTTAATTTTGGTTAAAATATGCAATCTTGACCTAATGACCAGCCAATTACCTAGGTTCAACTTTTGACCAAAAAGTCAACTTTTGTCAAAATGGTCAATTCTTGACCTAATGAAAAACCCATTGACCTAATATGACAACTTTTGACCAAAAAATTCAATTTTTGTCAAAATAGTCAATTTTTACCAAATGAACAATTATTGACCTAATAAGTCAATAGCTGACCAAAAAGTCAACTTTGGTCAAAATGGTCAATCCTTTACCCAATGAACACCCCATTGACACAATACGTTAACTTTTGACCAAAAAGTCAACATTGGTCAAAATTGTCAATCTTGACCCAATGACTAATCCGTTGACCCGATTGGTCAACTTTTGACCAAAAAGTCAATTTTGGTCGAAAGAGTCAATTTTTTACATAGTTACCACTCTATTGACCCAATAGGTCAACTTTAGTCAAAATGGTCAATCATTGACTCAATGACCAAAAAGTCAACCTTTGACCAAAAATTCAACTGTTGTGACTTTCTGGGCAAAATAGTTAATCGTTAACCCAATGAACAACCTATTGACCCAATAGGTCAACTTTTGATGAAATAGTCAATTTTGATCCAAATAGTCAATTTTTGACTTAATAAACATTGACCCAATAGTTCATCTTTTGACGAAAAAGTTAAACTTTGGTCAAAATGGTCAATTATTGGCCCAATGACCAACCCATTGACCCAGTAGGTCAATCTCTGACTAAAAAGTCAACTTTGGTCAAAATGGTCAATCCTTGACCTAATAAACAACACATTGAAA
Source organism: Papilionanthe hookeriana x Papilionanthe teres (assembly GCA_022702705.1). Lineage (NCBI taxonomy): Eukaryota > Viridiplantae > Streptophyta > Magnoliopsida > Asparagales > Orchidaceae > Papilionanthe > Papilionanthe hookeriana x Papilionanthe teres. The sequence continues at coordinate 41,679,488 of CM040430.1, read as the reverse complement.
CAATAGGTCAACTTTTGACCAAAAAGTCAACTTTGGTCAAAATGGTCAATCCTTGACCCAATAAACAATTCATTAAACCGAAGGTCAACTTTTGACCAAAAAGTCAACTTTGATAAAAAAGGTCAATTTTTTAACTAATGAACAACTCATTGACCCAATAGGTCAACTGTTAACCAAAAAGTCAATTTTGATCAAAATATTAAATTTTTACCTACCGACCAAGTTTTGACCCAATATGTCAATCTTTGACAAAAAAGTCAACTTTGGTCAAAATGGTCAATCCTTGACCTAATGTCCAATCCTTTAACATAATAGGTCAACTTTTGTCCAAATTTCAACTTTGGTCAAAATGGTCAATCCATGATCAATGACCAACCCATTACCCAATAGGTCAACTTTTGAAAAAAATTTTATTTTTGGTCAATATAGTTAAATTTTAACATAATGACCACACCATTGACCGAATAGGTCAACTTTGGACCAAAATGTCAACTTTGGTCAAAATGGACAATCCTTGACCCAATGACGAAGCCATTTCCCAATAGGTCTAACTTTTGGCCGAAAAGTCAATTTTAGTCAAAATAGTTAATTTTTAACATAATGACCACCCCATCCACCCAATAAGTCAACTTTAGTTAAAATGGTCAATTTCTGACCCAATGACCAACCCATTCACCCAATAGGTCAACTTTTGACAAATAAGTCAACTGTGGTGACTTTTGGGTCAAAATGGTCAATCCTTGATCGTATGACCAACCCGTTGACCCAATTGGTCAACTTTTAACCAAAAGTCAACTTTAGTTAAAATGGCTAATCCTTGACCCAGTGAACAACTCATTGACCCAATAGGTCAACTTTTGAACAGATAGTCAATTTTGGTAAAGAAAGTTAATTTTGACCTAATGTCCACCCCGTTGACCCAATATGTCAACTTTTGACCAAAAAATTATCTTTGGTCAAAATGCTCAATTACCGACCCAATGACCAACCCATTGACTCAATCGGTAAAATTTTGAGTAAAAAGTCAACTTTGGTCAAAAAGGTCAATTCTTGATCCAATGACCAACTCATTAACCCAATAGGACAACGTTTGACTAAAAAAAGTCAACTTTGGTAAAATAATCAATTTCTGACCTAATGACCAATTATTTACCCAATAAGTCAATCTTTGATCAAAAAGTCAACTTTGGTCATAGAGGTCAATCCTTGACCCAATCACTAACCCATTGACCTAATAAGTTAACCTTTGACCAAAAAGTCAATTTTGGTCAAAATGGTAAATCCTTAAGCCAACAACCAACCGACTGACCCAATAGATCAACTTTTGACCAAAAAGTCAATTTGGTTCAAAAAAAATTGATTTTTAACCTAATGACCAATTATTGACCCAACAATTCAATCTTTGACCAAAAAGTCAACTTTGGTCCAAATGGTCATTTCTTGACCCAAATGACCAACCCATTAACCCGATAGGTTAACTATTGACTAAAAAATCAATTTTGGTCAGAATAGTCAATTTTCGACATCGTTACCACTCCATTGACCCAAAAGGTCAACTTTGGTTAAAATGGTCAATTTCTGACCCAATGATCAATCCATTGACCCAATATGACAACTTTTAACTAAAAAATCAAATTTGGTCAAAATGATCAGTTTCTAACCCAATGACCACCTCATTGGCCCAATGGGTAAACTTTCGATCAAAAATTCAATTTTGGTCAAAATAGTCAACTTTTGACCAAATGACCAATTATTGAGCCAATAAGTCAATCTCTGACCAAAAAGTCAACTATGGTCAAAATGGTCAATCCTTGATTCAATGACTAAGTCATTGACCTGATAGGTCAACTTTTGACCAAAAAGTCAACTTTGGTCAAAATGATCAATCTTTGACCCAATGACCAACTCATTAAAACAATAGGTAAACTCCTGACCAATTGTTGACCAAATAAGCTAATCTCAGACCAAAAAGTCAAATTTTGTCAAAATAGTCACACCATGACACAATGACCAACCCATTGTCCCAGCAAGTCAAATTTTGACCAAAAAGTTAACTTTTGTCAAAATAGTCAACCCTTGACCCAATGATCTACCCATTGGCCCAATAGGTCAACTTTTGAACAAAATTTCAATTTTGGTCAAAATAGTCAATTTTTGACCTAATGACCACCCCATTGACCCAATAGGTCAACTTTTGACCAAAAGTCAACATTGGTTAAAATGTTTAATCTCTGACACAATGACCACACCATTGACCCAATAGGCCAACTTTTGCTCAAAAAGTCAAATTTGGTTAATATGGTTAATCCTTGACCCAATGACCAACCCATTGAGCCAATAAGTCAACTTTTGACCAAAAAGTCAATTTTGGTCAAAATAGTCAATTTTTTACCTAATGGCCAACAAATTGACCCAGTAGGTCAACTTTTGACCAGAAAATCATTTTTGGTCAAAATGGTCAATCATTGACCCAATGACCATCCCATTGACCCAATAGGTCAACTTTTAACCAAAAATTCAATTTTGGTCTAAATAGTCAATTTTTAACCTAATGACCACCCCATTAACCCAATAGGTAAACTTTTGACCAAAATGTTAACTTTGGTAAAATGGTCAAGTTCTGACACAATGACCACCCCATTAACCCAACGGGTCAACTTTTGACCAAAAATTCAATTTTGGGCAAAATAATCATTTTTTGACTTAATGACCAATTATCGACCTAATAAGTCAACCTCTGACCAAAAAATTAAATTTGGTCAAAATGGTCAATCTTTGACTCAATGACCAATCCCTTGACCCAATTGGTCAACTTTTGTCCAAAAAGTCAACATTGGTCAAAATTGTCATTCCTTGACCCAATGACCAACCCATTGACCCAATAAATCAATTTTTGAACAAAAGTTTAATTTTGGTCAAAATAGTCAATTTTTGACCTAAAGACCTACCCATTGACCCAACAGGTCAACATTTGACCCAAAAGTAAACTTTGGATAAAATGGTAAATTTTTTACCCAATGACTAACTCATTGACCCAATATTGCAATTTTTAACCAAAAATTCAACTTTTGTCAAAATGGTCAATCCTTGACCCAACGACCAACCCATTGACCCAATAGGTCAAGTTTTGAAGAAAAAGTCAACTTTGGTCAAAATAGTCAATTTTTGACCTAATGTCTAATTATTAAATCTATAAGTTAATCTCTTACCAAAAAGTCAATTTTGGGCAAAATGGTCAACATTGACTCAATGACTAACCCATTGACAAAATAGGTCAACTTTTGACCAAAAAGTCAACTTTGGTCAAAATAGTCAATCCTTAACCCAATGAAAAACCCATTAATACTATAAGTCAAGTTTAGACCAAAAAGTTAATTTTGTTCAAATAGTCAACTTTTGACCTAATAACCACCCCATTGACCCAATAGTTCAACTTTTGACGAAAAAGTTAACTTTGGACAAAATGGTCAATTACTGACTCAATAACCAACCTATTGACATAGTAGGTCAATCTTTGACCAAATAGTCAATTTTTAACATATTAGCTAATTAGTGACCCAATAAGTTAACTTTGGTCAAATTGCTCAAGCCTTGGGCCAATGACTAACTAATTAACCCAATAGGTTAACTTTTGACCAAAAAATCAAATTTAGTCAAAATGATAATTCCTTGAACCAATGACCAACCCATTAACCCAATAGGTTAACTTTTGACCAAAAAGTTAATTTTGGTCAAGAAAGTCAATTTTTGACCTAATGACCAATTATTGTCCCAAAAAATCAATCTCTGACCAAAAAGTCAACTTGTTTAAAATGGTCAATCCTTGACCCATTGACCAACCGATTGACCCAATAGGTCAACTTTTAACCAAAAAGTCAATTTTGGTCAAAATAGTCAATTTTGGTCAAAATAGTCAATTTTTGACATAATGACCACCCCATTGACCCAATAAGTCAACTTTTGTTAAAATGGATAATTTCTTACCCAAAGACCAACCCATTGACCCTATAGGTCAACATTTGACCAAAAAGTCAATTTTAGTCAAAATGATTAAATTTTGACCTAATGACCACCTCATTGACCCAATAGGTCAACTTCGGTTAAAATGGTCAGTTTCTTACCCAACGACCTACCAATTGACCTAATAGGTCAACTTTTGACCAAAAAGTTAACTTTGGTCAAAATGATCAACCCATGACCCAATGACCAACCCATTTAGCCAATAGGTTATCTTTTTACAAAAAAGTCAATTTTGGTAAAAAAAAGTCAATTTTAGATCTAATGATCACCCAATTTACCAAATTGGTCAACGTTTTACCAAAAAGTCAATTTTGGTCAAAATGGTCCATTATTGGCCCAATGATCCACCCATTTAAAAAATAAGTAAATCTCTAACCAAGAAGTCAACTTTGGTAAAAAAAGGTTAATCCTTAACCTAATGACCAATCCATTGACCCAATAGGTCAATTTTTGACCAAAAAGTCAACTTTGGTCAAAATGATCAATCTTTAAACTAATGACCCAATAGGTCAACCTTTGAACCAAAGGTCAATTTTGGTCAAAATAGTCAATTTTTGACCTAATGACCACCCATTAACCTACTAGGCCAACTTTTGACAAAAAGTCAACTTTGATTAAAACGGTCAATCATTGACCTAATAGGCCAGCTTCTGAATAAATAGTCAATTTTTGACCTAAAAACCAATTGTTGACCCAATAAGTCAATCTCTTTCCTAAACGTCAACTTTAGTCAAAATGTTTAATCCTTGACCCAATGACCACCCATTGACCCAACAGGTCAACTTTTGACCAAAAATTCAACTTTTGTCTAAATGTCCACCCTTGACCCAATGAACAACCCATTTACCCAATAAGTCAACTTTGACCAAAAAGTCAATTTTGGTCAAAAGAGTCAATTTTTGACCTAATGACCACCCCATTGACTCAATCGGTCAACTTTTGACAAACTTGTCAACTTTGGTCAAAATGGTCAATTATTACCCAATGACCTAATAGATCAACTTTTGACCAAAAAGTCAACTTTAGTTAAAATGATTAATTTTTGACCCAATAACAAACTCATTGACCCAAAAGGACAACTTTTGACCAAAAAAGTCAATTTTGGTCAAAACAGACTATTTTTTACCAAATGACCAATTATTAACCCAATAACTCAATCTTTGATCAACTCATTGACCCAGTAGATCAACTTTTGACCAAAAAGTTAACTTTGGTGAAAATGGTAAATCCTTGACCCTATGACCAACCAACTGACACAAAGGATTAACATTGGACCAAAAAGTCTGTTTTGGTAAAAAATTGTTGATTTTTGACCTAATGATGAATTATTAACCCAATAACAAAACCTCTAACAAAAAAGTCAACTTTAATCAAAATGGTCAAACCTTGACCGAATGACCAACCCATGGACTCAATATGTCAACTTTTGACCAAAAAGTTAATTTTGGTAAATGTAGTCAATTCTAGACATAATGATCACCCCATTGACCGAATAGGTCAACTTAGGTTAAAATGGTCAATTTTTGACCCATTGAACTAATAGGTCAACTTTTGACCAAAAATTCAACTTTGCTGACTTTTTGGTCAAAAAGGTCAATTCTGGACCCAATGACCATCGCATTGACCTAATAGGTCAATTTTTGACAAAAAGTTAATTTTAGTTAAAATAGTCAATCTTTGACCTAATGACCACCCAATGACCTAATAGGTCAACTTTTGACCAAACAGTCAACTTTTATCAAAATGATCAATTCTTGACCCAATGATAAACACATTGACCCAATAGGACAAATTTTGACCAAAATATTCAATCTTGATCAAAATAGTCAATTTTTTACCAAATGACTAATTATTAACCCAATAAGTTAATAGCTGACCTAAAAGTGAACTTTGGTCAAAATGGTCAATCCTTGACCCAATGAACACCCCATTGACCCAATAGGTCAACTTTTGACCAAAAAGTTAACTTTGGTCAAAATGGTCAATCCTTGACCCAATGACCAACCCATTAACCCAATATGACAACTTTTGACCAAAAATTCAAATTTGGTCACAATGGTCAATCCTTGACCATATCACCAACCCATTAACCTAATAGGAAAACTTTTGACCAAAAAGCCAATTTTTGTTGAAATAGTCAAATTTTCACCTAATGGCCACCCATTGACCCAATAGGTCAACAAATAACCAAAACGTTAACTTGGGTCAAAATTGTTAATTTCTGACCTAATCACCCTCCCATTGACCCAATGGGTCAACCTTTGACCAAAAATTCAATTTTGGTCAAAATAGTCAATTTTTGACCTAATGACCAATATTTAACCCAATAAGTCAATCTCTGACCAAAAAGTAAACTTTGGTCAAAATGGTCAATCCTTGACCCAATGACAAACCCATAAACCCCGATAGGTCAACTTTTGATCAAAAAGTGAACATTAGTCAAAATGGTCAATCCTTGACCTAATGATCATCCTAATAACCCAATAGGTCAACTTTTGACCAAAAAGTCATGTTTGGTTGAAATGATCAATTTCTGACCCAATGAACAACCCATTAACCCAATAGTTCAACTTTTGACAAAAAGTTAACTTCGGTATAAATTGTCAATTTTTTACCCAATAACCAACCCATTGACCCAATCGGCCAACTTTTCCCCCAAAAAGTCAATTTTTGTCAAAATAGTCAATTTTTGACCTAATGACCACCACATTGACCAAATATGTCAGCTTTGCTTAAAATGGTGAATTTTAGACACAATGACCAACCCATTGACATAATAGGCCATCTTTTGACTAAGAAGCCAAGTTTGGTCAAAATGATCAATCCTTGACCCAATGAATATATATATATATATATATATATATATATATATATATATATGAATGAAAAGTTAAAACATTATGACTAACCCATTGACCCAATAGGAAAACTTCAGACCAAAACGTCAATTTTTATCAAAATAGTCAATTTTTAATCTAATGACCTATTATTGACCCAATAAGTCAATCTATGACCAAAAAGTCAACTTTGGTCAAAATGGTCAATCCTTGACCTAATGACCAACCCATTGACCCAATACAACATTAACCAAAAATTAAATTTTGGTCAAAATAGTCAATTTTTGACCTAATGCCCAATTATTGACCTAAAAAGTCAATCTTTGACACAAAAGGTGAATCCTTATCCCAATGACCAACCCGTTGACCCAAGAGGTCAACTTTTAACCAAAAAGTCAACTTTGGTCAAAATGGTCAATCTTTGACCCAATGACAAACCTATTGACCCAATAGTTCAACTATAGACCAAAAAGTCAATTTTGGTCACAATATTCAATTAATGACCTAATAGCCACCACATTAACCCAATAAGTCAACTTTTGACAAAAAAATTCAACTTTAGTTAATATGGTCAATTTCTGACCCAATGAGTCAACTTCTGACCAAAAATTCAATTTTGGTCAAAATAGTCAATTTTTAACCTAATGACCAATTATTGACCAATAAGTCAATCTCAGACCAAAAAGTCAACTTTAGTCAAAATGGTGAATCATTGACCCAATGACCAACCCATTGACCCAACAAGTCAACGTTTCACCAAAAAGTCAATTTTGGACAGTTTAGTCAATTTTTGATCTAATGTCCGCCCCATTAGCCCAATAGGTCAACTTTTGGCCAAAAAGTAAACTTTGGACAAAATGGTCAATTTCTGACCCAACAACCATCCTATTGACCCAATATGTAAACTTTTCACCAAACAAATAACTTTGGTCAAAATGATCAATCCTTGAAACAATAGGTCAGTCTTTGACAAAAAAAATCAATTTTGGTAAAAATAATCAATTTTTGACCTAATTCCTCCCCATTGACCTAATAATTCAACTTTTTACCAAAAAGTTAACTTTGATCAAAATGGTCAATTTCTGACTCAATGACCACCCCATTGACCCAATGGGTTAACATTTGAACAAAAATTAAATTTTGGTCAAAATATTCATTTTTTGACCTAATGACCAATTTTTGACCTAATAAGTCAATCTCTGACCAATTTTTGACCCAATGACCACCTCATTAACCCAATGGGTCAACTTTTGACCAAAAAGTAAATTTTAGTCAAAATTTGACAATTCTGACATAATGATCAATTATTGACCTATTAGTCAATCTTTGACCTAAAAGTACACTTTGGTCAAAATGGTCAATCCTTGTCCTAATGACTAACCTGTTAACCCAATAGATCAGATTTTGATAACAAAGTCATCTTTGGCCAACATAGTCAATTTTGACCCAATGACCAACCCATTGGCCCAATAGGTCAACTTTTCAACAAAAAGTCAACTTTGGTCAAAATGGTCAATCTTTGACTCAATGACCAATCCATAGACCCAATATATCAACTTTTGACCAAAAAGTCAATTTTGGTCAAATTAGTAAATTTTTGAACTAATGACCACCCCATTAGCCCAATAAGTCAACTTTTAGCCAAAATGTCAAATCTGGTCAAAATGGTGAATTTCTAATCCAATGACCAACACATTAGCCCATGGGGTCAACTTTTGACCAAAAATTCAATTTTCGTCAAAATAGTCAATTTTTGACTTAATGACAAATTATTGACCCAATAAGTCAATCACATACCAAAAGTCAACTTTGGTCAAAATGGTCATCCTTGACCCAATGACCAACCCTATTGACCCTATAGGTCAATTTTTGAGCAGAAAGTTAACTTTGGTCAAAATGGTCAATACTTGTCGCAACAAAGAAGTCTATTTTGGTCAATATAGATAATTTTTGATCTAATGGCCAATTATTGACTCAATAAGTCAATCTTTGACAAAAAAAGTCAACTTTTGTCAAAATGGTCAATCATTGACCCAAAGACTAACCCATTGACCCAATATGTCAACTTTTAAACAAAAAGTCAACTTTGGTATAAATGGTCAATCTTTGACCCGGGGACCAACCCATTGACCCAATATGACAACTTTTGATTATATAGTCATTTTATGACCCAATTGGCCACCTCAATTATCCATTAGGTCAACCTATGACCAAAAAGTCAATTTTGGTCAAAATGATTAATTTCTGACCCAATGATCACCCCATTGACTCAATGGGTCAACTTTTGACAAAAAATTCAATCTTGGACAAAATAATAAATTTTTGGGCTAATAACCAATTATTTACCCAATATGTCAATCTCTAACAAAAAGTAAACTTTGTCAAAATAGTTAATTTTTAAACAAATGACCACCCCATTAACTGAATATGTCAACTTTTGTCTAAAAAGTCAACTTTGTTCAAGATGGTCAATTACTGACCGAATGACCAACACATTGACTCAGTAGGTCAACTTTTGACCAAAAAATCAATTTTGGTCAAAAAAATCAATTTTTTAGCCAATGATCAACTCATTGACCTAGGACAACTTTTGACCAACAAGTCAATTTTGGTCAAAATATTCACTTCTTGACCTAATGACAAATTATTGACCCAATAAGTCATTGTCTGACCAAAAAGTCAACATTTGTCATATAGGTCAATCCTTGACCCAATGACCGATCCATTGACCCAATAGGTCAACTTTTGACCAAAAGGTCAAATGTGGTCAAAATGATTAATAAACCCAATGCCTAATAAGGCCAATTTTTGACAAAAAGACAATTTGATCAAAATAGTCAATTTTTGACCTAATGACCACCCCATTAACCCAATAGGTCAACTTTTAACCAAAAATACAACTTTGGTAAAAATGGTCAATCATTGACCAACCCAATGACCTCATAGGTCAACTTTTGACTAAAAACTCAATTTTGGTCAAAATAGTCAATTTATGACCTAAAGACCAATTATTTACCCAATAAGTCAATCTCTCACCAAAAAGTCAACTTTGGTCAAAATGGTCCATCCTTGACCCAATGACCAACCCATTGACCCAATAGGACAACTTTGACCAAAAATTTAAATTTTCTTAAAATGGTCAATCGTTGACTGAATGATAAACTCATTGACCCAATAAGTAAACTTTTGACCAAAAAGTCAATTTTGTCCAAAATAGTCAATTTTTTACCTAATGGCCACCCCATTGATCCAATATGTCAAATTTTGAACAAAAAGTCAACTTTGGTCAAAATGATCAATTTCTGACCCAATTACCACCCCATTGACCCAATGGGTCAACTTTTGACCAAAAATTTAATTTTGGTCAAAATAGTCAATTTTGACATAATGACCAATTTATCACCCAACAAGTAAATCTCTAACCGAAAAGTAAACTTTGGTCAAAATGGTCAATCCTAAACCCAATGACCAAGCCATTGACCCAACATGTCAACTTTTGACCAAAAAGTCAACTTTGGTCAAAATGGTCAATTCCTTTACCAAATGACTATCTCATTTACCCAATCCGTCAACTTTTAACTAAAAAGTCAATTTTTGTTAAAATAGTCAATTTTTGACTTAATGACCACTCATTGACAAAATAGGTCAACATTGGTTAAAATGGTCAATTTCTGACACAGTGACCAACCGATTGATTAAATAGGTTAACGTTTGACCAAAAAATCAACTTTGGTCAAAATGATAAATTCTTTACCCAATGACCAATCCATTGACCCAAAAGGTAAACTTTTGACCAAAAAGCCAATTTTGGTCAAAATAGTCAATTTTTGATCTAATGACCTATTATTGACCCAATAAGTCAACCTATGACCAAAAAGTCAACTTTTATCAAAATGGTCAATCCTTGACCCAATGATTAACCCATTGACTGAATAGGTCAACTTTTGACCAAAAAGTAAATTTTGGTCAAAATAGTCAATTTTTTACTTTATGGCCAATTATTGACCTAATAACTCAATATTTGACCCAAAAGTCGAAATTTGGTCAAAATCTTCAATTCTTGACCCAATGACCAACCCATTGACCCAATAGGTCAAATTTTGATCAAAAAGTCAATTTTTGCCAGTTTAGTCAATTTTTGACCTAATGACCACCAATTGACCTAGTAGGTCAACTTTTTACAAAAAAGTCAAGTTTGGTCAAAATGGCCAAATTCTAACACAATGACCAACTTATTGACTTTATAGGTCAGCTTTTGACCAAAAAGTCAACTTGGTCAAAATGCTCAATCCTTGACCCAATGACCAACACATTGACCCAGTAGGATAAATTTTGAATAATAAGTCAATTTTGATCAAAATAGTTAATTTTTGACCCAATGACCAATATTGGCCCAATAAGCCAATCTTTTCTAAAAAGTTAACTTTGGTCAAAATGGTGAATTATTGACCCAACGACTCACCCATTGACCCAATAGGTCAACTTTTAAACAAAAAGTCAACTTTGGTCAAAATGGTCAATCTTTGACCTAATGATCAACCCATTGACCCAATATATCTATTTTTTTACCAAAATAATCAATTTTTCACCTAATGGCCACCCCATTGACCCCATTAAATCAACTTTTAACCAAAAAAACAATTTTGGTCAAAATGGTCAATTTCTGACCAAATGACCATTCCATTGACCCAATGGGTCAACTTTTGACAAAAAATTCAATTTGGTCAAAACAGTCAATTTTTTACCTAATGACCAATTAGTAACCCAATAAGTCAATCTCTGACCAAAAAGTTAACTTAGTTAAAATGGTCAATCCTTAACCCAATGACCAACCCATTGACCCAATAGGTCAACTTTTAACCAAAATGTCAACTTTGGTCAAAATAGATAATTTTTGACCTAATTACCACTTTATTGACCCAATAGGTCAACTTTTGACCAAATAGTCAACATTGGTCAAAATGGTCAATTAAAGACCCAATGACGAACACATTGACCCAATAAGTCAACTTTTGACCAAAAAGTCAACTTTGGTCAAAATAATCAATTCTTAACCCAATGATCAACTCATTGACCCAAAAGGACCTTTTGACTAAAAAGTAAATTTTGGTCAAAATAGCCAATATTTGAACAAATAACCAATTATTGACCCAATAAGTCAATCTCTGATAAAAAAATCGACATTGGTCATAATGACCAATCCTTGACCCAATGACCAACCCATTGACCCAATAGGTCAATTATTGACCAATAAGTCAACTTAGGTCAAAAAGGTCAGTCCTTGACCTAATGACCAACAAATTTATCCAATAGGTCAACATTGGATCAAAAAGTCAGGTTTGGTTAAAACGGTCAACTTTTCACCTAATGACAAACCCATTGACACAACAGGTCCACTCTTAACCAAAATGTCAACTTTCGTCTAAATGGTCAATTTCTGACCCAATGACAACCCATTGATCGAATAGGTCACTTTTGACTAAAAAGTCACCTTTGATTTAAACGGTTAAACCTTGACCAGATGAACAACCCATTGAGCCAATCAGCCAACTTTTCACCAAAAAGCCAATATTGGTCAAAATAGTCAATTTTTGACCTAATGACCACCCCATTGACCAAATATGTCAACTTTAGTTAAAATGGTCAATTGTTGACCAAACGACCAACCCATTAACACAATAGGTCAACTTTTGACCAAAAACTCAACATTGTTCAAAATGATCAATCCGTGATCCAATAGGTTGACACCTTTGACCAAAAAGTTAATTTTGGCCAAAATAGTCAATTTTTGATCTATTTACCACCCATTGACCCAATAGGTCAAACTTTTACCGAAAAGTTAACTTTGTTCAAAATAATTAATTTCTGATCCAATGACCACCCTATTGTCTCAATTGGTCGACTTTTGACCAAAAATTCAATTCTAGTCAAAATAGTCATGTTTTGACCTACGACCAATTATTGACCCAATAAGTCAATCACTGACCAAAAAGTCAACTTTAGTCAAAATGGTCAATCCTTGACCGAATGACCAACCCTTTGATCCAACAGATCAATGTTTTACCAAAAACTCAATTTTGGCCAAAGTAATTAACTTTTGACCTAATGACCATTATTGACGAAATAAGTCAATCTTTGACCTAAAAATCAACTTTGGTCAAAATGTTCAATTTCTGACTTAATGACCACCAACCCATTGACCCAATAGGTCAACATTTGACCCAAAAGTCAACTTCGGTCAAAATGGTCAATCTTAGAGACAATAATAAACCTATTGACCCATATGTCAACTTTTGACCAAAAAGTTAATTTTGATCAAAATAGTCAATTTTTGACCTAATGAGCAATTATTGACCCAATTGGTCAATCTCTGACCAAAAAGTTAACTTTGGTCAAAATGGTAAATCCTTGACCCAATGATGACTAAATAAGTTAACTTTTGACCAAGAAGTTAACTTTGGTCAAAATGGTCAATCCTTGACCCAATGACCAACCCATTGGCCCAATAGATCAACTTTTGATCAAAAAGATAATTTTTATCACAATAGTCAAATTTTGATCTAATTGTCACCCCACTAACCAAATAAATCAATGTTTGACCAAAAAGTTAACTTTGTTCAATATTGTCAATTTCTAACCCAATGACCACCTCATTGACTCAATGAGTCAACTTTTGACAAAAAATTTATTTTTTGTAAAAATAATCAATTTTTGACCTAATGACCAATTATTGACCCAATAAGTCAATCTCAGACCAAAATGTCAACATTGGTCAAAATGGTTAATCCTTGACCCAATGACCAACCCATTGACCTAACACGTCAACTTTTGACCAAAAAGTCAACTTTGGTCAAAATGGTCAGTCCTTGACCCAATGACCAACCCATTCACCTAATAGGTCAACTTTTGACCAAAAATTCTATTTTGGTCAAAATAGTTAATTTTTACCTAATGATGAACTCATTGACCCAATAAATCGACTTTTGACAAAAAAGACAATTTTCAATAAAATGGTTAATTTCTGACCCAATGACCACCTCATTAGACCAATGGGTTAACTTTTGACAAAAAATTCAATTTCGGTTAAAATAGTCAATTTTTGAACTAATGGCTAATTATTGACCCAATAAGTCAATCTTTGAGAAAAACTCAACTTTGGTCAAAATAGTCAATCCTTGACCAAATTTCCAACCCATTCACCCAATAGGTCAACTTTTGACCAAAAAAGTCAACTTTTGTCAAAATGGTAAAGCTTTGACCCAATGAACAACACATTGACCCAATAGGTCACATTTTGACCAAAAAGTTAACTTTGGTAAAAATTATCAATTACTGACTAAATGACCAATCCATTGACCCAATAGGTCAACTTTTTACCAAAATGTCAACTTTGGTCAAAATGGTCAACTCTAGACCCAATGACCAACCCACTAACTTAATAGGATAACTTTTAACTAAAACACCAATTTTAGTCAAGATAGTTGGTCAATTTTTGACATATGACCAATTATTGACCATATTAGTCAATCTCTGACCAAAAAGTCAACTTTGGTTAACATGGTTAATCCTTGTCCTAATGACCAATCAATTGACCCAAAAGATTAACTTTTGACCAAAAAGTCAAATTTGGTCAAAATGGTTAATCCTTGACACAATGAACAACCCAGCGACCCAATAGGTCAACTTTTGACCAAAAAGTTAATTTTGGTCAGTTTAGTCAATTTTTGACCCAATTGCCACCCCATTGACCCAATAGGCCAACTTTTAACCAAAAAGCTAAGTTTGGCCAAAATGGACAATTTTTGACTAAATGACCAATCCATTGATCCAATTGGTTGGTTTTTAATCAAAAAGTCTATTTTGGTCCATATAGTCATTTTTTGACCTAATGATGACCGCATTGACCCAATAAGTCGACTTTTGACCAAAAAGTCAACTTTGGACAAAATGGTCAATTTCTGGCCCAATGACAACCTCATTGGCCCAATAGGTCAGCCTTTGACCAAAAAGTCCACTATGGTTAAAACTGTCAATTACGGACCTTATGATCTGCCCATTGACCCAATAGGTCAACTTTTGACCAAAAAGTCAACTTTGGTTAAAATGATCAATTCTTGACCCAATGAACAACCCGTTAACCCAATAGGACAACTTTTGACCAAAAAGCCAAGTTTAGTCAAGATAGTCAAATTTTGACCTAATGACCAATTATTGACCCAATTAGTCAATCTCTGACAAAAACGTCAACTTTGCTCAAAATGGACAATCCTTAACCCAATGACCATACAATTGACCCAATAGGTCAACTTTTGACCAGAAAGTTAACTTTGGTCAGTTTAGTCAATTTTTGACCTAATGACCACCCCATTGACCTAATAGGCCAACTTTTGATCAAAAAGCCATGTTTGGTCAAAATGGTTAATTTCTGACCCATTGACCCTATAGTTCAGCTTTTGCCCAAAAAGTTACTTTTATCAAAATGGTCAATCCTTAAACCAATGTGCAACACATTGACCCAATAGGTCAACTTTTGAACAAAAAATTATTTTTAATCAAAATAGTCAATTTTTGACCTAATGACCAATTATTGACCCAGTAAGTCAATTTTTGACAAAAAAGTCAACATTGGTCATAATGGTCAATCCTTGACCTAATGACCAACCCATTTACCCAATAGGTCAAGTTTTGACCAAAAAGTTAACTTTGGTAAATATGGTCAATTTCTAACCCAATGACCACGTCATCATCTAATGGGTCAATCTATACGACAAAAATTTAATTTTGGTCAAAATAGTTAATTTTCACCTAATGACCAATTATTGACCCAAGAAGTTAATCTAGGAACAAAAAGTTAACTTTGGTCAAAATGGTCAATCTTTGACCCAATGACCAACCCATTGACCCAATAGGTCAACTTTTGAACAAAAAGTCAATTTTGGTCAGTTTAGTCAATTTTTGACCAAATGACCACCCCATTTACCCAATAAGGTAACTTTTGACCAAAAAGCCAAGTTTGGTCAAAATGGTCAATTTTTTGACCCAATGACCAACCCATTGAGCCAATAAGTTAGTTTTTGACAAAAAAGTCAACTTTGGTCAAAATGGTCAATCCTTGAACTAATGACCAACACATTGACCCAATAGGTCAACAGTTGAACAAAATGTCAATTTTTAACCTAATGACCAATTATTGACCCAATAAGTCAATCTTTGACCAAAAAGTCAACATTGGTCATAATGGTCAGTCCTTGACCCAATGACCAACCCAATGACCCAATAGGTCAAATTTCGACAAAAAAGTCAACTTTGTTCAAAATGATTAATCCTTGACATAATGACTTAATAAGTCAATTTTTTACCAAATTGTCAATTTTGGTCAAAATAGTTAATTTTTGACCTGATGACCACCCCATTAACCCAATAGGTCAACTTTTGACCAAAAAGTCAACTTTGGTCAAAATAGTCAATCATTGACCCATTGACCAACCCATTGACCTAATAGGTCAACTTTTGACCAAAAAGTCTATTGTGGTTAAAATAGTCAATATTTGACCTAATGACCATTTATTGACCTAATAAGTCAATCTCTGATAGAAAAGTTGACATTGGTGATAATGGTCAATCCTTGTCCCAATGACCAACCCATTACCAAATAGGTCAACTTTTGACCAAAAAATCAACTTTAGTCAAAATGATCAATCCTTGACCTAATAACTTAATAGGTCAACATTTGAACAAAAAGTTAATTTTTGTCAAAATAGTTAATTTTTGTCCTATTGACCACCCCATTAACCCAATAGGTCAACTTTTGACCAAAAATTAAACTTTGGTCAAAATTGTCAATCCTTGACCCACTGACCCAATAGGTCAACTTTTGACCAAAAAGCCAATTTAGGTCAAAATGATCAATCCTTGGCCTAATGACAATCCCACTTATCAAATAGGACAACATTGGATCAAAAAGTCATGTCTAATTAAAATGGTCAATTCCTGACCAAATGACATACCTATTGACCCAATAGGTCCACTTTTAACCAAAAAGTCAACTTCGGTCTAAATGGTCAATTTCTGACCCAATGACAAACCCTTTGACCGAATAGGTCATCTTTTGACTAAAACATCACCTACACTCTAAATGGTAAAACCTTAACCAAATGACCAACTCATTGAGCCAATCAGCCAACGTTTTACCAAAAAGCCAATATTGGTCAAAATAGTCAATTTCTGACCTAATGACCACCTCATTAACCAAAAATGTGAACTTTAGTTAAAATGGTCAATTTCTGACCCAACGACCAACCCATTGACCGAATATGTCAACTTTTGACCAAAAAGTAAATTTTGGTCAAAATAGTCAATTTTTGGCTTTATGGCCAATTTTTGACACAATAAGTTAATCTTTGACCCAAAAGTCAACTTTGGTCAAAATGGTCAATCCTCGACTCAATGACCAATCCATTGACCAATTAGGTCAACATTTGACCCAAAAGTTAACTTTACTCAAAATGGTCAATCTGTGCTCATCAAGTAACCCTCTTGACTAATAGGTCAACTTTTGACCAAAAAGTCAATTTTGATCAAAATGGTCAATTTTTGACCTAATAACCAATTATTGACTCAATTGGTCAATCTCTGACCAAAAGGTTAACTTTGGTGAAAATGGTCAATCCTTGACTAAATAACTAACCCATTGACCAATAGGTTAACTTTTGACCAAAAAGTATATTTTGCTAAAATCGTACTATCCATTCGACTCATCAACCTAACAGTCAACTTTTCACCAAAAATTAATTTCGATCACAATAGTCAAATTTGATCTAATTGCCACCCTATCGAATCCAATAAGTCAACTTTCGACCAAAAGTTAACTTTGGTCAATATGGTCAACTTCGACCCTAATGACCACCTCATCGACACTAATAGATCAACTTTGGCTAAAAATTCGACTTGATCTAAATTGTCAATTTTCGACCTGATGACAAATTATCAATCTAATAAGTCAATCTCACACCAAAAGTCAACTTTAGCTCAAAATGGTCAATCCTCGACCCAACGACCAACCCAATCAACCCAATAGCTCAACTTGACCAAAAAGTGAACTTTAGTAAAAATGGTTAACTTCGACCAATGACGTACCTACAATCGACCCAATAGTTAACTTTTCACCAAAAAGTCTATTTTGGTTAATATAGATTAATTTTCGACCTAATGACCACCCATCGATCTAATAAAGTTAACTTCGACCAAAAAGTAAACTTTGATCAAAATGGTCAATTTCTGACCTAACGACTAACCTATTAACACAATAGGTCAAATTTTGACCAAAAAGTCAACTTTTATCAAAATGATAAATCCTTGACCCATTAGGTCAACCTTTGACCAAAAAATCAGTTTTGGTCAAAATAGTTAATTTTTGACCTAATTACCACCACATATACCCAAAAGATCAACTTTTTGCCAAAAGTCAACATTAGTCAAAATGGTCAATTTTTGACCCAATACCACCCCATGTAACCTAATAGGTTAACTTCTAATCAAAAATTCAATTTTTGTCCAAATAGTAAATTTTGACCTAATGACCAAATTTTGACCCAATAAGTCAATCTCTAACCAATAAGTAAACTTTGGTCAAAATGGTCAAGCTCTGAACCAATGACTAACCCATTGACCCAATAGGTCAACTTTGGTCAAAATGGTCAATCCTTGACCGAATGACCACCCTATTTACCCAATAGGTCAACTTTTGACCAAAAAGTCAAGTTTGGTTGAAATGGTTAATTTCGACCTAATGACCAACCCATTGACCCAATTGGTCAACTTTTGTCCAAAATGTCAACTTCGGTCTAAAGGGTCAATTTCTAACCTAATGACCAACCCATTGACTAAATAGGTCAACTTTTGACCATAAAGTCAACTTCGGTCTAAATTGTGAATCCTTGACCAAATGACCAACCTATTGACAAAATCGACTAACTTTTCTCCAAAGAGTCAATTTTGGTCAAAATAGTCAATTTCTGACCTAATGACCACCTCATTGACAAAATAGGTTAACATTGGTTAAAATGGTCAAATTTTGACCCAACGATCAACCCTTAACCCTATAGGTCAACTTTTGACAAAAAAGTTAACTTTGATCAAAATTATCAATCCTTGACCTAATGACCAACCCATTGACCCAATAGGTAAACTTTTGACCAAAATGTCAATTTTGGTCAAAATAGTCAATTTTTAATCTAATGACCTATTATTGACCCAATAAGTCAATCTATGACCAAAAAGTCATCTTTGGTCAAAATGGTCAATCATGGACTCAATGACCAACCCGTTGAACCAATATTTTCACTTTTGACCAAAAAGTAAATTTTGTTCAAAATTGTCAAATTTTAACCAAATAGCCAATTACTGATCGAATAAGTCAATCTAAGACCAAAAAGTCAACTTTGGTTAAAATGGTCAATCCTTAAACCAATGACCAACCCATTGACCCAATACGTTAACTTCTGATCAAAAAGTCAATTTTTGTTAATTTAGTCAATTTTTGACCTAATGACCATCTCATTGACCCAATAGGCCAACTTGAGACCAAAAAGTCAAGTTTAGTCAAAATGGTAAATTTCTGACCCAATGGCCAAGCCATTGAGCCAATAAGTCAGCTTTTGACCAAAAAGTTAACTTTGGTTAAAATGGTTAATCCTTGAACCAAAGACCAACACATTGACCCAGAGGTCATCTTTTGAACAAAAAGTCAATTTTGGTCAAAATAGTCAATTTCGGACCTAATGACCACCACATTGACCCAATGGGCCAGGTTTTGTTAAAAAAATTCAAATTTGGTCAAAATAGTCAATTTTTGAAATAATGACAAATTATTGACCCAATAAGTTAACCTCATACCAAAAAGTCAACTTCAGTCAAAATGGTGAATTTTGACCCAATGACCAACCCATTGACCCAACAGGTGAACTTTTGACCAAAAAGTGAACTTTGGTCAAAATGGTTAATCCTTGACCCGACCAAGAAGTCGATTTTTGTCAATATAGTCAATTTTTGATCTAAAGACCAATTATTAACCCAATAAGTCAATCTTTAACAAAAAAATCAACTTTGGTCAAAATGGACAATCATTGACCTTAAGACTAACCCATTGACCCAATAGGTCAACTTTTAAACAAAAAGTTAACTTTAGTCTAAATGGTCAATCTTTGACACAATGACCAACTCATTAACTCAAAATGTCAACTTTAGACCAAAATAGTCATTTTTTGACCTAATGGCCACCTCATTGACCCATTAGGTCAAATTTTGACCAAAAAGTCAACTTTGGTCAAAATTGTCAATTTCTGACCCAATGACCACCCCATTGAGCCAATGGGTCAACTTTTAACCAAAAATTCATTTTTTGTCAAAATAATCAATTTTTTACCGAATAACCAATTATTGATCAAATAAGTTAATCTCTGACCAAAAAGTTAACTTTGTCAAAATGGTCAATCCTTGACCCAATGACCAACCCATTGACCCAATAGGTCAATTTTTGACCAAAAATTCAACTTTGGTCAAAATAGTTAATTTTTGACCTAGTGACCACTCCATTGACTGAAGAGGTCAACTTTCGACCAAAAAGTCAACTTTGGTCAAAATGGTCTATTACTAACAAAATGACCCAAACATTGACCCAATAGGTCAACTTTTGACCAAAAAGATAACTTTGGTAAAAATAGTTAGTTCTTCACCCAATGATGAACTCATTGACCCATTAAGACAACTTTTGATGAAAAAGTAAATTTTGGTCAAAATATTCAATTTTTGACATAATGATCAATTATTGACCCAAAAGTTAATAAATAATTAACTTTTGACCAAAAAAAAAATTTTGATCAAAATTGTCAATTTTTGGTCTTATGGCTAATTATTGACCTAATAACACAATCTTTAACCCAAAAGTTGACTTTGATCAAAATGTTCAATCCTTGTCCTAATGACCAATCCATTGACCCAATAAGTCTACTTTTGACCAAAAAGTCAGATTTGGTCATTATGGTCAATTTCTGACCCGACGACCACCTCATTGACCCTATGACCTGATGGAAAATTAGTGACCCAATAAGTCAATCTTTGTCCCAAAAGTCAATTTTGGTCAAAATAGCCAATACTTGTCCCAATGACCAACCCATTGACTCAATAGGTGAACTTTTGACGAAACAATCAACTTTAGTCAAAATGGTCAATCTTTGACCCAATGGCAAACCTATTGACCCAATGGGTCAACTTTTAACCAAAAAGTCAATTTTCGTCAAGATAGTCAATTTTTGACCTGATGGCCACCCCATTAACCCAATAACTTAACTTTTGACAGAAAGTCAACTTTGGTCAAATTGGTCAATTTCTGACCCAACGACCACCTCATTGAGCCAATGGGTCAACTTTTGACAAAAATTTCAATTTTGGTCAAAATAGTCAATTTTTTGACCTAATGATCAAATCTTGACCCAAATAAGTCAATCTCAGACCAAAAAGTTAACTTTGGTTAAAATGGTCAATCCTTGACCCGCTGATCAGCCCGTTGACCCAACAAGTTAACTTTTGACCAAAAAGTCAACTTTGGTCATCAATCATTGACCCATTGAACCAATAGGTTAACTTGTAACCAAAAAAGTTTATTTTGGTCAATATAGTCAATTTTTGACCTAATGACCACCCTCATTGACCCAATAGATCAACTTTTGACCAAAAAGTCAACTTTGGTCAAAGTAGTCAATTTCTGACCCAACGACAAACTCATTATTCCAATAATTCAACTTTTGACCAAACAGTCAACTTTGGTCAAAACGATCAATCCTTGACCAAATGGGCCAACCATAGACTAAAATGTCAACTTTGGTTAAAATAGTCAATTTTTGACCTAATTATCCTCCATCGATCTACAGTCAACTTTTACCAAAAAGTTACAGCAATACGCAACTGAACGAAGTACAAT